>JAOVYU010000060.1:17098494-17109068 GCA_025674565.1 Synodontis membranacea | reverse complement strand
CTTCGTAGCTTACCAAAGTCGTACTAAAACATTTTGACAGATTTTTGAGCGCCGTGTACCATATAAAATCGGTTCGACGTCAGTAAGCACGACCAGAATTCATACATAAGGCGCATCGGATTATAAGGCGCACTGTCGATTTTTAAGAAAATTAAAGGATTTTAAGTGCACCTTATAGTCCGGAAAATACGGTACCTTATTGATGGTAAAGATATGGCACTTTAGGCAGCCACTTAAGTGCAAAAAAAAAAAAAAGCATCAATAAATGTTTAGTGGCCTGGAAAAACCCTTCACTTTGCAAAATTTAGAAATTTCCTACATATCTAAAATCTGTTTTCATTTTGCACATATCACAATTAAAGCTATATATTTTAAAGTCTGCTTAACCTCAAACAGAGAAAATCTCATTTAAAGATTACTTTCTGACTCCACTGTTTTTTTTGCCTGCACTGTTTTTTTTTTTTTTTTTTTTTTTTTTTTTTTAACTTAATAGATAATATAAGACGTACAAGATACACATATTACCAGCAAAATGTCCAGTAGTCCTGCCCAAGGGTATATAATAGATCTAATTTATTATTAATCATTATACTTACATTATGAACTACTATTGGAGTACTCAGTAACTGTATTGTCTTACAGCCCTGTTTCCAAAAAGAAAATGGAATGATATGGAAAATGTAAATCAAAAACAGAATGCAATGATTTGGAAACCATCGAAACCCATATTTAAGTCAACATATGTTGGAACTGAGAATTGTTTTTTTTTTAAGAGAATATGTACTCATTTTATAGGTGATGCCAGCAACATGTTTCAAAAAAAGCTGGAACAGGAACAGCACGTTTACCGATGCGTCACATCACCTCGTCTTTTAAAAACACTGTAAATATTTGGGAACAGAGGAGAACGGTTGCTGGAGTTTGGAAAGTGAAATGTCCAATTTTTGTATACGTTTTCAGCTGCCCGACAGTTTGGGTTCTCCTTTGTTGCAATTTTTTTGTTTCATGACACACCAAATGTTTTCTATGGGTGAGAGGTCTGGACAATGTCAGTCAAAACATTGCTATTGTAAAACATCCTGAATGTGGTTCGGTATTGCCTTGCTGAAATAAGCAATGCTTCCAAAGCAAAGACGTTGTCTGGATGGCAGCATGTGCTGCTCCAAAACCTGTATACATTTCGATTTATTTCTCTAGTGCTTTTAACAATGGGCATTCAGCATTGTTTAGCGTTACATTGTTCAGCGTTAATGGTGCCTTCCAGGGTATACAGGATACTCAGGCCATGTGTACTAAACGTACCCTATATGCACCCCAATGAACCCTAATGGATGCTGGCTTTTGAACTGTGCACTGATAAAAAGCCGGATGGTTCCTCTCCTCTTATGCCGTGCCCATAATTTCCAAAGAGAATTTCAAATTGTGATTCGGCAGACATCATGACACCAGGACAGTTTTTCAATTTGCCTCATTCCGTCTTAAATGACGTCGGGCCTGGAGAATGCGGTGACATATCTGGATCATGTCTATATATGGTTTCTTATCTGCATGGTAGAATTTTAAAGTGCATTTGTGGATACAGTGACGAACTGTGTTCATAGACAAAGGGTTTCAGAAGTGTTCCTGGGAATATCCAGTGATTTCCACTACAGAAGCACATTCTGTTTTTAATGCAGTGTCACCTGAGGGCCTGGAGATCACACCCCTCCAAAATTGGGATTTAAAAGAGATTTCTCCAGATTCTCTGAACCTTTTCATGACATTATGTACCGTAGATGATGAAATCCCCAAATCCTTTGCAACTTTACATTGGGGAACTTTATTCTTATATGGTCGTACTATTTTACCCATGCATGTCCTTCACAGAGCAGTGAACCCTGGCTACATTCACACTGCAAGCCTCACTGATCAATCCCGATTTTGCCTATCTTGATGGTTCACATTCAAGATTACAAGTGACTTGTACCTAAATTTAATAAGCATGCATCTGTCCACTGAAATGCAACTGCTAAGTAGCATATCTCGATAAATTGGCAGAACACCGTGCTGGCTGATGACGACGCCAAGCCAAATGAATTTCGATCCGAGCGTTCTCATTCATGTCATGTCTCATTAATGGCCACCAATCAGGAAATCGGATTTAGGACGACATAAGAAAGTGACTCCAATCTGATTTGAAAAGATCAGATTTGTGTCCACACAGCCCTGAAAAGGTCAGATCTGTATCACATTAAGGCAAAAAAAATAAATAAATAAAAAAAAAATAAATCTGATCTGAGTCACCTCATCATGGAAGGGTGAACGCAGAATCTGTCTCTCACATGTTACTGGCCTGCTGCTGTGAGATGTTCCACCAGGTGTATTTTTACGCATTACATAACTTTTCTAGTCTCATGCTGCTGTTAAGTGTGTTACTGGTAATAAAATTCAAAATGAGCATACAGTTTTCATAAACAACATAATTTCTCAGTTTCAACAACTGACATGTTGTCTTTTTCTATTTTTCGTTAAATATGGGTTTCGATGGTTTGCAAATCACTGCATTCTGTTTTTATTAACCTTTTACCCCTACGTCCCAATTTTTTGGAAACGGTTTTGTCTATAATCCCAGTCGGTATCAACCTAGCCAATTATAATATCTTGAGCTGTAGCAAACTGTAACAAGCACACACCATGCCTACTCACTGTGAGCTAATCTAGTATGTAAAAAAAAACACAACAAAAGTGAACCTTTATACAGTATACAATGGGAAAGTCATTTCTGTCATTTAAACACAAGCCTCATCATTGTTCTTTACATGACATGACGGCTTGCTTATTGTGGCCAATTTGACAGTTATGCTTTCAGTTATTCAGCTAGATCAGGAATTGAATTGATCAGGCATACGTTTGTTTCCCTATCACACACAACTCTCCAGCAAGCATTTAATAATCACACTTAGCTGGAAAAAGCTTACGTCCTGTTCAGGAAACTGACTGTGGTTGCTGCAGCAAAACGTGTAGCAAAAGTTTTTTTTTTTTTACAACTCATGCAGTTATTGTTTACTTTATATTCTCATATTTATTTAATTCATACTGGTCTCAAATTGCAATCGACCTACGCAAATTTGTTATTTCTGAGATCTGCACAAGTGCAGAGTTTCGGTACTAAATTCTCTCCAGTGTGAACTCAGGTAAACTCTGAATGCAGCCCACGAAGCTTTCTGAGGTTTGATAAGGAGTTTTGCAGCACTCCGTGTAATCTTATATTGCGATGAGTTAGCAAAGCGACCTCTGCGAACTAGGATGATGCTCTTCTCTAACATCTAAAAAAACTTTAAACTTTAATAAGCATGCGTCTGTCCTCTGAAATGAAATGTCCACTGCTGGCGTTCTGCTGATTTGTAATTAATAGTAAATGTAGTGCAAATAAACGCTACCCATAGCAGAGAAAAAGCTCAATCTTAGCCGTAGCCCTTATCCTAACCCTAACGTTAATAGTAAATCCAAAAAACCCCGACATACGTGAGTTTGTTACTTCCGAGATCTGAACAAGTGCACAAGTGAGTTTTGGTACTACATTCTTACTAATGTGAACTCGAGTAAACTCTGAATGCAGCCCACAAAGATTTCTCAGGTTTGATAAGGATTTTTGCAGCACTCTGTGTAATCTTATATTGCGATGAGTCAGAAAAGACACCTCTGCGAACTCCGATGATGCTCTTCTCTAACATATTTTATCTTGGTCTTTCGTGTGAGCCACAGTGAGACCATCCCAAAACTTCAAATGAGTAAAATAGAAAATCACCACTTACTGTTCTTTAAGTCTACACCAAACCCAGACATTTTTGTGTAGATAAAATGCTTCTTATACCGTACACAGACAAATTTGTGATGACAGTAATACATGAATGGAGGCCTCGCTCACCTTGTGCCAGCCCTTCAACGGCCATTTCCTCTTCTTCAGCATAAAACCCTCATGTTTATCAGGTCTCTGGACATTCGTCTGGCCAATCTTCAACCCCTCGATGATCTCCCAGCTGTCTGCCTCCTAAACAAGGCAAAGGATACACACTGAGTAAATGCAAACATGTAATCCATATTAAAATTATAGTCCACAAATGCAATGAGTCAGACACATCCTAGATGCCAAGTAGGTGAGACAGAGAGAAACTATAAGCGTGAATAAATTAAGCACTTTTCATTTGTTTCTGTTTCAGCAGTCTCAGATCAATTTCTACACTATTAGCTCTTGGTGTTTTACACATTCTACATAAGAGCAAATTAAGGATAATTATATTTCCTAAATTACTTTATATAAATATAAACCCAAACAACTTTTGCCAACTATTCCTGATATTTACATCTACTGTATATGTGTTAAATAACTTACAACACGGTGCGTTTTGCAGCAGACCACCAAAACAGTTGGTAAGTGTTTAATTACAGTATTCACTCAGTATTACCTTACCAAGATTTTTGTGTTGCGATGCTTTGTACTACAGGATCTATAACATCAGGTGGCAGATGTGAAAGATGGCAGGGGAGATGTAGTGTGCAAATTAGAAGGTTAAATGTTAGTGGGTTTCATTGTACATTAGCACACAAAAGAATTGGAGCGTATAGTCTTAAAGTAAATGAAAGTACAGTCGACCCTCGCCACTTCGCGGTTCGAATTTCGTGGTTTCACTCTATCGCGGTTTTTTCAAATACAGTATATTCATTAAAAAGTTGATAGAGACAGTGAAAATGCGGGTTGCGCTCGGCTGTCTTGAGTCAATTATTTATATATTTTTTTTAACTTTTTTCCAAAAAATTGGGTGTTATTTCATGTCTAGAGGGCTCTAATAATGTTAAAAACCGTATTTAGAAGGTCGTAAACAGGTTTTCTATGCTCTAACTATGTGGAAATGCTACTTTGCGGAAATTCACTTATCGCGGTAGAGTCTGGAACGGATTAACCGCGAAAAACGAGGGTTTACTGTGACGTCTCTTGCTTGCAAAACCTGCATCCAGCCAGCAACCCAATGACACCACCAGACTGCTGCATTCTTCTTTTGTGATGCTTTTCCAGGCTTTTACTGCAGCTTGCAGCTTAAGTTGTTGTTTGTTTTGGGGGTTTCGCCTACTCTTCAGGAGGTAAAATGCATGTTCAATTTTGTTAAGGTCTGGTGACAGTCTGAAACCATTTCTTTCCCCTGATGAAGCCCTTTGTTGTGTTGGCACTGTGCTCTGGGTCATTATTTTGCTGCGTGATAAAGTTCCTATAGATTAGACTGCATGCATTTCTCTGTAAACTGGCAGACAGAACATCATGAGTTACATCATCAATAAAGATTAGAAGCCATGCGTGCCCAAGCCATGACACAACGTCCAGTGTTCTTTACCAATGAGCAGATTCTTTTAGTCTTTCTCCACACTTTGGCCTTTCCATCACTTTGGTATTGGTTAACCTTGGTTACAAAACCTGTGTGGCTCATCTCTGTATTTCTTTGCAAATTTCAATCTGATCTTCTGATTCTTAATGCTGAGTGGTTTGGTGGTAATGGGCGTTATATTTCTAAGTCTTCTTCTGTAAATATCAGGAAATGAAAGCTAAAATTTTGTTCTACTGTCGCATATTTATCTTTTGATTGCACGCCCAAGTGTACTCAGTGGATAGCAAAAACTAATGAATTGGCCTTGATGTTCCAATACTTTCAGACGGGGACGTAGTTAAACTTTCCCCACATTTCATCTTCCTATTGCTGCCAAAACTGGGGGCAACGGTATTAAAAATGGATGTTTCAGCAATGTCCAGCAGCACAACGAGTACCTTTTGATTTGCACTGACGTTTGTCAGTGTATTTTAATGCCATGAGGAATACCAGCAATAAGCTTCAGATCTTTCGTTAATGTCAATAAAACATGACTACTTGACTCTATTGTAGCATTCAAGCTAATGCTGGAGAAATAATGTAATAACAGTTTCAGCACGGCACTATACACTCAATATGCAAAATTCAAGCAAGGAATTAAATAAAACATACAGGGGAGAGCTGTTATGGACTTAAAATCAATGAAGGGGTGGTGTGATACGGTATGGTAGTGATGTTGCTGTTACGATCCTGACGTTGATTACGTTTTAATAACAGCATAGCCTGAAGGGTTTTATTCCTCTCATGGCCAGCTTATTCCATTTGCCACCACTAATGATACTTATGTACATTATAAGCAGCTAAAAAAACATTTATTCCGTCACCAGTATTTGAAAACCCAGAGTTACAGCTTTACCTCTGACAGTTCCAAAACACTGACGCCGGAGACTCTTCCCAAAATTCAAAATATTAAATACTAGTCCAAAATCCTGATGAGAAGACACGTTTGCATCTAGACATTGCTAACTGAATCTGTAACAAGAGGGCAGAATGCAAAGCTTTGTTGTTTACTGTAACGTTGTATGGCATGCTATTAAGTAACACGCACTACATCTAAATTACAAGCTATTAGCATTACAGTAGTATCAGTAGCCAAAACCATTCAGATCACATTTCTCAGAACAGCATCTTCCAGGCCAGCAGACCAAAGTGTCTCAAAACAGTGAGCCAGAGCTAAATTACAGCATATTGACAGAAGGATGCAAGGGGAAAATGGCGAGTATTCAACTTGGAGGACTGGCACCAATCCAGGCGAACACAGAATTGCTCAGTGCATTAAGAGTTTAAAGCACTACCGTGAGTTCCAGATATTGGCATGCTGTTATGGGTACCTACCTCACTTTTAAACGAACGACGTTTCTTGAATGAATATATTTTGGTATTCTTCGGATTTCAACTTCGACTTGAACTTATGACTGACTGATTTAATGTGTAACGTCACAGAGTTGAGAACATTCTAGGCCTCGTGTTTACCAGCAACAGGCAACAAGGAACATCCAGATCATTGGGGATTCATTACTGGCACGTACACAAGTACACGCACACACACGCACATGCATGCGCACATAGACACACCATTGCAGGTGTACACACAAAGGAAGGACAGTTGCTCCCTGGGGACTTTTCTCAAGAGAAAATTGAGTCAGAATGTACACACCTCTAAAACCTACTGGAACATCACTATAATCAGTATGAACCGACATCAGTACAACCCCATGAGCTAAACCACATTACCCACGTGGCTGTGTGCTTGTTTATATATATGACTATTGCTTCATTATATATATATATATAAAAAAAAATATATTTGATTATAGAGATATTAAATCATAATTACATAAAATATAAAATGACCTGTATGCTCACTACATATGGTATAAACAAAGATCACTGTAGCGTACTGTAAGTAGGGCACTATACACTGTACACAACAGAACTGCTTTTGATATTAAACCAGAAAGATCATTTAAAAAAAATCATTAAGTGCATGTCTGAAATTTTTAACCACTAACCCGTACTAATTTTATTTTTAAGTTAAGCATTTGACTTCCTAATTGTCAATTACTGTATAAGGGGCAGCGTTCGACTGCCTAACAGTTATGAGTGGCAGCATCCGACTGCCTGTGAGCTGTATGGCAGCATTCGACTGATTGAGAGCATTTAACTGCCTAATCGTCGGTTATGAGTGCCCATGTCTGACTTCCTAAAAGATAGTTATGAGTAGAGGCATTTGAACGCCTAATACGTAGCTGTGTGGCAGCATTTGACTGATAAAGAGCTGCTGACTGCTTAACAGTCAGTTCTGAGTGGCAGCATCTGATTGCCTAACAGTCAGTTATGAGTGACTACTGCTGTCATCGATGCAACCAGAGTATGGCAGGCTGCAGAATAAAAAATTCATCACAGAACGGATGCTAGGAATCGCCTTACAGCATTTCACCATACTGAGAGGGGTCAGTCTGGAGGCTTATCACTCTCTCTCTCTCTCTCTCTCTCTCTCTTTCTCTCTCTCTCTCGCTCTCTCTCTCTCTCTCTCTGTGTCCCCAGCCCCCCCTCTCTCTCACACACACATACACTTTGGCATCCTGTCAGTCCAGAACATTTGCCTGCTGTGGTTCTAATGTTATGCACTGTCGTTGTCTTGGCTGTATCCTAATGTAGAATGAAACCCACTAACATTTAACCTTCTAATTTGCACACTGCATCTCCCCTGCCATCTTTCACATCTGCCACCTGATGTTACTGATCCTGATATTACAAAGCATCGCAACGCAAAAATCTTGGCAAGGTAATACAGAGTGTATACTGTAACTAAACACTTTTTTTGATGCTGTGATGTTTTTTGGAAAAGGGGGTCCTGTAGATGTGCAGGGTTGTGTAGATGTGAACTGCTTCCTCAGTGAGTCATCAGTAAGGTGGTGGATGGATATTCAGATATCCGGCGAACTGTCTGAGCTGCCAGCATTCGAAAATACTATTCGAGTATTTATTACGACCTACATCCACATGTAGTCAGTGCAAGAATATAACGCCAGGAGTGCGCATGCGTGGCACATCACGACTGCTCCGCTACTCTTTTTTTTTGCCCCGGATGCTGCTCCTGTGTGGAACGTTCATTCATGTTCCGTTCATGTCTATACCGGCAGATTTTTTTGAAACGTTCTTTGCCTGTGATCACATAAAGTTAATAAATCCAATGACGTTTTAATTTCTACATTCTGTAGCAGTTACAACTTTCACAGCCTTTCAGTTTTAAATGTGCACTTTCAGAGCGGTACTGTACGCTGAGCGATGACATTCATTAAAGGTCTTGCCAAGCATTTAATATTTCAGTTAATAATTTCTCTCTGTCTGTCAAACACAAACGTGTGCTACCGCTGAAAGGCAGTTTCGTTAACGATATTGGAGCAAACGTGTTTTCCCTTTCCCCCGGCTCTCCAAATTAGAACCGAATATTAAGGGGGCGAAGGATCGATACTAGTCACCAGGTCACATATCACACATTTCAGAGACCTAAGCGTTATCAAAAGCCATCAGCATGACGGCAATCAAGAAAACACTGGCGCTAGCGCTTTTAAATGTATCTCACTGGACAACGAACACGGAAGAACCAGATAAATGTACAGAAAAATTTTACTGCTCTACAGTAAATATGATTCAGTACTTGGGACGAGTACAATTCAGGAAATTTAAACTGCCATCATCTTTCAGGGTTTTTTCCTGTTTGTTCTTTTATGAGCAAGCTCGGTGAGCTTGAGTGAAGGATTTCCTCTCTGACTGTGAGGCAGCAGCTGTGTGCTGCCATTTCAAAGACAGAGTGAAATAATGAGGGCTTCCCTTCTACAAGGGAGTCTGTGAACTCGCTGACTGCAGTACTAGTGCTCTGATATAATGAGGAGTTCACATTAAACATTAGACACACACCACCCCACACGCAAACACACACACACATCACTTAGACTCATTCATTCAGACTAATTAGATGGGTGACATTAAAGCAAAAACTAAATAAAGTGCCTCAACAATGTGCTCCTTGTGGTTTCAATGAGAACGCTGTCCAATATATCGATCACAAATCTCCCTTAATTGGTCAGTTAAGTTGAGATCTGGTGACTGCAAAGCCGTAACATATAATCTACAGTACATTACTTTCCAACTCATCAAGCCATTCAGCGAGCCCTAGATCCCTGCTGACTGAGGCTTTGAAATCACTTCCGTCCGGATAGAAATGTTTCATCATTATAGAATGCATATACATATATACATATATGTGTATACATATACAATACATGTGTACATTATAGTATTATTTGATATCCCGGTATTTATCTGCATGATCTGTTTCAAGTTATTTCTTCAGATCAGCGTATCAAAGTCAAGCTCTTACATTGGAAAATGCTCGCTCTCTCTCTCTCTCTTAAGCGCGCACAGGAAAGAGTTAAATTCTCCATCAGCAACTCTCTCAGGCCCATCAAAGGATTCCTGCACCATACAAATGAGGCTGAGGGCTCCACAGACAAAGCAAGGGCATGAGACGGACAGAGGCACAGCACACGCTAACACTAGATTCTTTCTTTCTCTCATGCATTTTTCACATGCTCCCGTCAGAAAGTAGTAAGGTCGGACATTCCACAGCCATCTCTAGTTGCCCTTAAGTGGAGTGATCTGGTCATGACAGACACAGCGTACGCAGACAGACCGAGTGACAGCAGACGCCTTCAATTATTTAGTGTCCGGGTGAAAATACGAGATTTCAGATGCCTTCCTGACTCCAACAACATATATAATCAAGATATATACGATAAACACGTCATATGGGTGAATCCCATTAACGCGTGATGGCCTGGGGAGACCCGTATGATATAGCTGAAGGTTTATCTGCCTACGACATATTTTGACATCTCTAATTTAAAAGAACATTTCAAGGCCCCTTTAAGCATGCCTGCAAAGAACACACTGGGTAAGGTTAGGTCAGGTCTTTGTGCCATTGCTTACACCTCAGAGATGCCAGCAAAAAAAGTAGGTAAGACAAAGAAAGAAAAACAAAACAAAACAGGACTGTCCAGAAATTAGAAATATATATATATATAGGCACATGCAGTGAAATGATGTAGAGTAATGGTGACTTCAAAGATTATGAAATTAAATCTGTCTACTTAAAATAAAAATATTACAACA
>JAOVYU010000060.1:17059141-17071240 GCA_025674565.1 Synodontis membranacea | reverse complement strand
TAAAATTATGAAAAGTGAATTTAAAACATTAAGGACAGGCGGAACAGTGTAATTGACGGAAATCCGTCGATGACTCGGAAGTCCGTCGTAACGACGGAGAACTTTAATCCCTGTATTAAGAATAAACCGGGTATTTATCCATAATTTGGAACTGCTAATATTGTTCCACAGTAGTCCCTGAATTACAACATGTCCATGAACAGAGCACTAAAAAAAACCCCCATTATTTTTCATTATTTTCACATTTGCTGTTGGCTCAAAGGTTAACACATTGGCTTGCTGATCAGAAGGTCAGGGTTTTGAGGTGTGATGCTCCTACGGCTGCCACTGTTGGGCCCATGGGCAAGGCTCTTAACACTACCTGCTTAATGCTATCCACACTGACCCCACATGGGGGGGATTCTCAAAGTGTGGTATTTAAAGAGTGTTGCTTACTGCAGAAGTCTTCATTAGTTGAGCTCCAGAGGGGCCGTTCCACACCACAGACATCATCTGAGCTGCAACCAACTGCATGGCCATCTTCCCTACTGGGCTGTTGACAAAAGAAAACCCACAAGATTCAAGTGCTTAACCATGTGCAAGTTTATTTATACAAGAGGTGCATTAAATATGAAGATGAAAAACAACAGCTCAGAGCCGGCCTCTACCTGGTCCTGTCCTCTCCATCATCGATGAAATTTACAGAAAGTCTGTTTCCAGGAGGATACTCAAAGCCATTCAGTTTCTCTTTAGCATACACAGCTGAACCCAGATTACTGTACCGAATCATAGCCTGGCCTGTGGACAACAAAGATTATTAGGACTCCCTAAAACAATGCTTCCAAATAACTTAGTCAGTTCCAGAATTTCTGGTAACTACAGAAATTACTGCCAATCCCATGACAACAAACAATTTAAAGTTCTCTCAGCTGACAAACATACAGAATTTTTTTTCCACGGTTTGCTAGACACTACTGTGACTTCGGAACCAGGTTCTGGAGTCAGATGAGAAAAAAAAATGTTTTTTTTTCAACCAATAAATAAGCAGATAGTCTTAGAGTAAATTTTGATTTCTTTCATATTTTGGCTCGACATTAAACTTTTTAAGCACAAATCCTTTTTTACTCATCTTACCACTGTGCAAATAATTATGGTGCTGACCGTAAATAAATAAATCTTAAATAAAGAATTGCATTAGGAGAAAGGATCAACTACATCCCGAGGTACAGTTTTTAAGTTTCATACTGATGGCAATTACATGTGCAGATGCACAAACATTTTAACTGAGATTGCAACATGAACTGCACAGAGATGCACAACTGTCTGGCCAGCACCTGTTAATTCATGAAAGTGTTATAGTCAGGTTAGTCAACACTACCTTTACTGAAACCATATTGGTCTCTTTGCATTTCACAGTATTCCATTCCAGGGATCAGATCAAACAGGCTATAAATCTGCTCTTGTGCAATGGGAGCCCGCGATGACACCATCAGGCACCTAGTTATCAAGTCAGAGCTCCAGCCTTCTCCAGCAGTGTAACTACCAGACTCTGCACCTGTAGGAAAACATACACACTTTAGAACTAACTTTATACAAAGCGTTGCTGCAAGGTTTACAGTGAAATGTCCCTGTGCTGTTACATTAAATATCAGCCCTCTTGGAACATCCCTTGTCCAAACAAATTAGAAGACTGGAACTAACTATTGTGTAATACAGTTTATATCACAGCATTGCTAAATTCTCAATACTGACTAGTCAGGAGTTTCTATAACAGCACACCTCTACCTACCTAACAGTAGTGTTAGCTGCACACAAATCACAGGTTTATACTAACACGCTCATTCTAATACATTATCGAGTCTGAGTCATGTCTAACAATGTTTAAAAAAAAAAAAAAACATTAAGATAATCAAACATAGGATTGCAACACCATACCCACGGGACACCGATTATTTTCTACTTAAAATACTGCATTACAAAAAGATATATATCCTGTGCTGGATGATATGGGGGGGGCAGGGGGGGGACTTATCACAATTCTTTTTTACTCCTAAGTGAGATGTGAAGATATCATAATGTTAATTTCGGTTTGAAGATTATTTATTTTCTGTCAGATGTTGACAAATGTATTGTAGAACAACATACATATAATTAGGGCTAAAAAATATACAGTGATATTTTTAAGATAGTGATATTTATCTTAATATATATTAGGCTATGAAAATAATGTTCAGAGACAGAAGTTCATGAAAGCACATGCACAGACACCAGGGAGCCACAGGTCTTTTTTTTTTTTCTCTCTATGCTCTGGAACGCGATCGGTATCGGTAAATTGTGATACAATATACAGTTAGCTGATATGAACGGACATATCATTCTACGATAATTTACTGATACATCGCCAAGCCCTATAACTGCATGCAATGCTGTGCTTGTTTCAGTGAACTGGAAAGAACATAACATGACTACGTTTAAAGCCGTTTCTAAGAGACAGAAAATATTTTCACAACAAGTAGAAATAAAAAAAGGAATGCACAAAAGTTAGATGCGTTAGTATTACCTATCGATAAATTTCAATAACCATTAAACAAATGTATACATTTGTACCTTTCCAACCATGAATAACAGGGAAACTACAATACTCAAGAGTTTAACACATACCAAAGGGGTAGGCACTTAAGCCTGGTTCATTTCCGGCGTGATCTGATCTTTGGTTGCTGAAATATTCGTTGTCAGCTGACGCGTTTTTCGTCCTTGGTTCAGCAAGGATGGCTCTGAATGCTTGCCAGACAGAAACAGATGATATAATAAAATGAAAACGTTTACACATGCTCAAATTCCTTTCATTAACAACCAAAGATCACGCCACTTACTTTTGTCACAGTTCTCTATTGCCTTGGCAGCCTGAGAGGGTTTGTGATACCTGACGTAGCCCAAGCCCTTACTCTCTCCTGTAGATTTATTTTTTATGATAATGGCATACTCTATATCTCCATACGTCTGGCATTAGTGAAAGAATGAGAGGACAGGGGGAAGAATGAGAGACAGCGAAAACGTTTTGTCGACATCCAGCAAAATCACGACTTAACCGTTATTTCTCACAACTTATGCAGTACTGTCTAGCCTTGATACACTTTCAGCAAGTACGAAATCTCTGCCCTTCTTGACCAGAGATATATCAGGACTGAAAGAATAAAAATATTCATAGTATATTTATAGAAGTACAGCAACCCTGGATGCTCCTGATGACGTAGTTATGACTTTCGTCTCCACTAATGATCTCTTCCTTTGACTTTGTAATATTCAAACTTTTCTTGAACTACTGTTTGTCTTCGTAAGCACCTGTAACAAAGGGATTTTTTTTTTTTTTTTTTTTAACACACCAGTGCACTCTGAACTGTAAGTATAAAAATTTCACCATCCGTTAAAGCACAAGCACCCAACCCTATAAATATTCTAAGGATATAATAAGAAAAGTTGCATCTTTACACGATCCTGATGTTAGTGTTATACCTTGAAGGTCTCTTTCAGGTCGTCTTCGGTAAATGTTTTGGGAATCATGACAAAGATTCGGGTCAGTTCTTCATCCTCCACGTCTCTGTGGCTGCCAGAAGATCTGGACTGGGCGATGAAAACCTGTCCAAGGAGGGGAAAAAAAAACACCACCAGAGAGGAGACACGTGTGTGTGTTTACAAACTATTCGTGTTTCATAATGCGCCACATCATTTCTAAGAAACACATTTTCCAGTGATAGGCTGAGCGATTCGCTTCACTGGTCTGGAGAAATAAAACAAATGCAATAACAGGTGGAAAAATCAGTGTGATGAATAAACACCTTAATGGGTTTGGTGCCTTCGGCCAGGCATTTTCCGTGCATTTCCTCCATGGCGGTACACGCCTGTGAGGACCTGGCAAATTTCACAAAAGAGACTCCTTTTGACTCTTTCGTCTGTTTGTCCTTCACCACCC
The DNA here is from genome assembly GCA_025674565.1 of Synodontis membranacea. Taxonomy (NCBI): domain Eukaryota; kingdom Metazoa; phylum Chordata; class Actinopteri; order Siluriformes; family Mochokidae; genus Synodontis; species Synodontis membranacea. The sequence goes on along the minus strand of JAOVYU010000060.1, from coordinate 17,067,291 downwards.
AAATGTCTTGGACTTCACCGAAAGGGGAAAAACGCTCCCGGATAATGTCCTCGGTAATGGATTTGCTGGTGACCAGAAACAGTCGACTGTTCGGCGGATCATCGAGATAAGACGACGGCCTGTTGTAGTCCTCCATTTTTTTTTTTTTTTACTGCCTAGCCGCGAACCTCGCTAAACGAACACGCTTTGCAAAGTACCTGATTAAGGAAGTTTATTCGTTTCTTTAACTTGAGCAAATCTAAATAAAACACCGAAAAACGGAAAGAAGAAAAAATAAATAAATAAAAACAGCTTTACCGACGTCTCATTCGCTGCGTGACTGCAAAACAAGAAAAACCCCAACGTGCCATCTACTGTTCGAACGCTGTTTGTGTCGTCACATGTCGTCAGGCGCCAAAATAAAGGTCTTCTTGCTTATTAAAGCCGTAATGTAAGCCGTAAGAATAAGAATTAGGATAATTGGCAGATGGTGGCCTAATGGTTAGAGACGCGGGCTTGTGCGCGAGAGATTGCAGGTTCGAATCCCTCGACGAGCAAAGTGACGCACTTACAGAGTTTTGCTTAAAATAGCTCTAAAATAGCTGCCCCCTGCTGTGTGTCACTGTGTCACATAGGGGTTAAATGTCGAGGACACATTTCGTTTTTGTGCACTGTGTGCTGTGGCGTGTTAACAATGACAATTAATCACTTTAGAATAATAATAATAATAATGACGTGATTAGTTTTCCAACTCATAAAAAAACCCATAAAATTGTAGGTAAAAGAATCAAAATCAGAATTCAGTTTATTATACGTTTAAGTACATTCTTACATGCAAGGGTGGTTGGTGCTTGAGCAGTTAAGCTAAAAAAAAAAATAATAAAATAGACAAAAGTAGAAATATAAATAGAATGTTAAAAAATGAGGTAACTAAAATATACAATTTGAAAAAGAGACATGTTTAAAGAGCATGTGTATGGGTCGTTTAGAAGTCCAGTGTGTGTCGGAATGTGCAAAAAGAGGTCACGGGATGAGGATGAATGACATGAAAAAGTCATGACATGAAAGTGCGAGAAGAGGACATGTGCCATGGGTTAAATAAATGACCAAGCTGTACAGAGTGTGCCAGAATGTGCAAAAAAAAAAAAAAAGTTCACAGGATGAAGGTGCATGACATGACCATGTAATGTGCAAAATCACAGTACAGAGAGGAAGTGTATGATGTCTACAGTGTGCGTTGTAACATGTAACACTGATGTGTTTCACAGGAGCTATCAACTGTACATAGTATACATAGCATAAGCTGTAAATATGTAAATGTAAGTGTAAATATCAATTTGATGAATCAGGATTCAACAATTAATTACTATGTATATTTTGAAAAATTGACTTCACATTTAAATAAACTGTATTTTTCAAAGTCTAAATGATTGCAGTATTGCTCAACAAGTTTCCATGTTTTTTCCATATAAGCTGATTTGTTATCTGGTAGTTGGTCAAGGCCAAATTGGCCATCACAAGCACTAGGTGACTGACCTATATTGAGGCCAGCTCTTAAACAATGCTTGGATGTAAATAGAATACATCCATGAAACTGAAAACAATGAGTGACAGGTCTGTCATGACAGTGTAGGCCAAATCACACAATATTAATTTATTCATTTGTGGGAAGTACATGGAAACCAGACAAACCAGAGGAAACCCATGTGTGAGTGTGTATATATATATACACATACATACATACATACAGTACATACATGGAATAGGTCAGCCAAAGAAAACAGCGGTTGAAGACAGAAAAATTGTGAGAACTACAAAGAACTACAGAGAGGTCCATCCAGTCTAATTTGGAGGAGCTTTTTCATTCAGCAAGACAGTGACCCAAAGCATACTGCCAAACACAACAAAAGATTTCATCTGGTGAAAAAAAAGTAGAAGCCAGTCACCAGACCATAACCTAACTGGGCATGCATCTTACCTCCTGAAGACTGAAGGGAGAAACCCCTCAAAACAAACAACTGAAAGAAGGAGTACGTGACAAGTCTGAAAAAAGAATTACAAAAGAACGCAACAGTCTGGTGAGCTCGGTGGGTTGCTGGCACGGGACATGCAACCAACTATTAAGTGTTATTACTTTACAACCTTCTCGTTTCAATACTTTTGTTCACCCGAAAATCATCTCGTGTTCATCTTTTGACCTCAATGTTCAAATGCCTTCAGTGTGTAGCAAACAAATGAAGCGCCCTTTTTCATTTTACAGAAATATGTCGATGTCCAGCCTTTGACTCAATACACGTAATTTTTGGCTGCAAGTCTTACGGGATATGTATCTATCAGCTTTGGACATCTCAATCCTGATTTTTCACTCATTCTTCCTGCTCAGGCTCTGTCAAATTGGATGGAGACAGATGGTGAACAGCAATTTTCAGACCTTGCCAAAAATTCTCGGATGTCTTTGCTGCAAACTGGAATGCAGTCAGGATGCATTCACCCATTCTTTTATTTAGGCTATTTGACCGCTGTATCCTATCCTATCCTATACAATTCTATCCTATCCTGCCCTGCCCTGTCCTGGCCTGGTTGATCCTATCTTATCCTACCACTAAACTGCAATATCTGCCACAACCACTGGATGCCGCAATTTCTTAACGCTTGTCTCCATCATTTGTAGTTATAGGGTTGCCAAAGGTTTTAGTATAATGGTTGCATATTAGAACATCCTTTAACAAGTGCCTATAAACGATCCATCTAAGTGACTATTAAAAGCTAGCGAATGGATTTTTTTTCTTTTTCTCTTTTCTTTTCTCTCTCTCCCTCTGTTTTTATTTATTTATTTATTTTTAAATGTTTTAACTAAGTAGGCAGAGATTTCACCACCACGCATAGGGCTATAAAATTAGTATTAGTTTTTGAAAACACAGGGACACACATGTCGGAAGGAACTGAAATCTGTTTTGAGAATACCGTGCTTTGGTGCACTCCAAATGTCTTGTTCTGAGTCTGCAGAACAACTGGCATGAAGCAAATCGTTATGATTAGCCTTAACAAGCGCATTCCTGACATGAATTACGTGGATGTGACGTGGGCTGGACATAAAGGAGCGCATCGTCTGACGTCACTGGCGGATCTACGACACGCTGCCCTGCTCTCTGCTCCCCTCCGCTGCGCTGTTGCTGATGCGGCGATCGGATCCACAATGAGGCGGAAACCCAAGTTATCTGAGAGAATGTTCTCTCCGGCGCGTCTCCTCACACATAACAACACCGAGCAGCAACCTCGGCGTGTCCCACACTGTGTGGAGATGTTGGGGGAGCGAGAAGTGAAAGCGGATTTCGTAGCAGGTCAGAATCAATTGGACCAAAACGGATGCTGAAGTTGCATGTTTTTTTTTTTGTTTGTTTGTTTGTTTTACACGAGTATGCTTCCAGCAGAAACCGGGCTTGAAGTCTCTTATGCCTTTCTTGTAATCGAATACTTCCTACAAACTGGCAATTTCTTTTACAGAAAGAAACCCTAGTGATCAACATGGCAGTGCCTAATATGGTGTTTTCGGATGTCGAAACTTTCCTGGACAACCACCCCGAATTGTTCGAGGACTATCTGAACAGAAAAGGTAAATACAGTATGGTAGAGAAATGGCTCAAGACCCACCAAGCGAATAAAAATCCAGCGAATTCCGCCACGGAGCTGGAGAAATCCCATGCGTGTAAGGACAGCTGGGCGAGTAAGGGAGATGGTCTGCAGCGGCGGGCATCGCAGAAAGAGCTCCGCAAAACTTTCGCCCGCTCCAAAGCCGTCAACGCCAACAGGACGTACGACGAGCACGTGAACTCTCGAGCGCAGGAGCCGCTGACCAGCATGCGGAGACGCGCTCTGCTGAGGAAAGCCAGCTCCTTACCCCCGACTACAGCACACATCCTCTCCGCGCTGCTCGAGTCGCGCGTCAACATCCCACAGTACCCGTCCACCGCCGTGGACTTCAAGTATTACCTCAAAGAGCACAACGAGCGGGAGTTCTTCCTGGAGCTGGTTAAAGACATTTCCAATGACCTGGATTTAACCAGCCTGAGCTACAAGATTTTGGTGTTTGTGTGCATCATGGTGGATGCGGATCGCTGCTCGCTTTTCCTGGTGGAGGGCACGGCGAATAAAAAGACTCTGGTTTCCAAATTTTTTGACGTTCACGCCGGGACCACTGTCCTGCCATCCCTGAGCAACTCAGATGAAGTCCAGGTTCCGTGGGGGAAAGGAATTATAGGTTATGTTGCCGAGCACGGAGAGACCGTTAATATCCCCGACGCTTATCAGGTGCGAAAAGATTGACAGCTCGCGAAAAATCTTTTGATCTTTTTTGCGATATCAGGCAATTACTTAAACACGGAGCGCCTATAGTCCAGAAAGGTGACTTTAAAAAATAAATAAATAATGTCTTGCGCGCACTTTTTGGAAAATTATCTTTTGCACACAAGATAATTTGTGCCCAGAATAAAAAAAAAAAAAAAAAAAAAAAAAAAAACACTTTTTAGGACAAAAATCTTGTGCAAACAATAAAAAAACTTTTGCGCACAAAAAACACACACACACACACACACACACAAAACAAACAAACATGGCAGTAGTAAGGGTTTTATTTTTAGTCATGTAGTATTAGAAGAAGCTGATCATTAAACGCCTTCATGGGATCTGTAAAATAATGAGCTGCCTGAGGCTATCGATTGCTGAATTGATTAGCTTACCTAAAAAAAAAAAATGCACTCTCTCCATTTCTCCCTTGTATGATCTTTCATGCACTTCGACTACAGTTAATTGGTCTGTCAATCTTCACTGCCGTTCACTAACAAGGGAGTTTTTCAAGCGTCTCAAACGAAAGAAATTGTTAAATAGCTGAGGGTTTCTGCTGACGACTGGTTCTTATATCTATCTTATATCTAAGTAAAACAAGACAAAAAAAAAAAAAAGATTATGAAACAGGCAACAGATGGTCATCTAAAAGACCAGCCGACGCTGGAAAACCTTTAGATGCCTTTAGTCAATATAAGACAGCTTCTTAGAAAATTTTAATTTCAAAGCTTCACTTTAAAATCAACCATAAAATCATGAGTGAAATCATTTGAGAAATACAATGATTTATCCCTGCAATCATCCTCAGTCGTGCTATCATTGAAACAAATTGCACAAAGTTCCTGAAAAACAGCATCCTGTTAAATGAGTTTTCTATTAACATCTGATAATCCTTTATAAGAGAATAGCACTCAATTTAGATTTGATTGAATCTCAAAAATGAAAGATTTTACAATATTACAAAATTATGTCCCATTATTTAAGTCACGTTAGTTTTATTAAACAGTTCCTCAGTTGCTTAGTAACTTAGTACACTGTGACTTCCAATTCTCAGGCAAAAGAAATTCTACTGAAGTCAAGTGGGACAGTTTAATTTAGCAGGATATGTTTTGCGTGAGAATCGGAAGTCACAGTGTACTAAGTTACTAAGCCCTCGAGGAACCGTTTAATAAAACTAACGTGACTTAAATAATTCTGTATTCTGCAAATCTTGAAGTTGGCTTCCAATTTAATATTGCTGTAATGTCTTCTCCCTCCGTAGGACCATCGCTTCAGTGATGAGATCGACAAGTTGACAGGTTATAAAACCAAGTCACTGTTGTGCATGCCCATCCGAAACAGTGATGGAGAGATCATAGGAGTGGCACAGGCCATCAACAAGAGTCCTAGCGGGGCACTGTTCACTGAGGATGATGAGAAGGTAACATTTTCACCTGTTAAAATTCTGACTTCTGGACACCTGTATTGTTTTAGTAAACTAGGCATGTTTATGATGTTACACTGCTGTGGAGAAGCAGCTGTTGAACCTACTATTATGACTAAGTTCAAAAGTTTATTGGGTGAGTTTATAAACATTAATGTAAATTGTTTCATAGGACCTAGGACTGTTTGATAGATGCACATAATCAGGCTATAAAGCAAAGGCTCTGTAAGGGAGCTTGCTATTGTTGTGTTTGGTGGTAATCAGAGACCAGGAGCCCAGCGCTGTTCCTAGATTATGGTCAGAACCTCTGTGGTGATCCATCACTGTGATGCTGAAGTGGGATTTCATGGCATGGCCTGTGAAGGTGTAGTGAGGTGTAGTGGTAGCTCAGTGGTTAAGATGCTGGCCTATTGATCGGTAGGTCATGAGTTTAAATCCCAGCCTCACCGTGACTACCACTGCTGGGCCCTTGAGCAAGGCCCTTAACCCACAACTGCTCAGTCATATAAAGAATGTGATATATGTAAGTTGCTCTGGATAAGGTCTATTCTGTGCCTGACCTGGCATGTCCTGTGAACCAGGTGCACACAGATTAGTGTCCATGGCAATGCTTGTTGACTGAAGGGCTCCAGGTGTTTTTGGATTACAAATTGCCATCCAGTTAGACAATAATGAAACTTAAGACTTATTGTATAGGGCCTTTCTTTATATTTCATATATGCATGGATGCTGAAGTTGCACCCAGTGGGCGTCAGGTGCCCATCATCTCTGGCTTTGAGTTGAAGGCATTGTTCATTCTTCGTTAAGGCTTCGTCTGCTAAAAATCCCCACTGCATTCCCTTTGGTTGTCTTTTTTGCCCAATTATGAAAGAAGGGAGGCATTTATAGAGAAAAGAGACATATTTGTAATAGATCAACAAGCATTTATCATAGGAAAGCAAATGGGTACTGTTAGGACTCAGCAGTAAAGCAGTAAAGGTTGACTCTTTGAATTGCAGCACCACCAAGCTGCCTGTCTCTTTTAAGACTGGTGTACCATTGCAGAGCTGTGCACTGACCTAAGCTTCCTTTATTCAAAGAAAAAAAGAATGTACTGTACACATGTACAGTATATGTATAATGTCAGTACAGGATATTGTTCTAATCATGAACAATGCCTCAATGCTGACTGTTGAAGCAGTGTTATGTTGACGTTGCAGCAGTGTTAGATGAAAGATTATGAGTTCAAATTTGCAAGGCTGTTGGATTGAATTCTGGCTCACATTTGATATGGTCACTGTGGATAAACGAATCTGCCCAGTGACTAATTATAAATGAACTAATTAGATAGCCTTCAATGCAGATCTAGTTCTTAATGTGTTTTTTTATAAGAAACGACAAAAACTGTTTTGTTACAGAATACACAAAATGAGGGACAAGAAGTTCCTTATAACCGTGTGTTGAATCCATGATCACTTTCTTATCTCATATTACTAGATGTTATCTTGTTACCGCAATCACTATATCCAATGAACCAGTCAAAATAGCTGTGAGTGGATTTACGCATGCTACTCCTCCCCATGTGCATAACAACCCCAGGCTCCAGGATGCAGTGAGAGGTACCTGCTAACTTTCCACAGCATAAGTTTAAATCTTCCTTCAATCCTATGCCCTCCAAGCTGCTTCCCAAAGCCTACAGAAACCCAATCTGGAATGTTGAATTTGCTAGATGTGCAGCTGGATCAAATGTCTGCACTCACAGCAGTGCTTTTGTAAGCAACGTTCTGACAGCTAGATGCAAACATTTAAATGTCTGTCTTCTTTGTTAGTTTTTCCACTTTAAGCCAAGGACAGTCAGAGGTTTTTTTTTTTTTGCTTCTCTTACAGAGCTGAAGACAGTCAGACAGGTTTTTTTTGCTTCTTTTTTTGTGTCTTTCCACTCGGTGCTTTATATGTGTGCTTATCTTGACATAATTATAACAAATCAAGAATACTACTTCACCAAATATGACCAACAGAGAGTGTTTTTCTTTTCTTATATTGGTGTTAATTTCATTATACAGTAATACCTCATGCATTCGCGTTTCTGGATTCGCGACTTCGCAGATTCGTGAAATTTTCTGTGGAACCTAACTAATTTACATTCGCGGTTTTTTCACACATCTTCAAAATCCTTAAAAAGCCTGGCATTAACTGATAACTGTCACACACTGCCCACGTCACTGAGCGCCGACCCGGAAGTAGATGCGGCCGCCGGAATATAAACACGGTGCCGCCATCTTGACTCTTGCTCCGTCATACTACTATGACTAGCTCCCTTGTGCTATCGATACTCGATTCCACTCACCTCTACTCCTGAATCTCTTCACCTAAAACTAAGGCTGCCTGTTAGTTCTCCCTGTCACTAGAGGGCAGTACAACTCGACTG
>JAOVYU010000060.1:16999071-17009603 GCA_025674565.1 Synodontis membranacea | reverse complement strand
GAAGTGTACCTATGATGAAAATTACAGACCTCTCTCATCTTTTTAAGTGGGACAACTTGCACAATCGGTGGCTGCCATATACTTTTTGTTTGCCCCACTGCATTTATTGTTTGGAACGGTGACACAGCACAGGTAGTTTTTCTGCCTTAGGGTCCTTGGTTCCATCATGATCCTCACTAGATGCATTGTTAAGGTAAAAGAGGCATTTAAGATGAAAAACTTTGGATTTGTATTGTGTTTCAGAGCTAAACTCAGATTTGATTAAACAAGATAAAGAGATTGACTGTGTGAGGTGGCAATAGTGGCGAGCTCAGAGTGGTGAGCCATCGTAGAGATTTCCAGTTTCTCAGTGGGTAAATCATATTCCCTGATTAGTTCACAAAATTATTACCATCAGTGCACGATCATTATAAATCCAGCACTAGCACTATAAATCCAGTGTGCCACCAATGTGCACAAGTGCCACAATGCATAGTGATTTTTTATTAGCTCACATTTTTCTTGTCTGGATGGATACCTGAAGATATTCAACTTTGTATTTATATGTTCATAGAAATTTTATTTACTGACCAGTAAAGCCAACAGATAGTTGTTAAAGGTTTAGTTAATACTTTCAAAAATTGCTTTTAAATGTTCTGTATTTTTTTTTTTTTGTTTCTTTCATTTTACTTTATATAAAAAAAATGAAACAAAATGGTACTTTATATAAAAGTGGATACAATGGTTCTTCTGTGCACTCACAATTTTTGTGTGTGTGTGTATGTGAATTCAGTCTATATAGTAAAGTTTGAACTAGTTTGCTATGGAGTGATTTTTACACACGTGATAGGGTTGCAGCAAATGAGTTGCCTTCCATGGTGCTTTCATGTAGGATTTTAATTGAATCTTACTTCAAAACCTGTCTCACTCTTTGTGGCACTCTGTTGGAATCCTGACAAACAGCAGCCGAAGCTGCAGGCACCAGGACCCTGGCATAGGCAACATGGGCAATCGCCTAGAGCTCCATTAGTAGGTTGTGTTCTATGTAGACACTCCTGAAGTCTTGTGGTGTGTTTGTGCACCCACTGTCCTGCCCCATTAAACATTAGTGGTTCTTACCTGCTAACCTCCCCCAACCCCCAGACCTGCCTCTCTTTGACATCTGAGTGCATTCTGACAATAAATAGTCTAAGAGCGCAAGTCATCTGCAAAGCGGTTAAAAACAAAACCATAGCTACAGGAGGTCAGATGCAACCCCCCTCCCCCCCTTCCTGGCACTAAATGAATTTGTGACAAAAAAAAATAGCAGGAGTGCTTTAAAATGCATAATCAAAAGCATGACTTAAAAATGACGTCATATTCCCACTTTAAAGGTGCAATGCAGAAACCTGCAACGGAGGGCTTCTTCTCCTCATGTATAAGTTGTACACACGAAGGAAAACCAGTTTTAAACCAAACAGATATTTGCATTTAATATTAAAATATATATGAAAAAAACATGCTCATCGTGCACTTTCTTAGGAACATGTGTACGCTTGTTCATTCATGCAATTATTCAGTCAGCCAATCAAGTAACAGCAGTGCAATGCATAAAGTCATGCAGTTCCAGGCCAAGAGCTCATCAACACTGGACAGTTTCCAGAAAGACGGCACAGGGGTGCAGTGGTTAGCACAGTTGCCTCAGCAAGAGGTCAACCGAGGGGGCCTTTATGTGCAAAGTTTATGTGCATGTTGTCTGGCTACTAAAAGTGTGAATGTGAGTGAGAGAGAACGGCTGATCATCTTTTGGTCTTTTGTTAGCCCAGTGATAGCGTTCTTATTTTCAAGTTTTGTTTTCAGAATTTGTACAACAACAAGCTGATTGTTTGGAATTGGACACTGAACTGATTTACTCTCAGTTTTACTCTCAGTCAGGATTCTTTTCAAAAATCACATCAAAAGAAGTACGTTTGAATTCCAGTAAAACTGCAGAGACGACGCATGCATGCATCAGTTCCTCTTTATGGATCGGAACATACCCGCTGAACAGAGAACAGCACAAATAAACCTTGCTGCCAACAAACCCCTGAATACATTTGGTTGTGGTATTGTAGTTGTGATTACTGAGGGGTTTCTGGTGGATCAGATCCAGGCAGCTAAAGAGATTAGCCATAAAAGTCTAATATCCTTTACTTCACCAGTGACATGATAGATTATTGTTTCTAACAAGTGACAGTGCATTAGAAAATGCAAGATTGTGAGGGTGTTTTAGGTTCTTGCCCTTGGAATTGAGCCAAATAAAAAAAAACGCCAGCCTGCTTGCTTACAATAAATCTTTTTTGTTTTATGGACAGCTGAAAGATTCTCAAGGGTCCTTTGGATGGTTAACAGTCCCCCTAATGGACAAACCAAAGAACCTTTGTAAACTCCCCTAAGGGTGTACTGACGTTACTTACAATGCCACGCTTTGGCTCTTTAGAATACAGTGCATTTTCCATCAAGCCGGCTTGAGCATCATATCGAAAACCACCCATATCTCGCTATTTGAGTTAGTGTACGAAAGCTGTGAAGTGTGTCAGGATACAGGGATGTGAGATGTGAGTTAATTAACCCACGAAGATATATGCTTAATGCATCCCAACCCAGAGAAGACATTAATCCTGAATGACAGACATTTCACCACACTGTATTCTAAATGTATAGAATCAATTGTAATTAAGTGTCAGTAATTCATTGCATTTGTAAATAACACATTTGACATAATCACTGCTGTAAGAAAATCATATACAGTACAATCCTATATAAGCATTGCTGTAAATAAATACAAATAAAAATAAAAATTAGGTCTAATAGCTTGATTTAAAGGTTGTAGGCTGTATTGTATCCTGTAGGAGATTATTTCATGGCCATTCTCAGTTGTTCTCAGTTGCTCCTGTATAGTTGTTTGGTTTTATTCTATTATTCCTTGAAAGTTTAAACGTGATGCCAGAGGGTGTCAAGGCAGTTAGTGCTGTAGCTTTTTCAGCTTCCTGGTGTGGAAGCAGCAGCAAAACTCTATATAATATTAAATCAGTTTAATTAAGATAACCTTGATTTGCATAAATATTGTCACAAAGCAGCTCTACAGAAATCTGGAGTGGTGATTTAGATTCCTGATTAAAAATGGCTGAGGTGACTCCCTTGGGATGACAAAAAGCCCATCCTCTTCTGGGTGACACCAAATAGTGGGAATACGTTACAGCCATTTGTCCTAGAAGGCAAAAATTTGGCAAGAAAAAGCAGACCTGCAAAAATGTTATTATTATTATTATTATTATTATTATTGTGATCCATTCTGATCCTGTTCCCAGGCTTTTGTGAAACTGAACTCTAAACTCCAGCCGATGGTTGACACGATCCAGGCCAATCGTGCCATGTGGGAGGAGCAGCACCAGAAGCGGCAGCGCAGCCAAGAACTGGTGAATCTCCCCAGCACTACCTGTGACGGTGACATTGGTGAAAAAGCTGCGAGTTAGCCCCTGCCCACCACGCCACATCACGACCTCCGACCCTAACCTGCAACCCAACCACGGTGCTGTGCATGTGGGGAGTTTTGGCTCTGCCGCGAGCTTCCAGCTGCTGGAGCGATGATGGCGATGTGATCTCTCAGTCCCCCTGCAGGCCGCATGTACAAAACTCTCACCGCCGAGTGTGAGAGCACCAGGCAGCTGTGACTGAGTGTTTCTGTTTGGCCTTGATGTTTTCTCTCACCTGGAGAAGTCTCTGAGAATAGTTCTAGACTCAGGAAGAGGCAGTGTCTCTAGAGCTAGAATGCTAACATAGATAGATGCTGTATTGTATTTCCTGGCCTGCTGTGTTGTTTAGGGATGGCTAGGACTGAGAATTGCCACTGTTTATACAGGTTTATTATACTAGCATAACCACTGAGTGTTGCTTTGATTATAATGAATGAAAACCTTTCAGGAGTGCAGGATCCTCTATTTTGTAATGTACAATATTTAATTTGAGGCTGCTGTTTATGGCATCGTTATGTAGCTTGAGATATGATGTTGGTTCGGACTGTTTTTCACCTGATGTAATTATTATTGGATCAGAGGTTTGCTGAGCTTAAAGGCTCGTGGCAATGCTTGCAATGCAGATACAATAGAGTGCTGCTATTTGTGCCTTGGTTAAAATCCTTCATGAAAGATGCATGCGGTCTCCTTCCAGCTTCATAATTATCTAGAGACTACATTTTATATCATTAAGAGTTGTGCAGCCGGTACGATGTCGTAAAACTCCCTCTGGATTCGTGATGTTGCTGCTTGCGCCTATTTTGGTTCCATTAATTAACTCAGGCGTGGTGTGAGAGGTCCATGCATTACCATAGAGCATTTACATTAGCGCACTCATCTATATTCACAATTTACCTCATTAGAGCTGATCCAAGCATTAGTCATTTTACTTTGGGATTCTGAAGTAGTGGGCTAAATTGCAGTCATATTACTTTCACGAGCCCAAGCCAACACAGGAAGTACATGTGCCTTTATAAATATTAGTAAACCACATTGTCTTTCAAGCTTTCTGCGTTTTATGACGTAGAACATCCTGACATCAGCAGTGTTGACTCAGAAATATTCTGTTGATTTAGTTTAAATCTGCTTTCACTCCTTATGGCTGATATCCAGAAACATCATAGAGTTTTATAGTCTCTTCTATAGGACAATTATCTGAGCAGGGGAGGGACAGAATGCAAAACAACAACAACAACCTATTACTATTACAATTTAGCTCAAGGTAATGGAAACAGAGTAAGCACATATACATACAGATCCAATAACTGAGTTGATGAGCCCTGTTGCCCTTTGTGCCTGCTGCCTTATGGCTACACAATCATAATCCATTCATAGGTTACACTGATACCGATGCGCAAGAAATGTCATTCCACATCAGCTGCAGCTGTGTTTAATCACCGACCAGACTGTTACTCGTCAACACAGCTGGACCTCTAGTGAGCTGATCTCGATCGACTTTCCACATGACTTTATACAGGATTGTGGTTTTTATGATCAATGTGCTCATAAGAATCCATATTTATCATAAGACTGTGTGGTTTACGTCGCTATAGAAACACCACTCAATAAACAGCATCTTCCATTTACACCCATTCATAGCCACTGAAGAATGGCAGTTTCATCCATTGGGGTTTTTTTTTTTTTTTTTTTTTTTAAATTACAACTACTAAATCTCCTATTTTTTGTATGTAATTGCTCTGAAATGTTTATGCTGTAGCTGTTTTCCTGTGATATCTGGTCACAGTTTTAAATTGTGTCGTGGCATTGCAGTGCTCTTTGTGGCATGGATCTTCCTGCTCTTGGGAAATCAACAGAAATAACATGCTAACTGATAATGGGACAAATTTAACTGCATGAGGAAATAAGTGCTCTAGATTTAGGGACTGACGTGACAAACTAATGACCTCCTTCACTGAGACTTTCATCACCATTTTGACGTACGTGCATGAATAATGATATTGCACCATAGTGGGGAAAATATTGTAAAGTCTGTAATTCAGTTTTTCTGTTCACACGGCTTGTTTTTTTGGAGGTTATTATTGTTATTATTATTATTATTATTAGTAGTAGTAGTAGTAAATGATCAGGCATCACATTCGCATTTCAGATTTTTTTTTTTTGAAGGGACAGTAAAAATGGAGTTGTCTTTAAAGCATGTTATTTGGAAATGTGTACTGGTCGATTCAAATAAACGTGCTGCTAGTAAACAGTCTTTGTGTTGGTTAAAAGCTTGAGTGTTTTGCTGCCCCACAGAGGAAATACTGCTGTAAGTTGCAAAAAAAAAAAAAAAATCTCTACACTGACCCCATGTGGACAAAGAATTCATTGCAAAGCAGGATAGGCCACTAGTCTAATGTAGTATATGAAAGACAGGGGACTGAAGGAGATGTACAAATGCTTTGTTATGCAAGATGCAGTGATGCTTAGGTCAAACATGTACACTTTGGTGTATTACTTAAAAATGAAAGCTGCATGCAGATCTAAAAGTTCCTTTAGAAATGTTCATTAAAACAACAAAAATAACTTTAAACACTCAGGTGATATTAACAGTACAGTGTACAGTATGCCTGAGAATGACAGAGTGTAATGTATATATACATAAAAAAAAAAATCCAAATTAGGAAACAATCTAGTCCTTCTCAAAGCCCAGAAATCCTTGTACTCTGTGCTTTTACATTATGCCAACAACACCCTAATAATAGATTTGAAAAGAAAGAAAGAAAATAAAGGAATACTAGTGGTGCCATAATGGTCATTACTTTCTGAGGTGACTGTGTATGTGTACTGTAATCAGTTTTGGGAGAAAAGTGAGCCTGTAAGAAGGGACCAGAAAGTGCTCGAGCACTTCTTACACTGCTCTAACCTCATGCAGCTGTTAGTCTTCACACTTCATGGTTCATATTAACAAGAACAAAATGTTACCCAGTGGTGTCCAGCGTGTGTGTGTGTGTGTTTAAACTGAAAACCCATAACGGTCAAACATATTTTAAACGTTAATTTATTGCACAAACAGCACTGACAAAATGAATGCCAAGGTTAAACATGTTACCAAGGAAACTAGAGAATGACCAAAGGAGCATCCAGGACATTTGCAGGTTGTGAAATGGACAGGATCAGTCTGCTATGAATGTTCAGAAAATGTTCACGAGGGAGGGGGCAAATAAACCCCGACATTTCCTTCATTCCATATTTCATAGACAAAAGCCAGATTTGTTTCAGTAAGTATTTACAACAGCTTCCATTAAACGTTATTCACGGAGCAGTGCATGAGAGACTAAGCACTCAGGCATTGTAAATACATTTGTTAACATCTACATGGGAACATGATGCATAGAAATCATCACAGGATGGTGGGTTGGACCAGTAGAAATGGTATAAAGGCAGAGATTATACAAAAACAACAACAAAAATAATAATAAAATGAGGAATTTGACATCAGTCACTTTGCATTTTACTCTAGCACCATACAGCAGTATACTAGGAAGGCTTAGGTTCAGCTTAAAGGAATACTCAAGCATTTTTTCCCCCTCAATCTAAATTTCTACCTTATACATTTGGAGCATATATGTGACTACCACAGAAAGTTTTAAATTCTTTCCTGGATTGTGAACTGAACTGAATTACTCAAATCTCACTTTTAATACACATCCAAGGGCAAACGTCGGGAGGTTCAGAGATACTAAACCTGTATCGCCAAACTGATCTGTTTTGGTGCAGATATTGGCCTCAAATGCTGACACAGTATTGCATATAATACATGATTTGCCATATTTTCAAATGTACCCCACTGATAGATTTGTTGCTGTGCACACAGTATGTTGACTGTAAACACTGAGCCTTCATGTGTACGTGGGATGCACCTTATCCTAAAGAATGACACCGTCATGTCTTGATGACACAGAGATGACATCACTGACGTCTTGCAGGACGCTTACTACAAAGACATCAGTACTGATTCAGTTTCAGGTACCAACTAATATCAAAATCCTGTTACCGGCATTGAACAAATGAGATCAGTGCATCCCTAGTTAGGGCACTAAAAGACTTCACATTTATTTTCTAAAATGTTCAGTCACAGGTATTTCAATACTAAGCTTTAAAATCCGTAGGATTCTTATTCCACAGATAGCACTACTGTTTAAAAGGGAAAAATATGTCACCTACATTATAGTAAAGGTTTGACTGTGAAAAACCTTCTGTAAAGTTATTAAAGAGAGGGTTTTCCATATTATTTACATTTTAGTTTATGGGTGGACAACAATTTGAACACCTGCCCTTAGGCTTCAGAAGTGAGTTTTGAATAAAAGGGGTTTTCATTCTTTACTGTATACAGGATGAAATTCTTGATTGTGGTAAATATGCTACACATTTACTGGACAGACATTAAGTTGACCAACACTGGAGTTTTCCTTTAAGGGAGAGAGAGAGAGAGAGAGAGAGAGAGAGAGAGAGCGCACAAAAGCCAAATCAGTGCAGAAATAGATTTTGATTGCGAAGGCAAATCATAAGTAACTCATAAGTAAAAAGACTTGACCCTTACATACATTATGAAATCCTGATCCATTCAGACAAACCGACACCTTTTCCCCACAGAAGCTGAAAATCCACAAGTGTCTACTTCACATCCATAGCCAGGATTCTTTGTGAGCTTGGACAAACATTAGAACTAGATGAAATGAGTAATTCCCTACTACTTACAGATCAGCTCTTAATTTTTGCATATATTGTGTTGAAAACAAGACATAAAAATTACAAATGATCATGGTGACTCTTGGTCATTTATAAACAAATATATGTATGTGATATGACATATTCATCATTTACAGGTGTATGAATGCATATAGCCAAAGGACTGAAAGGCTGAAAGTCTTTGGTAGGAGGACGGGGTCTCACACCTTCATTATGAAACACTAACAAACCAAACTAAACTGGTCGCTCCATGGACACCATATTAAAGCTTACTGCACAGAGAGGAAAGAGTCAGGAACTCCTATGAATGGATGTGTGTTTCCTACAGTTCACACTGAACAGAGACACCTATACAAACATTTCAAAATAACGGAAGGGGCTTTAGATAAAACATCCAAGTGTACACACAAAGACCCTGGCAAAAAAGTTGAAACAGACTGTTAGAAAAGGCAAAAGGGAGATGTGCTGAACTGCAGAGATACAAAGGAGCTGTGTGAAGAGACAGCAGACAGTGTAAATGTAGTCACTCTTAAAAATAAGGAAGGCAAGGGCAACACCCACAGAGACAGAAAG
The DNA here is from genome assembly GCA_025674565.1 of Synodontis membranacea. Lineage (NCBI taxonomy): Eukaryota > Metazoa > Chordata > Actinopteri > Siluriformes > Mochokidae > Synodontis > Synodontis membranacea. The sequence goes on along the minus strand of JAOVYU010000060.1, from coordinate 17,000,829 downwards.
AGAAGGCACACTGCTTTAAAAGCACAATGCAGTCAACACTAAAGTAGTGTCACGCACAAACTACACAGGAACATACGTTCGTTTAATATATCAAAAGTTACATCTAGCCAAAATTGGCAAGATTATCAAGAAATGACAAATGAGCTCAACAGGGAAGTGGGTAAACAAATATCCGCTTTATATAATCACTGGTTCATAATCCTCCACCTAACTTTACGTGAAAGGCAACTTCTCATTGGCAGTCGATGGATTTGTGAGGCTGAAAAAATTGCAATAAATCAGACGCATCAGATGTCATATCTGAACTTTCCCCTTTCTCACAGCAATAGAAATGAAATGTGAAGAAAGGGGAGTGGAGAGGAGGGGCTGGAGGGGTGGGAGGAGACAGAAAGGGCGGGAAATGTTTAGTCTTGTGCCGAATTTTGTGATATTGGATTAGAATTAGATAACGACCAAAACCTGAAAATAAATCACCGCTTCTCTTCCATACATAGAAATTAGCATGTATTATGCTATATGTGATTAGAGAGCGGGGAAAAGAAAAAAAATAAAGAAGGGTTTTTTTTTTCCAAAGTGGTGTTACAGGAGGTTTCTGTTGCCAAAAATGTTGTTGGGGTCCACGTAGTCCTTTATGGACTTGAGCATGCCCAGTCCAACGCTGGAGACAGACTCTCTCATCCACTCCTTCCGCAGCTTGCCCACTGAGAGAGAGAGAGAGAGAGAGAGAGAGAGAGAGAGAGAGAGAGAGAGAGAGAGAGAGAGAGAGAGTCAGGGTGCATTTGGCAGACGGTTGTGAGCACATCAATCTTGTGTGAGTGAGAGAGTAAGCAGGGGGTGATGGATGTGTTTATGGGGGGCTGGAACGCTGGTGGAACACTCCTGAAACACTGGGAGATGTTTTGCATGGTGTGATTTATGGAGAGCAGCAGACTATCAAACTCATTAAGCTGCCGGTGTTCCCTATGGAGGGGAGCTTGCTACGCTCTGCCTACCTCCCTCACTCCCTTTCTCTCTTCTTCGTGTCTCCTCCTGTCTGTCTGCTTCCATGAAACCTGTCAGTTTCTCCTTCTCATTTTTATTCACGCCCCTCCTATCAGTATCATTTTCTCTTTTTCTATAAGGCCATTCTCTGCCTAACTTCCTCTCTTATCGTTACTGTTATGGTAACATTCATTTTTGTGAAGGTCATCTGGCACACAACCTGACACCCGCAGGGCCCTAACAATCCTGTTACCTCCCTGCTATGGGCTTATCACAGCCAGATTTTACTGATCACGGTGATCCAAGGACCTGGATTGAATCCAGCTTTCATTCACGGCAGAACAGAGAGGAAATGTCTCAATCTGAAATATGCATTTGTGGCGATTCAAATACCAGTACCCTTCGTGAACAGGAGGGCTGCTGTGCTCACACTGTGATCACAGCATTACATACTGAAAGAGTTACGTAACAAAGCAGAAATATGCAATACTATATGAGCCAGAGGTATAAAGATTAGGCTAACTAAACCTTTTTTCTTTCACCAACCCCATATATACCAGAAGCAAAATTATTTTTTCCTGATATACCAGTTAAGTGTATTGGCCATCCATAGTGATTCTTGGGAACAAATGTGGTTATAGTTTTTATTTAATTAATTCATTATTATTTTCAATTTATTTTTAACTTATTTCATTTGATTTATCTATCTATCTATCTATCTATCTATCTATCTATCTATCTATCTTTTTTTTCAATTTTGGTGACAAACAAAAATTT
>JAOVYU010000060.1:16892388-16923372 GCA_025674565.1 Synodontis membranacea | reverse complement strand
TTATATTTGGCCACTTGCAAAAAAAACCCCTCTTGATTTCGTAACCTTCATCATATGTGTTGAACAAAGTGCAATAATCATTGACCTTAGTTCAACGTTGAAAGGTGGGTGCAGTTCATAATATGGACAATAGAGGGCACCTTGTGCATAAGGGTGGCACAAACCTGCCTGCTATTCCCTTTTCACCTCTAACAGAGGGTGCGAAGTAGGGAAGAAGGGGTGTGTGTGTGTGTGTGTGTGTGTGTGTGTGTGTGTGGACTGTGCTACAGGGAGGTATGAAAATAGAGTATCTCTATTATTTGCATACAGCAGGTACATTCCATATGGAATTAGGAAACTATTTTTCACCCATGAAAGCCTTATTATGCAGCCTTATTATGCAAAGTCTACAGTGAATACTAAGGCTACAATCATGAATATGAGGTAATGCAAACCAAACTGAACAGGCCTGCAAAATACAAGTGTTTGACAGTTATAGATGGACTTCAATATAATACTCAAAAAGCTCTGAGGTATATTCAAAATTGAAAGCATAATCTTATTTAAAAGTAGCATGCTTTGAAAGTGTGATAAAAGCTGCTTTTTGTTGCTGTTGTCTCTCCTCGGCATGGCAATAAATCTCACCCTGGAATAATTGTTTACAGTTGAAATTAATGTAATACACATTCCTCTGCAGCTAATAAATTAGAGCTTTTCTCATTAGCATCTGAATTGATTTCTTCTTAATTCTCTCTCTCTCTCTCTCTCTCTCCCTCACTCTCTGTCTCTCTCTCTCTCTCTCTCACACACACACACACACACACACTCTCACACACAACACATGTGTCTCATAACCATAAGACAAAAAGGGTGGGGAAAAAAAGCAAAAAAAAAAAAAGACAAAAGGGACATACTTAAAGAAAGCCTATGAATATAAAGCTGTGGAATATTATTGGTATGCAAATGCTGTATTGTAGCAATAAAAACAAATTGGTGACTTTCTCATTTATTATCCTCATTGTTCTATGTTTTTGCTTGTGTTGTTTTTCTTTACTAGCTCCTAGTTTCAAAGTTTGGCTCCCACTGAGTAACTGTGTGCAGAGATGGTCCTCTCAGGCATCCCAGAATCCTTTGCATCTGCTTAGCTAAGAGTGCCAGCGTGAGGCTGATGGAGTCCAGATTGGTTGGACAGGATCACTGATGATGACCCTTGCTTTGCAGTTGCTAATACAAAGCTCAGAGCAGAGGATACATAATAAAGAGCAGAGTGCTGGGGGGGAAGAGGTTATGGCTTTGGAAAGTAATGTGTGTGTGTGTGTGTGTGTGTGTGTGTGTGTGTGCAGGCCTTACAGGTTGGCAGTGCTCTCTTATCTTGGCTTGTGCTGCTTATCTGGTCAGTGTACGGCATTAAGTCTGTTGGTAGTCCAGTGCCCACAGCTCCAACCAAAGACAGGTTTGTTCTCTTTCCTCTGCTTTTGAGTGAAATGGATTCGTATCACACTGGGGTGTGTGTGTTCCATACATGTGGTCTGGCATTGGTACTGACTCAAGGTGTGTGTGCATGTATGCATGTGTATGCGACAGAATGGGGTGCGGGTTCCTGGTCCATGGTGGTGTTGACAGATTTAGGGAATGTTGCAAGCCGTGCCGGACAGCAGTTGACCGTATTGCGGATACGTGTGACATGTAGCGCTCTCTCGGCGTCACGGAGTGATGACATCCTCTCTTTAATGAGCAAAGTTAGCATGACTTTATCAGAGCTACACAGAGCTATAAATCAGCTGCCATCACCGGGGCACTCACACAGGAAGGATTATGTAATGAGCAGGCGTGGGCGGCCTGTGGTAATGGAGCAGGGTGAGCCGCAGTCGTTTTGTAGTATATCTCTTCTAAAAGAGAGGCCTTTAAACCCACACAGACCTACAGTGGCCATGCAGACAAACACCAGACCACTACACACTTTTCTCATAGTATGAGTCTGCTGCTGTTTCACACACATACACACAAAGCCATATATAGACCAGAGCTTTGTAGTTTATGGATGATTGTCACGATTTGTGAAGTGCCACTGCCAAATGCACAGTGCACATAGTTTAGGATTTTGTCTGCACTTGAGCCAACTGACTGTCATTATCCATCTGCTGAAATTTTGGAAGTATGCTAAATATTTGAGAGTTTTTGGAAGGAAGTGCTTCTCTGTCTCAACCCCATCTGCTTGACATTAACTACAAATTCATCTTTTAGGCTTTGCTATCTAACTTTTTAGTACTAAGCTCTGGTCCTTGGACTTGGAGTTTGCAAGAATGCCTGCCCAAGACAGTGTTTTTCAGAACCGCACTTGCACCAGAGCTGCTTTATGACAAAAATTCTCTGCAGAGCCAAATCTGATCATAGGAAGCACCTGCACCAACACTTTCCATCCATCAAGTTGCAGAAACTGTTGTGTGGCTGTTGTTATAGTATGTTTAAAAAGTTTTTTAACTGATTTCACATGATGAATAATTAATTTTTAAAATGATCATACTTTTTACTAGAACTGGATGCCAGAACAGATACGCAACATTCAAAGCTGATATGACCTTACAACTATATAACAAATATAGCAGAAAAGTAGGGTGGCCTTGAAGGGCAAGGTACTAATAAAAATGTCAACTTTAAAAACAAGGAAGTCAAATAAAATTTAAAACTGACATGTTTTTATTTAAAGTTGACATTTTTTTTTTATTTAAAGGTGACTATTATTTTTAAAGTTGACATTTTTTAATTTAATGTTGACTTCTTTTTTTCAGTACCTTGCCCTTCTGGGCCACCGTAGAAAAGTTCCCTTCATAAAACATTTTTATATACATAGCTTACCAAATACTGTATTATAATTTCAATCCATTATTAGGTTGCTGCGTTTTGCAGGTTATTTTGATATGTACAGTAGTGTGTCTAGGCACGTGCAAAGAAATGCTGTAAAGTACAAAAGATTTCAAAAATAATGAAATTATGCGGTAAACAGTGATGAGCTAAACTAAGTCAATATTTAGTATGATGACCCTTTTCCTTTTTTTCTTGAATAATAGTCTCAAGTACAATTTGTGAAGTTTTATAAGGAAATGAGCTGGTATGTTTTTCTGAGCATCTCACACCACAGTTCTTCTGGAGACTTTGACTGTCACACTTGCTTCTTTTTTTGCAGCAAAATCCAGGAGCCGTCATTATGGTCTGAAACTGGTCCCTTATATAACATGTTGCTTTCATTACTGACATACAAACAATTTCTTTTTTGAAAAGTAATGTTTGGGAATCTGAATTGTTTTTGTACTGACTCAATAATGCAGATTTCGTAAAATAAACCTCGACAACTGTATTTGTACTAAAAAAATGACACAGTACTATATATTTGGAGTATTTTGTAGTATGAATCAAAATACATTTTGCAGACCTACACATATATCCACCGACACACACTGTTCAGATAGGCCTAAGAGGCCTTTAAGCCCTTGCAGTAGGGCAATAGATTGTGTATATCTCTCTAGATGGAGCCTCCAGCTGGTATTTGTCCTTAGTTGTAATGTGATTGTGCTTTACTGCACAGTGCCGTGTAATTGCTGACTAGTCTGTTAACCTTTCAAATCAGCACAGCTGTGCTTCTGGAGATGAGACTGATAGTGAAGAAACACACACTCCCCCACACACATATGAGCACACACACTTCGTTGCACGAGGCAAAAAGGACCGGTAGTCGTGAAATATATTCCAACAAATGATTTCTCTTTTTATTAAACATGGGATGAAAGTAATCTGATTTTTTTTAATTGAACATACTTTAGAAGATATATTAGCAATCCAAAAACTGAATTATTTAACCCTTATAATTTATCAATTTGACCACCCTCTTTAAAAGTACAGTAATCCCGGCTAGGGCCGTTTCCGTTAATTAAACGTTGTATAGTTTACAATAGTTACATCCATGAATTCAACTGGATTTGCACGGAATGGATTTTTATTATAGTTCCAATTATCCTCTTGCGTCGCACATTGCTACCATGAAAATAAGTCGTTCTTAATTATTGCATTAGCATAGTTCTCTCATAGGCATGTTGGCTCATCTTGCATTCAAATATTTGAATGCCATTCACCCCAGATATGGTGTATCTCATCACTGCTCTGTGTGATGTTGCTTTGTAACTTACTTGCACTGTGCTCAGTGTCCCCCACAGCCTTTTTTTCCCCTGCATGACCCTCACACTGCGCACATTAAAAAACTCCAAAGGGCTTGGGGTAAGTTGTAATTAGATCTCATAGAACTAAATCAAATTCATTTCAAAGAAAGGAAAACCCATGGCTGGCTCTCTGTGCTTGCGTGTGTTCTGCTTAATTCAGTAATCTAACAATGCCGCAGAGGATGGAGGCACAGACTGTTGCTGTTGTAGCTCTGTGTTTAACCTTGACGAGTCAATATGATACAAACACAATTTGCTTATCTGCTTCTGACACCGGCACTGTACAGCTCACAGCAGGGCAGAGTGAATACGCCATTAACACCGCTCACAAACACATCATTCGCCCACTCTTTCTCTAGCTTACAAGCACCCTTTAGATTCACTAATGCGGAGCTGAAATAAAATGCTTAATGTAAACATTTCAATTATTAGTTACACCTCTGTGTGGTTTAATTCTCCTCTCTCTGTGCGGTTTAATTCCCATCAGTATTCTCAAGTGTTGAGTCCTGCTGAGTCAGCATGGACAACAAACAACCGTTGTCACCCTCCAGACCAGAGCTTTAACTACCCAGAGGACTGACGCTAGTATACCAGTGCTAAGAGTGGATCAATTGATCCCACTACTGTGTGCATGTTTCATTCATTCATCATCAGTAACCACTTTGATCGGGTTTGTAGTGGATCTGAAGTCTATTCCAGGCAGGAATATATCCTGAATAGGATGCTAATCCTTTTTAGGGCTGTTTCGTATCATATGTTAGATATTTGGATTGGTTTCCAACACACAATAGGACGCAAACACCCCTCCCCCCCCACCCACACACACACGCAGTGTTTAGGAATGCTAATGGGAATTTAACCACAGAGCATGGGGTCTCTGTTGTGTATGTTTACACATGTGTCCTGGTGTGAAATTGTTTGTGTGGTGCGACACACAAGGCCGGGTCTTTGCCTGTCTGTGAGCCGTCCATGTTGCTGAAGGTGAAATGATGTAGAGGCCTGGGAGAAAGTTAATTTCTCTTGATCACTGTGTGCAACCTGCAGCCTTAATGGCGGCCGTAATTAATTCTGCTGATGTTAATCACCAGGGCTGGTCCCCACAATTATCAGCCTGCCGCAGATGGGCCGCTGAGCAGACATGAAAAATTAGGAAAATGAATCTGTAATGGGGTGGCAGATCTAATCTACGTCAGAGAAAACAAAGTTAGGAAGAGCGAGGAGCTGCCGGAGAACGGGTGAAAGCCCACTGCACAAGACAGGCCCTTGACAGAGCTGAAAAATGTTAGCGTGTCCGAAGTGTTTGGTAATTATGGGCCATTGGATTCCTCCATTGTTAATTTATCACAGGAAGAGAGGTGAGGTGGTGGATATTGGATAGGGAAGAGTGGAAGTGCCATGGTCACATGCAGCAGTGTCACTGAAAGGTTAATCAGCTTCTGCTGCTGGTCTGTGTGGCCTAAACAATCAACTCCCAATCAGCGGCAGAAAAGAGAAACCAACAACTGATAACAAGAGAGAGAGAGAGAGAGAGAGAGAGAGAGAATCTATTCTCTCTCTCTCTCTCTCTCTCTCTCTCTCTCTCTCTCTCTCTCACCATACACACATACAGTTTCACTCAGATATGTGTGATTGGTACAGTCACAAACACTGATGGGGGAATAACGGAGGCATGGTTAGTCAGAGGACAGACCCACCCAGAGGACATCTTCCCTGCCAACGTCAAACAACATTACACCAAATAGAGCTGATTAATTGGAATCGTGAAGGAGCCATTTTTCATGCTGTGGCCTCGGTCAGGCAGCTCAGCTCACTGTCACTGCTGTTTGCTGGCCTTAATTACTCTCTCACCTATTCTCTCTTTAATAAGGCATGCCACAGCCGCCTCTGAAATTTGGAGGGTTAAGGCGATTCATCATAATCATTGTTCTAAAGCACTGGGAAACTCAACAATAGACTCAGCTCTCTGCCAACCACAATATAGCTTAAGTATGTTATGGATGAGGTTTATAATTACTTGTGCTATATTTTCAACTTCCAATAACCGCATGCAATCAAGTAAGGTGGAAAAGGTTATTTCATCATCAAAAAAGGCAAGCACTGGAATTGATTGCATGCACCAATTCAGAAAATCAGTTATGCAGAAAATAATACCTCCGGGATAAAAAAAAAAAAAAGTGATTGAAACAAATATTTGATTTTAGGTTTTTCTTTCCTCATGGGCTCCATATAAAAGGTTTTGTTTTTACACCTCTCAGAAGCCACTGGTTCCCAATGGTTCTTGCTGAAATGCAAAGGTAACTTTTAACACTATACATTTGAAAGAAGATAACAGATCAATGAGTGACTTATGTCTTGTCTGTGCTTTGTGTACTAAAAACATTCAATAAGTTGAATAATTGCATGTCTTATGGCCAGGTACCTGCTCTGTGTATGGGGTCAGTCAATGGCTTGATTACTTCACCCAAGACCAAGTTTTTTCCAATAGTCATGAGGGGGTCAACAGCTCGTTTACTGCTAATGACACTCAGGGGAGATGGGCAGCTCTATAGGTGAGAATCAACCCATAATAACAAATGAGAGGAAGGAGAACACATATTGTTCTTTTTTTGCCCTGGTAACACAGTCCCATGACCCCCATGCAGGTGTTCCATCACTGAGGCACCAAACTACTAGATCCACCACAGACATGCTGAAGAAGAAAACAATGCCTTTACTGAAAAATGTTGCTGGACATTGAACTAAATAGCCCATAAAGTCCCATTTTGGTTAAAAGCAGCTATATAAAATACGATTACGCACATTATATTTTAATAGAAGATATTTATATTAGGACCAAGTATCTTTTTGACCAAGCTGGCTACTTTTACTGGGCTAATTTAAATCGAAGCAAAAGTTCTCTCACTGGTATGCCAAGTCTGATGAGCACATTATTCAGGAGGACTTATTGCACAAAAAAGCTTAGTGGTTAGCAATGTGACACAGAGGTTTTGAAAATGTCCTCTTCTCCTCTACTCCTGGCTACCCTCACCATATTTGCATTTTTATTAGAGTGGGTGAGCATGTGAGTGAGAGGTAGGATAAAGAATCATGGGAAGATCCGAAAGCTGCTACATCTAGAGGGAGTTAATTGAATGTATTCAAATTTGATTCATAGAACAATTACACTCGCTTCCTATGCACGCACTGCAATTATTTAAAATATATCGGTGCTCTTCGTCCTCTGTGCTCTCACCCCTCCTCCCCCTTTATGCTCTGCCCTGCAATTCACTCTAAATTAAAAATTGGACTAGCCTTTGTTGGGCACATTGAAGAAGAATCGATGGCTGCATTAATTACGGCAATTCATTACCCAAATAAACACTGGGCTCACACACAGGGCACAGATTTGGGGATGTTGGTTCCAGGTCTGAAGCCCTGGTGATATTAATCTGGTGCTTAGGGACAACAAAGCTTGTCAGTACAAAGCTCTAGTGTTCAAATCAAGAGTGTAGACAGGAAATAGGATATTACTGAGAACACTGAAATATTGTATTTTATATTTGTATAACAGCTTTATTAGAACAACGTACAGCATAGAGTTAAGTTCCACAGCACTCCACTCACTAGACATTCTTAATAACTGAGCATCCACTGACCTACAGACTCCAGAGTTTTTGGCCGACTGTCACAAAACACCAAGTTGTTTAAAAAGATTTTTATCCTCACAAGATCCGGAATGCAAAGGTGGCATAAAAATTACAGCCAGCTTTCAATTTATTATTAAAGCAATAAAAATGACATAGTGGATATAGGATTGTTTCGGGAATAGCAACTCAACAAAAAAAATCTGTGAAAATGCTTTTGCACTTTGCTGCAGACATAATAATCAACTTTTTTATTTTTCTTACAGAAGTGAAAGAAAAGGGTGTAACCTCTGGTTACCCTATTGAAATAACAAGGTTAAGCTTTACCCGGTGTTATAACAGCAGTCTTATAAGTTTGCTGTGTGTCAACGTGTATGAGATTTTATTTAATTTGAGCAGATTGTGAGATATAACAGTTGTTCATATTTGAGGTACACTTAAGATTTCCTCATGATAGTCATGACAGCTCAGTGCAATAAAGTGAGGACATTCTACTATTTTAGTTTTTACACACTTCTTGTAGCAGAATTCACATCGTCAGATTCCAAAGTTTCAGATACTTGCCGAACTTGCCCATCATTGACTGCAACTGGGCTAGATTTGCTTCTGGTGGGCATATGCTATTTTCATTTATATTTACATTTACAGCATTTGCCAGATGTGCCCTACCCTAAGTGACATTGTAGTCTCCAATCAAAAACACACCTTCCACATGCTAGTACAAATAGGTCAGGGTCTAGCTAAAAAATAGGTCATGCTAAAACTCAATTAGAGACAAGTTAATACAATGGACTGTAAAAGCAACAAAAACAGTATAAATGATTGCATATATATAAGTGCAGTGTGAAAAGTTAAGTCTAAACTGAGTTTGAATTTTGTGAATAAATAAATGTTCCTTTATGATTAAGTGTTTTCCTTGCATTTTTTTTTTTTTTTTTACATGGTTTTATTTGGTAACTATATGGTAACTTTACTGACCTTGATTTGCAAGATAAAAATGAAAAACTTTAATAAAATTTATCCTCCAATAACACTCTAGGGTTGAAAATTTTAATTTCCAAATATTTCAATTAGTTCCTAGAAAGGGTTAACTGTAACTGTAAACTATTTCTCAATCAGATTTCTGGCGCATGATGTAAATAAATGATGGGAACTATAGAGAACTATGAAGAAAAAAAAAATAATAATTTGACCAACTAATACCAATCAAACCTACTACTATAAAGTGAATAAACTTGCCTAGCCCAGCTATTCTAAGTATCTACATCTATGCTTACTAGTTTCTAATGGATACCTAATGGGGCTTGTGTAAGTGTACATTTTTATGAATCTGTGTAAGTATGTGAAGACCTAAAAAGGTTCTGCGTAGAACTCTTTCTATAGTGATACACTCAGTAGCATGGTCGTACAATAGGTTTTCACATTTGGATAGCAAAAAACCCTTAGGAGATTGAAGAGTGTAGACTGATGTGTTGGTTATGCTTTATTTAACACCGTCGACATAAGACAGAGGAAAAGAACATAAAGTAGCTCCTGTGTGATATCAGTTCCTTCTAATACAGCCAACATCAGAAAACAATGATAATGATAATTTTGTATAACACACATGAATTGCTGTTGAGTAGATTGCTTGGTAGCATAAACAGTGTGCATGTGCGTGTCGTTTTATTTGTTATGCCTGAGTTCATTCCCACAAAATGGTAGTTTTACTAGCCAAAAAATACACACATTTTTGAACATTTTCCCTGGTTTATAAAGGGAACATAAACAACTCTCAACAGCACAACGGAGGCTGGTCTATGTGTCCCTATTTTCCAATCAAAGAGTTTAGGTTTCAGATTGGATAAGTGTTAGCTTTTCTAACTTACCAGTGTTGGCCATCCAACCCTGCTCACTGAAAGGGAGCTATATGTGTGCTATGTCCCTTCTTAGCAAATGATGTTTCCATGCCTAACACATTAGCCATTCAGCAGGCTCAAACGTTTAGTCTAAACTTACACCATGTCTAAAAGAGAAAAAATAAAAAAGACATGGCACTATTACTTTTGCTTAAGATTGTTTCCAAAACTGGCTCTTACAAGCACTGCTGGTTTCATGGGGCGTTTCTAGTGAAAAATGAAATGAAAACACCAAACGCAGCAAAGAATCAATAGAATAAGGAAAGCAATTCTTGTAATTCTTTCTTTTTTGGGAAGAATTGCATTTTTATTTATTTATTTTGGGACAGGATATGTTGGTGTAAGCGCTGCCATAGAGATCTCAGATTGCAGACTCGCACAAGCACAAAGTTTCCATTTCTTAATGGAATTCTTAATGATGCTTGACTTGATTTGGCATTTTGAGCATGACTTTCATCTCACACGGAATGCCACCGTTTCAGCAAGTGTCTGAATTAGCACATGTAAATGCTACATACGAAGCAAGAATGCAGTATGTGAGAGTGTGCACTGACCATTGGCAAAACATTGTTGCTTTGCAAGTCCACAAACTAATATTCACTCATAATCACATTCCTGTTAACTTGTCCAACCCACGCCAGTCACTCAAATTTTTTATTTTTAAAGATAACTGAGAGGTCTTACATCAAACACAGCTCCAGAAAACAAGTCTATGGTTCTAATGTTACTTTTAATAAATACACAGATTTTTTTCAAACCTGCAAAATCTTTCCCACATTCAAATGATTGTGGATGTCTTAATTAAACAGTTAAAAGGTCAGTGACTAAATAGCTGTGTGTTCCTGCAATCACTACAGTTCTGTATGAACATGGAACAGTATTTGACACCAAGTATTTGTTGACTGCCTCAAGCTGAGTTGTGGTGCCATGAATCATCCTTAACTGAATGTAATTTATATAGAAGGTGGCTGAATACAGGAGCTGAATAGCTCGTATTAAGAGCATTAACGTTGTGGCAACAAAATATATGCACGCACAGACATTACACAGTATTTTTATTCATGCTGCTATTTTGTTTTTAAGTGAATTGGTTAAGAACGTTCTGGGTTTGAACCTGCCAGCTGACTGGGGCCTTTCTGAGCAGAGTTTGAATGTTCTCCCTGTGCCTCCGTTTCCTGTGGGTACTCTAGTTTTCTTTCACAGCCCAAAGACATGTAGATTAGGATAACTGGCAACCCTAATTTGCCCATAGGTGTGAATGTGAGTGTGAATGTGAGTGTGAATGTTTGTTCATCTCTGTGTTAACCCTGTGAGAGAGTGGTGACCTGCCCAGGGTGTACACCCTCTCTCACCTGAGGTCAGCTGGGATTGGCTCCAGCGCACCCATTCAAATGGATGGATGAAAGGATGAAGTTAATTTAAGTTATTACTACGTGGTCTGTAGTTTATAACAATCTTTTATGTACTGTAGTTAGAAATGAGATGTTTGGTAAACTTTGATGTACTGTTATAAAATGATCGCTGTCCATCATTTGGTATTTCATTCTAGACATTTGGTTTCTATTTGATTGTTGATGAGAATCTGGAAGATTTTCTTCTTAGAAATATCACAGCTTGTTTAAAATACTCAAAAAAAAAAAAAAAAAAAAAAAAAATCACTTAAGGTCCCACATATTTATACGTCTCTTCTGCCATCGTAAAACACAGCAGGAGAGGCCCACTCAGTATGCGTCCACTAAGCTGCATCTGTCTATTTAATGATCTACCTAACAATGCATGGTATTGGATAGAAAAAAAAAACCTTACAAACCTTTGAGGAAACAGGCTGCATATTAACACAATATAATTAATATGATCTTGTTTATTTAAGTAGGCTATTGCTTGATTAACAACAGAAAATTTGCAGGCAGATGCTCACAGTTGGTACATTGAGTAAAACTGGGCTAGATAAACATGCACATGAGACATTTAAGTCTGTTTATGTGTTAAAAAAAAACCAACACAAAAAAAAACAACAGCAAGCATGTAGTGTTTCTGCCTCAAAGTTATGCTATAGGTCTCCGATTTGATGCTGAGTTGGTGCTCTGGTTGTTCTCTCCGCGTCCATGTAGGTTTCCTCCCACCACACAGACATATGCTGGTAGGTGGATTGGTTATGCAAAATTTCTCCTAGGTGCGAGTGTGTGTGTGTGTGTGTGTGTGGTGCCCTGTGATGGACTGGTGTCACATTCAGGGTATATTATTGCCTCACATCCAGTGTTCCCACAATCAGCTCCAGATCTGAATGACCACTGGAAAGCAGTTACCGAAGATGAGTGCGTGTGTGAATGATTGAATGTCTTTGGACTTGGAATACTCATCACCGCCTTATTCAGTGTCAGTATTTATGCAGCAGTCTGTAACATCATATTCATGGCCCTGTCAGCTGCCACGAACATGATACCAGTTGTGAGTGCAAGCAGAAATTTTTTATTCTAAACAATGAGATCGTATATCAGTGCACCTGATGAGGCTAAATTTATGACCAAAGATGAAAGGAAGTAGCAATCCTAGCCAGCAATCAGTTGGCAGCCAAAAATGATTAAATGCCATAAACATTTAGAATAAAATGACATCTTTGAGAAGCTATTTTCTGGTAAGCTTCATCTCACATAGTTACATTTCATTTCATTGGTGGTTATGTGGACCTTTTTTTTAAAAATTTATTTATTAACAAGTTAAAATGAAATATTTTGACTTAGAAATAATTATAGAGGGCACAGTGGTTCATTTTTTATTATTTTGGATTTTGGCCAGGCTTAAGGTGAAAATTGCCTCTAACTTTGGTCATTTTGTCTCTTAAAGATGAGATCAATTATAATCACTTTCCAGTATCTGAAAGACTGATTAGTTATGCATAAAGAGGTGGTTTGACTGGCCCTGATTCAAATGTGTTACTAATTAAAAATCAATCTGAGGGCCATTAGCTCACACAGGCATGTGCCAAGGTAGTATTTTCGGGAGAGATACTTTAATGAATCTGGAGCAGAATTTGGTCTGCAAAGACATGTTGCACCACAGATAATAGGGCTCTCTGCTTAACTTTAGCTTTACAACTGATACAATGTGTAAAGCTGCTGAACATGTAGTCTGACTTAAATGATCCACTTATCCTGAGCTGGAGAGCAGTGAAATGAATGTGGCTGTTCATTGCATGCGAGGGGCTCCATAGATAACTATTAAAGGTGTATTTGTTGCCTGGATGTGCGGGTGGTGGTGGGAGAGCAGGAGCAGGAAGGCATTAGTCTGCTTTAGCCTGAGTGCTGCTGGATCTTTAGGTGATAAATGTTTGTGAACTCTCAGCATCACCTGGGGACTACCGGCACACAGGCCGACACTCTGGAACTTATTAAACTCACACAGGCATATTTCACAGCAGCCCTGGAAAAATCCACCCAATTACAGAGGTGATAGTGGTGCTGGAGTCTACCAGTTCAACATGCATGCACGCTCTGTGGGAGAGCTTCTGATGTACTCCATACAACATGCATAAAAATCATGGAGAGTCTGTTCGATCATGCAGTCTGATGCCCTGATTTCGTTCAAGTGCTCAAGCAGTTGAGTCATGCATATTAAGCACACTTCTGAAGTATTACATATAATGCATGTTTCTCTGTGTTCGTAAATGTGGGGTCATAGCCAGATGTTGCGACATGTTCTGCATGTAGTGATGGGCCATATGTCAGCTGTACTGTGAACTCCTTTTCACATCACCAGGTATTATTGCTCACGGCTAATCAGCGGTTAATGTAGCGTTACCTGCTGTCCTGCAGGACTGGGCAGACAGTACAAAAAACCCTCAAATTAGGATGAGGAGTTGAGGATAAAGATGTTGTAGATTTGCAAATGACTGATCTGCACAATTTCAGAACACTTTATTTCCTACAACACTGTAGATCCTATTTAAAATTAACTCTACTGATTGTAGTACATGCAATAGGCCGAATAAAGAGATTTATAGATGCAGCATGATAATATATATTTAGGGAAAGTTTTAATTATTGTGGGCTCTCAAAATGCTTTCTAATTCCAGTTCTCATAAAAAAAAAGCAACCTGTTGATGATAACACCAAGATTGATTTTTGTTAAGACTGTTTAACAAGACTGTTTAAGTTAAATGCTCTTGTGAAAAATGTGCCATTGTAGATTTGTGAATGTATGTGCCTGTTAGATAGTGTGTGCTTTCGATTAGAGAGACTGGTGAAGAAGAGAGACAGAGAGAGAATGAGAGAGAGAGAGAGAGAGAGAGAGAGAGAGAGAGATCAGTGAGGCTGATGGCATGTCTCAAGGAGAGCCCAATGACAGGGCTGTCAATGTATTCCCTACTTGAGTGTATTTTTAGACCTGCCATCACAGCCTTCATGCATATTTCAGTATATCTTTTGTATATTAGGAGCAGAGCATGCTCCACAGACAGGAATGAGTACTAGCACAACATGACTGTAAGAAATATGAGCTTGAATCTTCTATCTGACAGAGTCTCGCACAGCAACCGCAGATACATCCACTTTGACTTTCTCTGGCTAGTAGAATAAGTCCCTTGATTGCATTAGGAGATGAAAACCAAGAAATGACATTGACCCTGGTGGAACAAGGGAGACAGCTACTATCATGGTCCAATTTTCATGGATTTTCATGGACTGGACTTACCTTTGATTAATTAATGCACAAGAGTCTGTGTACAATGTATACGATATCTAGGGTGTCCAGCTCTCTTTTCTCTCTTTTACTCTCAGTCTCTACACTCTCTCGTGGCGTTGACTGGGCAGCTGAACCGGGTTGGCATCATGACCAGTAAGAGAATGGCGAGATGAATGTTGACGGGAGTCACTGGTGCATCTGCCTGCAGATATATCACCACTCAGCTGTACGTTATCTCATATAATGCTTCAATTTTCCCCGTCTGATTAAATCAAAGTTTATGAAGCTGTCATTGCCTTGGCCGTGATGATGCCATAATTTAACAGTAATGCCCGCATTTGGTGTCATCAGCTGGTAGGATGTCGGGGCAGATGTTGCTGAGCTGGGATCAGTCCCTTTGCTGTCACTGAACTCTGTCAGTGTGCTTATAGAAGAACCCGAGTCTGAATCAGTGTCACACAGTGAATGTGCCCTCAGGAAACCCAACTGCTGCTCTGAAGTTGTCTTTTTACTTCAACTGAGATGCAGAGTGGAGCATTGGAGATTTTAATGAAACCAGACAACTTTTTCCATGAGCTTCAAGTCGTGGAATGCTGTTGGAATTTTGCTGTAGACAGAATATATATCTACTTTGTGTATCAATATGTGTGTGTGTTAAGCTTGAGCAGAAAACATCTGCTTGGTGCTTCCCGTTGCAGTTTGGAGATAGTTAAGATTCCCTGTATAAAGGTTTACTGGCTTCTTTATTGTATTTAATCTATATTAGTATATAGTAAGTTGTATGAATGTTAGATTCTAACTAATTGCATATTGTACATATTGTATATATATTATATGTTGCATATATTGTATATACAGTAAATTGCCAGTTTATCTGGTATTTCAATCCTAATAAACTGACAAATCAAGGTATGTTGTACTGGCAACAACTACCAAAAATTATTATTATTATTATTATTATTATTATTATTATTATTATTAGTAGTAGTAGTAGTAGTAGTAGAACATTTAAGATAATAATAAAAATACTTGTAAGGTTTTTCTTAAGCATAATACATCTGCATATAAGAAAAAATAATGTGACACCAAGCCACTATTACAAAGCATCTTTGCAAATCTGTCATCTATGCAGAATGACCCAGGTTTTAAAAGGTGCTTAAGCTTGATGGTGAAGCGCCTGGGATTACATTATAGAGGGGCAAACAATTTTCATTATTGACTGTTGCAGCCATTTGTGTATGTTATGACCCTTAAAAGGTGTGTGTGTGTCTGTGTGTGTGTGTGCACATGTGTGTGTGCATGTTTGTGTATAAATTGGCTCCTGTGAGGTTTGCTGCTTGTTGAAATCTCTGTGCTGTAAATTGCCGTGTTGGAACTGGGTCCTCTCACTGGCGCCAGCCTCTCTCTCTCTCTCTCTCTCTCTCGCTCTCTCTCTCGCTCTCGCTCTTGCTCCCTCTTGGACGATCAATACCTAATTCTGTATCTCCATGGCAACGGTGATGTCAGGCATGGTTGAGTCCTGGCTGCTACCACAAATCATTTCCTTTAAGCAAAGTGTGGTGTAATCGAGTACAGTGGGGCTCTCTCCTGGAGACATTCATTATATTCGTTCTCTGTTTCTCTCTCCCTTTTCTTTTTGCTTTGTGTCCCTGTTTTTTTTTTTTTTTTTCCAAGGGAGGACTATCGTTTTTTTTTTTTTTTTTTTCAAAAAGAGAGGAGTCTTCTGACCCCTTCAAATAGGACAAAGGTTACCATGGCAATGTGGCTTTGGTTCAGAGTGTGGCCTAGCACAGAGTGGTGTGTGTTTGGGTGTGCATGAGGGGTTTGTGGAGGACAAGGTTAGATTATGCACAGGTGGAGGGATGTAGGGGTTACGATGCACTACACTGCATGCATAGCATTGTTTCACTCAGCATTTCTTCACTGGCAAGAGTCCTGATATTGAATGGTTTACACTGGTGTACATGGGCAGTTGACTAAAGCCTCAATGATGAGGCTGTGATTAGACTGAGTGAGCAGTTTCGTCTGTTTCTGTATGCCTGACCTTTTAGTTCTTTTAAAATGCCACTTGTGTCCTTTTTTATTCCAGTCCTCCAGGCTAGGTGCTGAGCATGACTGAAATACAGTCACCATGATAGTTAATTTCCCTGATTAGATGAAATGCCTCCATATCAATTTTCTTTATTGTTTCAGCTTCGGAAATGGGGACAGCAGTTTAATTTAAAACATTAGCATATTAAGGGAAGCCTTTAATGACTTATTATACTTTCAGATTTATGTATTACTGGTCCAAGGTTGTAATGCCCAATTGTATAATAAAATAAAGCACAAAATTTACAATTAATTTAATTGGATTGCAGCCTAACTCAGGACTAAAACAAATAGAACATCAGTATGGATTATGAAGTCACAATTTAATTGTTTACTATAAATATGTCATTTACACAGGCTGAAGTTCATGTATCATTTTCTCACATATGACTGATCACCAGCTACACACTCTACAAGAGATTATTACTCTTTCAAAGACAAGGATCTTCAGCTTAATTCAGTTATGTTTGGTATAGTTTATGATGCTAGGAAGTAAAATATTGCATCTCAACAGAACAAATACATTTCATTCTGGTGCATGGTATTTGACATAAAAATATATCACCGTTATCCATTTATACAATTTATTAATGATGATAGTGATGTAACACATATGGTTCTTCTTGTGGTGGCAGCATTTTACAAGGAAGGCCAAAGAGATGAGTGTCACATATTTATGCCAAGGAATCTTGTCTCCTTTGTGCAAACAATATCCAAAACGATGTTCATTCCTTTGCTCGAAAAACAATCTTATCTGACCTCTAAATGTGCCATTGTAATTGATTGTACGCTGATTTGCTTTTGAAACTTGTTGCCATCATCTAAATGGAGCCATGTAGATGCAAAACATGCAAAACAATTTGCCTTCATTGCTAGTCACTGTGTTCTGCAGAAGAATAGGAGAATGACAAATGATTCGGTTGATTGTTCTAATATTATTGCACCATCCCTTTTAGATGATTGTAGACTTCATTAGTTTCAGGATAGAAAAGTCTTTGTATCTTTTTCAGCCGATTCTATTATCAGACAGTGTTGTAATTTTTCACTGTTAATAGTGGCAAATCCTGGGGTGAAATCTGACCAATCTGATTTCTGCTATCTTTAAGGCTATTACAATGCAATGAATCAAAGTGATTGGCCATATATCCTTCTCTGCGCAGTCACTTATTTTTATAGAGGCAGTCTTGCTGCTCTAAGAGTGTTTAAAGTGGAAGAGTGATGATTGTGTTATAATTCTGTTTCTTACATTAGTTTTGCCCATAAATTGTTGTACCATTCCACACCAGTAGGCCATGTGGCGTTGTGTGTTAAGAGAAAGCTTACGTATTGAAATCATGCAAACATTCATGTTACTGAGTGAGATTTGCATAACTTACATCTTTCTATATCTCCCTCTTCGACCTTAGTATGCAGATTACAAAAATTAATGCAAGGTATTCATGGGTATGTATTTCATGATAAATGATTAGCACTTATAAATACTGTATAATACATTACAACATGTTTTATCCAACTGGAGGTAGTAGAGCATCCAGTCCAGCGACAGATTTTATCTCCATTGTTAGCTATGATCTGAGACTGGACATTAAGCATTATTTACACGTTTCATGTTGCATCTTATTCACTTTGTACCTTATCAGTCTGCTTACCCAAATTTTAGATTTTTTATTCTTTCCTGATTTGTATTTTAAATTATATACATATATAATATAAATATATTCTTATTCCTGTGTTATTCTTATTCCTGTGTTTAATCATTTGATTATAATGTGTGTGGGAGTGAGAGGGTTGAAAATTTCACTGCATACAGTGTTGCCTTG
Source organism: Synodontis membranacea (assembly GCA_025674565.1). Classification (NCBI taxonomy): domain Eukaryota; kingdom Metazoa; phylum Chordata; class Actinopteri; order Siluriformes; family Mochokidae; genus Synodontis; species Synodontis membranacea. Next base: position 16,905,070 of record JAOVYU010000060.1, on the reverse strand, counting down.
CAGTGTTGTGCATGTGACAATAAAGCCTTTGAATCTTTGAAAAATGTTCATGGGTGTGCATTTGTTTCACTTTTTATATATTTTGTAAGCGTTCTGGTGCTCTTATATGTTTTGTGTAAGATGAAAGCACAAGATGGACTAAGCCCTGTTATGACTAAATTCCCTCATCAAATCTGTGCAGAGATGTATGCAGGTATGGCAGCTGTCTGACACTGATGTATGGCTGTGCGTGTGTACTGTCAGGCCAGGATTAGGTTATGTCAGAGCCGTCGCTGTGTATTTACCCAGCGGTCAGTCTGTGCTGTGCAATGCTACGGCATTAGTTTCACCTGCCAGTCTCCCAGGTTTTATCAGCGTAGCACTTAACAGGGCAGGAGGGAGACTGATTGTTTTAGCAATACAAACTCAGACTGACCCTAGCAGAGGGAATTTCTGTAACCTTTAGCAAACTGGGGTAAATTATAACAAAACAAAACAAAAAAACATTACGAATATGGTGTATTCAGAGCATACGTTGAAAATGGGAGATTTGGAAAAAAAAAAAAAATGGTAATGCCTGAATAAAACTGACTCAAGCTAGTGTTGTTTCAGGTGTGCAGCGTAGTGTTGTAGACTACACAAGAGTAATTACAACTGTAGAAATTGAATGTTTGCCACAGCAGTGGATGAAGTGTTTTTGGACAGTGACCCTGAGAAAGGTCAGTGCAGCCTGTGTCCTTGTACCAGCACCTTCTTAATGAGCGGTCTAATAACCCAAGGGGAAATGACAGTAGCTACATCATTGTCGTCTGTCACTTGTTCACTCTGCCTTTTGCTGGCTGCTCTGGGAATTGTAGCTCATTAGGGACTGAAGGTGAAAATCCTATAATTGTCTTCTGCTCTATTCTGTGGTTTTACAATAAAAAAAAAAGTTAAAATGTTCAGAATCCACATTTAAGAAAAGAAAAAAAAAGAAAGGAAAATTATAAACGGGCTTTGCAACTTTGCTGATATTACTGGCATCATATTTATAAACTTGTTAAACTTGTTAAGTGAGGCTGGTCTCTTCCTGCACATAAGAGATTCTCGTTAAATTATCTACTGCAGAGTACGATCCATGGTTTAAACTTAAAGTCATGTATTTAAGCATAAGCGACACTGATTTATGAAGGAACACAGAAGGTTTTATGTCTTCTCATAGCTCCAGCACTGTGAAATGAATATCTGCTGGAACAGCAGCAGGCTTGTTGAGTGGTCAGCGTGAGGAACATATCAGCTCTGCCGTGGCTGCTAGGGAGCGACATGGTCAGTAAACGCTCTCTCCCTTTATAGAGGATGTGCTGCTGTACAGTGTGCTGAATTAGCCCCTGGGGTGATGCACGGCTTAAGTTATAACCCAGTTTAACAGCACCTCTGCTGCCAGTATGGTCTGCACAGCAACTTTTATTATGTGTCACATCAAATAAGGGAGAATTCCAGGCCACCTTTTTGGCTACTCTGCTACCGAGGTAAAAACTTCTAGGCTTAGACTAAGGAGCTAGGCAAATTTACTAAAGATTTCATTAATAGAAAGATATTTAGGGTGCTGCTCAGAGATCCACTATACAACTAGGTTATGTTGCCAGACACCAATAAAGCCAATAAAAGATGGAAGAAATAAAGGAGGTGATCGCATCGCATGTCTTATGTTTCATCAATAAGACCCACTTTCTATAGCATATTGAAATATATCAGTGTCCTCTTAGCATTTCCGTTCCATTATTCCCATGGAAATGCACTTAACTCTTAAATGAACAAATCACAATTGCAAGCGTGTTCGACTGCATCCTTGTCTCTCTGTCTTTGTAGCTATCTTCTCCCTCTCCACCGTATTATTATGTAATAATTTATATTTCCACTGCCTCAAATTGGGATAAAATCGTTAACAGATTTGCTAACATCACTGCTGTTTGACTATTTGTGACTATGCGTTGATTAGAAAATGTAATAGATCACAAACTAAATATTCACGACACAACTAACTTTCATTAGAATGATCATTTGGTAACAGAAAAATAAAATCTTTAAGTCTTGCAATCATCCATATGTAATTTAAGCATTCAGAGCCATGAGTGACTTCTTATTTTTATAATACTTTAAAAATTAAACCACACATAAAATAGGGAATTGCAAAATAATAAGGAAAGAGAAGACCATACTCCTTGATCATTAGTCTACTGATTGTTTGGATGTTCATTGTGATCAGTATCTATTATTATAGTAGTTGATAAAGGAAATGTCTGCCAAGACCAAGACTATAAACTTTCTTCCTGGAGAGGGCTCTGATCTGCTTACTTTAGTTGTGTATATGTGCTTTTGTGTGCCTGAGAGAGAGAGAGAAAAGGAGACCAAGGAGTCTTGCGTCTTGCCACAGCAGGTCCTAGATGCCTGTGCTGTCATGTGACACAGTCTCACTAAAGTAGCTCTGCACTGTGAGGCATGTTATTTTTACCCAGACTGCACCTGGATGTGCCTCTAGACCGGCTGCGGCCTGCTTAGCCCTCCCTCAGCACTGTCAGGTGTTTGTTCCTGCACACACAAGCGTCTTCAGTCCCGCAATTAAGATTTTGCCTGCACCATATCAAATTCATCCACTTTCTTGCTCTCAGTCTCCCTCCTGGTACAAAATTAAAGCGTATTGGCACTGGATGAGTTTAGGGAGGCCTTGGCTTCTGGATGGAGGTGGGATTATCTCAGTCTTTTTACCAAGGCCCTTAAAAAAATCATTTGTAAACTCCCCTGTGTAATTATGGAGACCTATGATTAATTGTCCCATAAAATTAGCCTCAGTCTCGCTTTCATTTTTACTGCTACGAATATTAATTAAAGTTAACTCTCTCTCTCTCTCTCTCTCTCTCTCTCTCTCTCTCTCTCTCTCTCTCTCTCTGTCTCTCTCTCTCTCTCAAACATCCACCTCTTCTCCCTCTCACTCTTACTCTTTTTTTTTTTTTTTTTTTAAACTCGTCTTTTCTAAAGCACGTCTTTTGAATATTCATCATGGATGTGAAAAATGGCCCTAGGCTTGTGCACTGCATTAATATGACTTTTGGATATCCCTAAAAATACATATCTGGAATTAAAAGATGAGTCATAAATAATATTTACGCGAGGTGGGTGGGAATGGGGCTCCCTAAATAATGTCATATCTTTAAGCCCGGGAAATAAGTCAAGAAATAAGGAAAGGGACCTTTGTTTTCTTATACAGAATGTATGTCACGTTTGAAGCACCAAATGTTTATTTAACCCTCATGATAAATGGCAAGTTGAACAAATCCTATTAAATCTTATTCAGCATATTGCCGTACTGTTATGTGGAGAACCCAATGTCACCTTGAAGTGTGTGCTCAAAGAATATATTTGTGCAATAGTATGGTAATTCACACTTAGCACTGAATCCTATTAGCATTCCAAGTGCTCTGTATGCGTACCACAGGAAGAGACTGCTCTAGGAAATTGTGAAATACCAATGTGAGATTTGGATTTAATTTCATCTATGCTCATAATATTAACCGGCAACTATAAATACTGTGTGATGTGTAACGGCAAACCATGAACAGCTTAATGAGAACTGTTCCCTTGGACTAAACACAGAGCACATTGATTTGAACTATATTTGTGGGGCACTCAATTTTCTATGAAAATCCCTGCTGAATTCAGAGCAGAGAATAGTTTACTCTTTATTAGCCAGTAGGTTCAAATTTATGTACTGCAAATGGCCCAATTGGTCCCCACAGGAGAAAATTTCCTCTCTGCATGAGTAAAGTATAGCAAAGGATTACAAAGGGCTTATACAAAAGAATCATAAAGGAACTCTTGGCTGTGTAGAGGTGGGTATTGATGAATTGTTGGAGGCATGCATTGGGTTCTCTCTGTTCTATTGACTTTGCACTGCAGCCTGTGGAAATGGAGAATGCCTGTGCCACTTCCTGTTTGTGTAGCAACTCTCTGCAGGAGTGCTTGGCTGCTCTCCATGGAGGAAATGTTCTCGTAATCGAAGCCTTACCTTGAGTTCGAACACGTAATTGCCAGAGATTTCAGATAATATTGATCTTTTGTAAAAAGAACCTGGAAAAGAATGAGCCAATAAAAAAGTAAAACCCATGCAATTAATTTAATTACATGCCATTAAACTGCCTCAGGGGTTCTACTTACCTTTCCTTACTTAGCTTATTTATGTAGAATGCAACTGGAAAATCTCTAAATCTTTCTCTGAGCACTGTAGGTTTTTTCTCCATTTTTCTTTCGAACTGCATATACAGTAAAGAAATGAACAAATATGTGATTAAATCTGTACATTAATATACAGAGATGGCTATTGGGCTTCATGCTTCTTGAATTTAATTAGACTGTTGGTTATATCTACATGTTATATTTATGGGGTTAGTTTAAGAAGTGTGTGCCTAAAATAGAGCATGTTTCATTGTGTGTTTGTAGTTGTGTGTATATGTGTGTGTGCATGTGTGTATGTGTGTGTGTGTGTGTGTGTTTGTGTGTGTGAACTGAAACAGCTGTGCTTTTGGGGTCAGTTAGGTAAAGTGTTTTAGCTGCAGGGACACACCGCATGGCTGCACCTGTGATCAACTGCTCATCTGAGAGCTCCGACACACTGCACCACTATGAGTTATGACAGTGGGTAGGTATGAACTACATACCTCACAAGCAATACCTAACCATTTGTTTGCATTGTGTTCTTTATTTATCCAGTAAATCAAGTCAGTTGTCAGCTTTTAAGTGATGTAATGCATAGTTAATTATTGTACTTCCTAGTATAATAACGATTTATCTACTTTAAGCAAGATTTTAAAAAATGTTAAAAGACATATTTCCACAGTTATCCTTCAGTGGAATGTAGGCTACACAAAATACATGGAAAAGTAGCCTTGTTACACATTACACTTATTTACATTACATCGATGACACTGCTTCTACTGATTACTAACAAAAATCAAAAGCATCTGTCCAACATTTTTTCCCCTTTTCCCGTTATAGTAAAACATTTAAAAATCAGCAAGTAGTTCCTATGAGATAGCATGGTGGTAAATAGTTAGTACAGCATAAAGGTTCTGGGTTTGAACTTGGCGGTCGACTGGAGCCTTTTGTGTGGAGTTTGCATGGCTCCAGCTTCCCTGTGATATATTTCCCTTAACGGACAAACAGTTTAGATAATTAGATAACAGTTGTAAGAACTGACTCTGGTTTATTACTATGAAGCTGCCTCCTTTGCTTTCATAAGACTAGGTTAGAATCCACCCCTAAGGTTGAGAAGTGATAAGACACCTTTATACAGTCTACCTACAACTTAGCATAACAATTTTTGTGTATGTGTTGATCATATTTGAAGTACTGACTGAAAAAAATAAGTGGTTGTAGACAGTGTGAAACAGAAATCATAACGCACACTATAAGACAATCACGTGAAACAGGCTCAATGCATTTACTTGCTGACAGCTGGGAGGGAGAGGTAAAACGTGACATGAAATTATTGGCTAATATTTAATCAAACTGGTTTAGAGGCAGAGAACATCACTGTATTTTGATGGAACATTCAAAATTTTTTTTATTATTATTATTTAAATGATTGAGTCTGATGAATCATACAGAATATATCCAGTGACATAACAAGTTAAATAGATTATTTTGTATTTGTTGTAGTCTTAAACACCAGACAGATAATTTTTTTTTTGTTTTTAATACTCACCCTACATATTGCATAATGCTGAAATTAAAAATTCATTTATTTGAATTTATTAAAAAATAAGTCAGAGAAAACAAAATGCAGTATTTCCCCTATTTACCAGAAAATGTAATTTTAAATCTTCATTCAAATACCAGGATCTATGAATACACATCAATATACAATTCAGAAACTCTTTTATATGTCTTACTGCAGTTCCAAATATCATTGAATAACTACAGTAAAATATCTCTCATTAACTGCAAGTAACTTTGCTTGCCCTCGTCACAGATTGAAATGAGTCTGGACTTACATTGTTAAATTCTCAGATAATTATTTAATTAAATAAAAACCAAAACCAAAACCTGTCCAAATCAAAGCTGATAGTTTTTAGCTCCATATCTTCCAGTAATCTTGGATGTGGTCCAAAGCTGTAAAGCTTATTTAATGATACTAATTGAGCTGATATGTAACGCCCCCTGAGTCCGCTTTATTTTACAGATGTATGAAATGTTTTTAATGTGAAAATATGCATTTCATGGTATTAAACAACTGAACATCATTATATATAATTAATAAGAGTTAAGGAGCACTTTATATAGAGTTAGTGTTAGATTACGCATTAGCAGCCAGTAACTCCCATCCCATACACCCCATCAACACCCCCCCGCCCACACACACACACACACACACACACACACACACACACACACACTACCGTTCTTATATTTTTGCTACTACAACTCTACTTTTCATATGTTTAGCACTACTCTGTTGAACAAAAAAACAGAGCTGACCATTAACCCAAGACAGCACTCGCACTTCATTAACATAAACATAACATCTGACATATTAAACAAAAACTGAGCTAAAAACTCAACTAAGTAAAGAGAAATGACAGTCCATCATTACTTTAAGAAATGAAGTGTCTTTTAAGTAAAAGAAATAAAGAAAAACCATAGAAGGGGTGTCCAAACTTTTGACTGGTACTGTATATACTATGTTCACACTAATATGGTATGGTTTTAAAAGCGCATCACATTTGCTATGTTTATGCTTGTTGTTCATACTACTCTGGAGTTTTTTGAGCCCATAAAACATAGGGTTGGAAATGCTACTAATCCCATTTTAGTTTGAAAACTCTGTGTTTTAGTGTGGACAAAGGAAAATGGAGACTTTTGGAAATGATGATGCAAACACCCACGTTTACTTCCTGATTGGAATGAGATCTAAGATGAAAGAAAACAAACCGGCATCAGCCTCAAGGACCAGTGGTGAATGCAGCATGGATAAAAAGTGTTGCTGACCATGTTGTCTTTGCAAGTGGGTGGAACTACAACTATGGGTGGAGGTTATTTCTAATATGGAGCTAAAACACTCAGATAGCATTTTTAAAATAAAACATTAATTAATTACATTTTGTTCAAAGTTCTGAAAAACATTTTTTGGTACACTATACATACAGGTATTTGGAAGAAGGTGATTGATGTCTCCATCATGGTCTGTTCTGATTTAAACTTCATTTAAAAATCATTACTTGAAAATGTAATCAAACCGGAAACCTTACTACTAGTAATGAAGCAACTGTTCAATAATGCTAATGATACTACTTTAATAATTTTAATAGTGATTAACTGTTTTATTACGTAATTGACAATAAATTAGTTATATAACAATTCTCCACTATCAGTTTTAGATTTATTTGCATAGTAACATTTTTGTTGTCGTGCCTCATCAGGACTAATGATTAGTATTTCATTGGCACTGATAGCTGCATAAATCAGGCTGGATTGCTATAATTGAATACTCCAGGCTAATACAAAACCAAATAGATAAAAATCAGGTTTTACTGATTGACATCTCTGCTTTTTTTGGGCAGATGGATTAGGGGTGGTCTTGTTGTCATGAAGACAATAATGAGATATGGAAGTGTGTTTCATGTAACACAGTGTTGCGTTTCCTTTTTAACTTCATGAGCAGGCTCTTTATTAATGCAACACTTCTCTTCCGCCTAATAATCCAACAACCCGAAATAAAAATTGTGATCAATGGAGGCAAGCAGAGACAGATGAGGACTCTGTCACCACAAAGACATTGCCAATTTATCTCTTTAATGCATCTCAGTGGGGTTCCCTCTAAAGGAAAGAGATTACTGAAGACTCCAGCACAGAGATTTCAGTCAATTGTACATACACTACGGAGGAAAGACTGAGAAAAGCTACCGCATATTTTAAATTCTCTGTCCAACTGGGGAAAAGGGTGGGGGCATAAAAGCCTAGTTGTATGTGGGTGGGTGAGTGTGAGGGCAATAAAAAAACCAAATACTCCAACACACTCAGTTAAAGAGCTCTCTGAGCCTCTGAGCCGAACTGAGCTCCAAACAGCATGACACTGAGCCTAGAGCAGCTACAGTATAAGCACTTCTCACTCTCTTTTTCTTTTTCTCGCTCACTCTCTGTGTCTCTCTCATGGATCTTCTTTCCTCCTCTCTCTTTCATGGTTCACTTATTGTTCTCTTCCTTAATGATGTTTTACAATTGTTCATTTATCATAACAAATGAACTCATGTTAATATGTTTGCACAAACGCCCAGTATTATTTACTGAACTTTTTTTCAGTGCCATCTGATCTGAAACAGTTTCCAATCTATTCATTGTGCTACTTTCAAATATAAAATTTAAAGTTTTATATTCATAGTTTTTTGTTGTTGTTGACAGACGTTGTGATTTTTCACCAAGAATAAGATTATCTAAGTCTTTTGTATGTATGTAGTAAGGGTACTCCCCCCAACCCCACCGACCCACCCCACAGTCTGTATGCCTCTCTACTCTGAGAAAGTGATTGTCTGGTATTTCACCAGGCCCAAGGTCAAATTTAGCTTGACTCGTAAATTGTTTTGTTTGATAGCCTACATTTGCCTCAATAGCAGGGGGAAGGCCAACCTCATTAAACCGTAAAAGGAAGAACCGGTGACCCTGGGTTGGGCTCGCTGCATTGTTATGAAAGCTCAGAATTTGCATGCTTGCTGGAAACCTTGTCCTTTTGGCGGTGGATAGAAGGCAAACTGGACGTCTATTAGCCATGCACATATCTGTGAGAATAAAGAGCTTAAGCTGTTTTATTGTGCTGTCTGTTCCTTTTTTTTTTTTTTTTCAGAATACAAAGAATACAGATGCAAATGAACCATGTAGCAACAATACAAGCCAAAGATACATAAGGAACTAGTGGAATATTTAAAATAAATGAAAACAACCAAGGTTTTACAAAGCAGGATAATTTGATATTAGCAATTTTGCTTTAGCAATCTCAGTATATGATATGTGACTGTCTGAACTCTTCCTAAGAGCAGCATTTTTGTGACCCCATTTTACTGATTGAAGTTAATTCAAGGTATTGGCGATATACATTGGTACATTTCTATTCCCTATGCTTGGGTAACATAGTGTGTGAAACTAAAAAAAAAAATGTGAGTTGGGAACATTAAATCTAAGGCACAAAAACTAATTACCTGTATATCCGCTATATGGTTGATGAAACCTGATTTAAGGATGTTGTGTATCCCTTCAATAGTGGCAGGAAAATTATAGGTATGTCTCAGAACTCTTAAATGCAAAATTAATAAGCAGAACAAGGTATAATAATTACTTTATAATTTAACTCAAACAAACTGAACAATGAGAGGATACACTTTACATTTTATTAAAAAAAAAAAAAGATCTTTCTAGGAATAACAGTTAAACAAAGATGATTAGAACCAATAAGAATTGATATTATAAACCAACATGCAATACGATACCGGGATGTCTTGTCTTACACAGAGAGCACTGCTTCACAGTATCAGTTTTACAATATCACTTGGAGTGGCTTGAGTCATTACTGAAGTGTGAACCATGACGGTGATGATCACTGTGACTTGGGGTTTTGAACCTAGACGCTCCTCCCTGTGGGGCCACACAGCGCCTGGCACAGGCAATTAAACTACAGGGAGCATAAAAGCACCAGAGACCAGCATTTTAATGACTTCAGAGAGATGTGATTAATGAGCTCAATAGTTATTGATAGTCATAAACTACACACGATTAAATGCAACCCATTAACTGAAAATCTGGGCATCTTAAATCAGATGTGTCCCTTCTTTTACTGTATGGAAGTATAACACTTTGAAATTTGACATTCTTGTGAAAAATTGTGCAGAATCATTGTCAGAATTTAGGTTGCTGTTTCAGAAGCCAAGCTTTGTTGACTTCTAGAGGTTTAAGGGGAGGATTTTACTAATCTACAGGAAAATCAATTGTGTGCAGTTGATAAGTTACCTCTGGCTCTTTTCAGTGCAATTGACTTAACGGCTAGAACTGTTCAATGGATGGCTAAAATGACAAAAGAATGGATAAAAATTATCTTCATAATCTATTTCCCAACAATCCTTATTAGTCCATGCGCCCTGTGTACTATAATAAATAGAGACTTTCTTTTCTAAAAGATCTGATCTGAAAACATGATCTGATCTTTTGACTAAGATTTGTACCAAATACTTTTGTTGAGATAAAACCTGCTCGACTCATTTTGAGTCATTAATTAAGGTTTAGTTCTCAATATGAGGCCTAATGAAAATGATATTGTTGCCAAAATCCAATTTCCACTTGAGCTGTGGGTGTCTGTTGTGTGGTGTTTAATTAAGAGGGGTTCAATTTCAGCCTTGTTGGTGTCTAATGTGTTGCTCTGAGTGTGTGCCGTTGTGTGTGTATGAGATTTAGTTTGTGTTATGGGACTTGTGCTCCAGCTTGATGGTTGTGTATAGTGTATTGTGTGCAGTGGAGGTTCAATTTGAGCTGTGTGTGTCTAGTGCGTGTGTGTGTGTGTGTGTGTTGGCTGATACTGAACCATGTTTCTCCGGTGTTCCCAGAGAGAGCAGTGTAATGGTGCTTGCTGAGTGTGCAGGGCAGCCTCAGGGCTCGGGAAGTGCTGCTGCTGCAGCATCGTAAATTGCCTGCTTTACTCCCTACAGACTCAGCCTACCAATCACTGTGCAGAACTGGCCAGCCCATCACACCCGCCTTATACATACCCCTCCCCCAAGATGCACCTCTCATTCCGCTCAGGCCTCACTAGCATAAAGGTTTACGGAAAAGCACACATACACAGAGCTGCATCTGTATCTCATTATTGCGGATATAATGAGCAGACCCACCTGAGAGTCCTGGGGCGTGAGCCACAATGTGGGTACATGACACGTACAAGAGCACATAACCCATGTGCTCAAAACGTGACCCAACCCACCCTGTGAACATAACACAGCATATGTAAAATGTTAGCGTGGGGATTTTCAGTATACACTTATGTTTGTTTTGGTCATACCGGGCAAGAATCTACTGGAAATGTTTTCATACAGACTGTGTGTTCTGAGTGTTTGAGTCATTATCCTTGAAAGCTATTGTACTGCTAGAGCAGCACTCATGACTGCCATGGTATAAAAATTCTGCACTGAGACTTTAAAAATTGGAGAAGCAGTGTGAGAGTTTTCAGATTTCAGTGGAAAACTCTTACCAGTTCTCTATGTAAATTATGTATGAAGTTATGGAAGAAGTGACCTTGTACTGTGATGTGGATACTTAATTAACAAAAGCAAAAGGTTTTGCCTACCCTCAAGTCATTAGTGCCTTTATCGATTCCCCACCTGTGATTCTGAGGTCAAGAAAGAGTTGTGTCACTATCTACGATTTTACTGTAAATTAAAGTGTTTGGTCTCATAAATGGTTTTGATTGGAAAAGCAATCATTACCAATTAACATTATATTTAATACATGACAGGTACTGTAATTTCGTAACTGTTTTATTAGCAGAAAAAAGTCAAGGGGGTTTTATACTGAAACGTATGAAATATTGTCACCAAATATTTCATTAATATGTAGTGCTTAACTATATGCTTAAACATGGATGATTACTTTAACTGCAGGACAAACATTAAAAATAGCTGTGCAGAGCAATGAGGGCAATAACAGCACTGTTAGCTACATACAGTAATTTGAATACTTGTGTTATCATATCGTGTGTCTTCTTATAGATCTGCAGGCAGGTCCTCTACCTGTTCATTTGTAAACTACACATGGATTTCGAATTACTTAAAATCTCTAAATTGCTCAAAAACCACACACCAGGTATGAAAGAAAACCTGAAAATGTAAAAAGAGGTAATGCATTCTGTTTGGAAGTTCATATGGATCTTCGCCCTCAACATGGCACATTTTTCCATATTTAACATCCCTCTGGTTACGATCTGGTTGGAACTTCTCCTTTCTTCTCTTTTTCATTTCATTTTCTCTCTTTAAGCTGTTGCTGTGTCTGTGTATGTTTGTAGCATGTAAACATTTTTTTTCAAAATGGCAGAGTGATCCCATAATGCAGTGCAGCAGTGTTGTCGATTCTCCAGCATAATAATAACTTACACAGGTTCAGAGGTCTTATCCCTGCCCCAGATGTAAACACAGATGCACACACACAGATGCACACACACACACACACACACACACACACACACACACAAAGCCAGTCTCTCTCTCTCTCTCTCTCTCTCTCTCTCTCTCTCTCTCTCTCTCTCTGGACATAAATTATGAATGGTCAGTGTGTTAGTTGTTGGCTGCACCTAAAGTCTAGATCCCAGGCATCTAGCCTCAATCTCACACAGATAATGAGCCCCATAAAGCCTTCAAACTCTAAGAATAAATGTGAGCTGCATTAGCCTGCTATAACTCACACTGCATACCTCTAAGTAGCGGCAAGAATTATAAGAAATGCTTTTCTTCAGCATGGATCAGAATGCAGCACGAAAATATCAATGCTTTAAAAAACCAGTAAATGCTTGCAGTACTTTCCTCTCTATATCCCTTTCACCTTCATTCTTTCACATTCTCTCAACCTCTCTTCCTTTTTCACATCCTCTCTCTCTCTCTCTCTCTCTCTCTCTCTCTCTCTCTCTCTCTCTCTCTCTCTCTCT
>JAOVYU010000060.1:16839153-16850081 GCA_025674565.1 Synodontis membranacea | reverse complement strand
ACACACACACACACACACACACACACACACACACACACACACACACACACACACACACACACACACACACATGCCATGGCACCCATAACATTAAAAAGCAGCCTGACCAGATCAATTGAAGCACAGGCAGAAAATGAGAATTTTAATAGAGTGGCTGGAAGCACTAATTAAAAAGAATGATTATGTTTTTTTAATCTAAATGTGTAAAAGTGAAAAAAAAAAGAAGGATTCACTCTGGTGGCACCTTGGTAGGGCTTAAATTATAGTATATTTGTTTAATTGTTTTTTGCAAAATGTAGACTAAAATTTTGTCACTGATGTCCCATAGTTATATATACATAAATATTATGCAATTATTAATTAACACAATGCCTATCTATGGCATATGAATTTGAGAAATGCTGGTGTGTGTGTGTGTGTGTATAATACTTAATTATTTGTGTTTGATCACCTCTGAACTGGCAGGTGAAAAATACTTCTCTGTGTTATGGTTAATACATAGAGTGAACAGTATCAAACAAACTTGAATAGAGCTTTACAACTAGGTGAAAAGTGGGAGATAATTGTTGTGGATACCATGGAAACTGAACCTAAAAGAAAGATGGACTAAGCAGGAAAAGAGTCTGAAACCTGACTGGAGCATCTCAAGGTTTTGCTCCTTCCCCCATGTCTGTGTGTGTCCTCTGAGAGTTCACACTCACATAGCCCTTTCTTATCTTTTATTGCCCTTTTAAACAATCACACATATAACAAGACAGTTATAGCACATCAAAGCACTTTTTATATACAGCATATTTATAGGAAACATAAATTAGTCTTCCTGGCTATCTGTAATGGTTTATTTTGCCATGAACTTTTCACATATTTTTCATTTGGATTGCATTTAGCAGTATGTGTGTATACATATGTTGTTGGGTCCTCTCTTATTCTTTTTTAACCTTTCTTTAACTTTTATGGAAAAATGTTATGGACTATTACATAAACACACACTTCACCTTGTTCAAATTCATCATAATCTTTCTTCATCCATTGCCTCTGTCCTGTTTTGATTGGCTGAGGCCATCAGTCTGGCGATTGATGGGAGGCATTGTGGTCAGTCATAGTTGGGTTTTGCTCTGACCCCTTTGTCTGGCCCAGGGAGTGACCTCTGTGGGGTTGAGGCTGTGGTCAGGCAGACCCTGTAATGACTTCACGGCTTATGGGTAAATATGAGCGATTGCTAATTGAGCCAAGAGTGTGAGTAGACTCTCAGAGTCCTACAGGCCAGGCTTTGTCCTGTGGGCAGCTCTGGCTGGTGTCACATGGAGGGTAATGTTGTGGCAGCATGACCTGCTGTACCCTCCAGGGTTAAGTAGTGTCAGGATATATGTGCAGCAGCCTTGCCTGTAGGCTAGACCTGAACTCCAAACTCTGAACCCAGGCTCTCTGTCCCAAATACCCTCCCAGAGATACAGATAAGGAGCCCTGATCACTAGCAACAGAGGCTCACATGCTAATGTTCATCCTCTTACAATGTCAAAGCTGTGCCTTTGTGAAAATCAAGTCACAATGAGCTTGCTATATGACACACTAGCAGTATCCAACATTTTAACATGAACTAGGTGTTAATGCAGGGTGTAGCTGAGGGTCTGGAATGGAAGGTTGTATTTCAAAAGTGTGTGTCTGTGTGTTTTTTTTTTCCATATTGTATCCCACACATGATTCTTTGTACTACATCAAAGCAAAGGAAGTTCCTAGACTTCCCCACTGCACTACCCAAGCATGGCTAGGCCCCTCTGCTACTCTGAAGGCGGAAAAGGAGACAATGTAGCCAGTGCTCCTTTAACCCCAGCTCAGTTCATACTCATTTGTCTGTGTTGAAGCACTTTTAGATGATGATATCCAATCAGTCAGCGCTCCAGGCCTGTTGGTTGTAGTAATGGCTGACCCTCACATGGCTTCTGGAGTTTGGAACATGAGGGTTTCAGTTGAGTGTTTCATATAATCTTTATATAAGGTATCGTAGTATTGTAGTATTGTAGTATTTTTGACAAATTCTGGGGCACCCAAAGCTAACCCAATGAACTACAGAACCGCTTGGCTGGGGGGGAAAACAGTACTAGCACATTTAAAAAATATATACTATCTTGAAAAAAGTGCATTTTTTCATAATTTACTTAATTTTAACTTTGTTATATTCCACATTCATTATATGTAGAGTTAAATGCTTCAAGCCTTTTTTGTTTTAATTTTGATGATTATGGCTTATAGTTCATGAAAATCAGAAATCCAGTAAATCATATTATTAGAATAATTTCAATAAGATCACTCAAAAAAGATTTACAATAGAGAAATGTCCTAAGTCTGAAAAGTATGTTAATTTATACAGTCAATATTTGGTTGGAGTTCCATTACCATGAATTACTGCATCAATGCAGCATAGCATGGAGGTTATCAGCTTGTTGCACTGCTGAGGTGTTATTGAAGCCCAGATTACTTTGATAGTGGCCTTAAACATGTATATTTGGGTCAGGTGTTTCTCATCTTCCTCTTGACAATACCTTCTATCAAGAGAGGCACAGTCATACACTGTCAGCAAACAATTTGGTAGTAGTTTTGGCACTGTGGACAGTTGCTAAGTCCTGCTGGAAAAGAAAATCAGCATCTCCATTAAGCTTGTCAGCAGATGGAAGTATGAAGTGCTCTAAAATGGTGGACGGCTGCATTGACTTTGGACTTGATTAAACAGAGTGAACCAACACCAGGGATTGACACGGCACCCAAATCATCACAGACTGCAGAAACTTCATACTGGACTTCAAGCACCTTGGTTTCTTTGTCTCTCCACTCTTCCTCCAGACTCTAGGTTGATAGACCTTGATAAATTCAAAATTTACTTTATAAAATTTAATATTCAAAAAATATTTCAGTATAATCAGTCTTTAGTTTGTTCAACATTTGTTTTAAGTGTAGTTGTGTCTGTAAGAAGTCTTTCTTCAGTAAGAATTTGTGTTCAGTCACTGACACAGCTTACAGTAGCAAGTACAGGAACAAATAGAAGTATGGTGGAGGGTTGTCCTGCACAGTGTGAGTAGTGGTGGGTTAAGTGAGAGGCATACTGGAGAGTTCTCTGGGTGCAGTGGTGGAGGCCACATCAGCTACTGGCATTTTTGTAACTACATTAAACAAACCCTCGGAAGGCCTCAATGATGCATGCAATCTTAATATTTATTACCGCAATTTATTATACACTCCCCCAGCTAATGACAGATCCAACTGTCATTAACAGATTAATTATAATTTCCCCCTGTGTGTTCACTCAGACTGCAAGGGAGCATACACACAGTGTGAGAGAGTGTCTGTGTGTGCGTGTGTGTGCAGGTTGAGGGTATAATAACAATGTTTGAATCAAGGTTTGGCAGACAAAATACCTTAGAGCTAATAATATCCGAAAATGAATTGTAACTAAAATAATTTAGTTACTAAAATAGTGGATGTTTTTCTTCCTCAATGCCAGGCCTCTGAGCAAACAGTTTCCTGTGTTTCCTATTCCTCCGTAGCTTCCTTTGGTACCTTGCATCTGTCTCACAATGCCATTCTTGAATCATATTATTTCTCTTCATTCGTCTTGTTTTGGAAAAGATTAATCATTTCAGCTGAGGTCATCCTTAAAGTTAATGTACATAACTAGACTAAATTCTTCAATGCAATTCCTCTTTCTATATTTCTATCAATCTATCACAATATCTTCACTTTTATCTCTCACATTGTGCCTTTCTTTGTCCTCTCTCCTTCCCTGGAGCTCTTTCAGTGCTGAAATAGAGCCTCTTTGCACTGCCTCTGCCTTTGTGTCACAGTCCAAATACATAGAACGGCCCCTGACAGTGCTATCAAAGAGCAGAGAGGACAGGAGATGTGTCCTTTGCTTCACCTACTGTAGGGCCTCTGACTTCAGCAGCTGATCCTTTCTGACCCAGGCATACTGCAGATGTGGAGCAGGGCTCCTCTCTCCTTCTTCCTCTCCATTCTAAACATCTGAACCTGCATCATCATATGATACATCACACTGACCACAAACTGTGAGACAGATTACATTCTCCAGAGAATACTATAAATCACCAACATTTCAACATGTACCGTGCTCTAACTGTCTCACACCATTAGAATATTTCAACTACATCAGGTAGCTTTTACTAATGAGAGATATTGAACAATTAAAACTAGGGATGCATCAATATCTTTTTTCTTCAGAAAAAGTACAAGAATAAGTATCATTTTAGGTATTTGTTGATACCAATACCTGATACTAATACCGAAATAACCTATTTACAATTAGTCAATCATAAATATCACACAATTTCGCATTTAATTTTCCCCAGTTTGCACAATGGCTATACACATAGCCACTAGACTTCTAGGCTCCTTGTTTTTAACCCTAGTTAGCTGATTTAAAATGAAGTGCATTGTCTTGTCAAATTAGTTACCTTGGAATAAGTAGGGTTGTAGGGTTATAGATAGGAAATATAGAGTGAACTGAAATTTAATCTTAAAACTGTTTTTAATTTAATCTGATGAATTTAATTGAATTGTGCAAACAAAGTGCTTAAGAAATATTGATCCTAATACCATATGTCCCATTTTGAAAAAAAAAAAAAAAAACTCAATGCTTTTAACATAAAATGATTTTAGTTCTTATTTAAAACTTAGTAAACTTAACAAAATAACAATTTCTTTACCCATCAATAGTTACATGGCAGTTTTTAGAAAACATACCAAAACATTGCCAACATTCAAGTGTGAGGGGTGTCGTAGTGTTTTTGAAGTTTGATAAAAACTATGTGCTGATTTGGTGGATTTTCTTAGCTATCTACCTAGCTTTGGCTTGCAAGGTCTTACTAGCTAGTGTCTAAATACATCCAGATCTGTCGTTCTGTTTCATCTGTTTTATTAGAACAATGTACACTAGGCTTACGCCACATATTATTACATGGTATTGGATGTTGGTATCAATAAGTTATTCAGTACAGTATTTGACCAGCACTAGTTTCAGTATTGTTGCATCCCTACGCTACCTATAAACTTTAACAGGAGGAATTAAATATTTCAGTGGTCGTTCGTGGAGAGTTGCTTATTGTTTGCTTCTTTCTGTGACTGTAATTCCAATGTAGGGTAGCTTAGTATAACCTTCAGTAGTGTAGCATGTACCTGGTGTTGTAGAATCATGGTGTTGACTGTGGTATGAGGATGATCGATATAAGCCTAATCTGCTCGACCAAATTGACTGACAGATTTATATCTGCCCTAGTGATGTAACATATCTTTGATCCTGTCTCTCAGTGGGCTAACTGATTTTTCTCCTCTGCAGTACTCTGTGTGATTGATTTTGGTCTGCATGTTGCAT
Source organism: Synodontis membranacea (assembly GCA_025674565.1). Classification (NCBI taxonomy): domain Eukaryota; kingdom Metazoa; phylum Chordata; class Actinopteri; order Siluriformes; family Mochokidae; genus Synodontis; species Synodontis membranacea. Next base: position 16,844,701 of record JAOVYU010000060.1, on the reverse strand, counting down.
TGTATCAAATAAGATGGCACAATGACAGGAACTGCTTGACAGAACTAGGTCCTCAGTGTCGGCGGGGGGGCAAGACCAAGAAAGAGGCAGGCATCCTCGAAGGATGCAAAGAATGAAAGAAAGAGAAGCAGAGTGAGTATGTTATGTGGAGAAAGAGTGGGAGCAAAAGAGAGCAGAAGAACACCTGTGTGGAAGTGGCTCAGGGGAACATGTGGTACATTGTAAGGAATTTGGCTGTGTCTCAGCTACTTTTGCAGTGCCGGAGGCTCTTTGCCTCTGCTGAGCCCAAGCTTGCACAGTGAGCAATGTTCTCGTAGGTCACCAGAAGCTAGACACGCTCTGGGAGACTTTCTGCCTGCACAGAAACATAGTTTTATTAGGTCTTTTTAAGCGTGGAGGTGACCTGCTCCCTGTGCCAGTAGAATACTCTGCAACTCTGAAACTTTTTCCAGCACCGCAAAACAACATTTCAGTATTTGTGGCTTTTATTGCAATATGCCTCCTAAAACATATCTGGTGGTTTTACATGCATATGGCAGAATACACTGTAGAAATATACATGTCATTTTGAATGTGTTTGATTAGGAGAGCTAGGAGAATAAGCACATTATGAAATATTAAATAGGAGCGTGTGGCAGAGCAATAAAAAGGGCACTAAGAGAGTGTGACAGGCTGAGGTGGAGGATATATGTGCTGCTCACCCCAAATGAACACACTGAGACTAATACTGCTGAGCTTCATGTTTCATTTATGTGGCCACACTCGCTATGAGAGAGAAGAAAGAGAAAGGGGGTTCATTAAAGATTAATTAAGACAAATGCAGGGACAACACTCACCTCCAGCTGCATCTGCATCACTGATCCAAACACAATGGACACACACACACACACACACACACACACACACACACACACACACACACACACACAAATGCATGCTTATTTAGAGACACATTGAAATGTAAAGAATCAGTGCAATAAAAAAAGAAAAATAAATGCAAGAAAGCAGGAAGGGTAAAGGATGAGAGAATGATCCTGACCTCCCAGAGTTCACTGTCAAAGATGTAGGACAAATACTGAGATATTTGTGCATGCGTGCATGCGTGCATGTGTGTGTGTGTGTGTGTGTGAGAGAGAGAGAGAGAGAGAGAGAGAGAGAAAGAGAGAGAGAGAGAGAGAGCAAGAGAGAAAGGATGAGCAATAAAAAAATGTATGGCAAAATGGAAATGTCATCCTTAACTGAGAACTGACTAACCCAAGACAAAAAATTCATAACATTTTAAAGACAGCCTTAACATTGGGTTTAATTGGTAGCCAAAAGGATTCTTCACAACTTGCAAAATAATATATTAATAATTTATTTGTTTTTAAATATGTGAATACCTCTTAAACAGTACATAAAATCTGCATGTATACATGCATACGCAGCAAAGAATCTGCATACTTATTATTATCCAAATGGTTAATTCTGCTATTTCCAGGAAAAGGCCCCTTTTTAAAAGTATTTATTGTCTTCTTGCTGAGGCTTTCACTTATGAACCGCTTTGTCTGCCTTTTTTTTTTTAAGAAACGGAAATGAAATTGCATCATGTTGCAATGATTTATGGGCAAGTTATGTTCCTTTGTTCCCTCACCCCTCACCCTGTGCTCACTTGTTCCCTCCAATAAACCTGTCTAACAAACTTCACTTAAGCTATTACAGTAATAGAACAGACCCTAAAATGGCTTTGAGGATTCCAAAAGCAAGTTGACAAGGGTATGTAAAGGGTATTGAAACAAAGCCTACCTGTTCCTGTATTTTTTTTAACTTACCAAGTACCAGAGGATAAGCATAGAACCACAGCTAATGGTTTAGATGTTCTGCCCATTGAAAATGCTTGAGCAAAGAATTAGAATTTGATACCTATCATGACTGTTTTGCTGCCCTGCAAGTGAGTGAGGACCACACCTTTAGGTCTTGGACACACTCTGTGCTCTGCATGGCTTGAGAGAGTTTGGAGCCACATCCATTGAGAGTATCAGCTTGGATGAAATGTACAAAAGGAAATTACAATGTCATTTGTTATTCATTAAAATGAATAACAATCGGGAGAATTGAAATGGGGGCCCATAAGATCCTAGTTACGCCACTGGTGCCTGTGTTTTGTATATTGACTTGATGTCCAACTGTCAGTCAAAACATTGAGTCACACTGTTTTTCTGAATTAACCACTAACCACACATTAACTAGAGAGTGGGAAGGAGTAAAAAGAAAACCACATACAGGTAAGTGTACAAAAACACTGGCATACCTCCAGTTTTGTAACAATATGCCCTTTGAAATCATTTTGCCCTTTGAAAATTTTATTGCCCCTGTATAATTTTCCAAAGGGTTAAAGGCCCTTTGTGGCAAAACCAATTGGCAACAAAACATGCCTTCATTGTGCTGTAGAAACCAGAAAGAGTTTGTGTTATAGTTTGGTTTAAAACATTTTATTGCCCTGAGTACCTTTAGTCCCTTTTTTCTTTAATGGCAGATCTTAGATCCATGATACTTTATTATAAGAGCCCTTAATTTGTTCATTCATTTATTCATTTCCTTTTTTTCCTCGGTAAGGGTTGCGGTGGATCAAGATCCTCTCCTGGAACACTGGGCATGAGGTGGAAATACACCCTCGATGTCTTAAGACTCACAGTCTTAGGGCATTCTGCACACCTATTTGTACACCAAGGGAATTACACCAACTTATATACTGGCATGTTTTGGGAGGTGGGAGGAAACCAAAAATTACCCACGGGGGATACCCACATGAAGACCATGTTACCTTAATATAGATTTATGCATAGTACAAAGTTTAAAGTACAAATTAAGTTATAAAAATTTTAACTTAGTGTTAAAAAATAATGTTAAAAAAAATAAAATTCATATTAAACTACCATTGTTTGGCAGAAGCCTTTTGGTCATTAGTTATTATTCTTTGGTACTTGGTATAGAAGAATTGCTGTTGCTCCTCCTGTCATCAGCAGGAGTTTATAGAATACTCTTCCTGTTCCAAACAAGCCTGAAATTGCCACCAGAACCATGGAAGCCAGGCGTTGCTTCATCCTGCATTATACTTTATGCTGTGAGGCAGGGGAGGAGGGATAGAGAAGGAGGGACAGACTGACCTTACTGTAAGCAGAGAAATACCCCAGAGTAAAACTCTACTTAATCAGGCTGTAATAAGATCAATATCAAGGGCTGTTGTGTGAGCTACAGTGCAGCTTTTAGTACAAAGGCACTAAAAAAGTCTGCATTAATAACATCTGCAACTGAATTTTGCTGCTCTCCAATCAACCCCTAAATGTAAAAAAAATGGCATTCCTGGTATTTATTAGCTTTGGTATTTTATTTTTTTTGGACTACAGCATTTTTGGGTTTTCTTATATATGCAGGACTTGAGGGGAGGGATGTGGGCTGTTATTATAGCTTTGGACACAAATTGTGGAATCGATTTGTGGTGCAAGATGCCAGGAGTGATTGATGAAGTGCCAGGGCTGCTCACACACAGTTCTGAAGCCCACACAGTCTGCACAGTACATTAAACTATTGTACATAGCTAACTGCAACAATCCTCACACTTATGACTGCTACTGTACCTTACAGTCTGGAAAGATAGAGACAGACAGATCAATGTAACATCAGATCAAATTAACATCAAATTGCATGCAGTTTACATCAACACATTAGTTTCATTTTATTGTTTATCCAATTACATTACACTATCACTTCAATTCATTGGAATATTTTGCTGATTTTGTACAGGGGATTATTCTTGTATGATATGTGAAAGTACAAGTTAAAGAGTAAGGGGGAGAGAGAGAGAGAGAGAGAGAGAGAGAGAGAGGTGATGCAGTCCTACTGTACAAAGCAGCTCAGATGCTGAAGCTATGGTATAAAAGAAATCCATTGTGGTGGTAGTGTCTCAGTCCTGACAGAAATTAAATTGTGTCCAAGGACTTTTTATATAGCAGCACAAGGTCTGAGACAATATTGCCACTGGCTTCCAGCTCCGTTCCAGACACACAGCCCTTTCTTTGTTTGCACTGACACATAAGACTGCACATTCTTCTTTGTCTCCAAAAATCTATAAGACTCCCATTTAACTTTAGACAGAGAGTTCCCTATATGACTTCTAAAAAAAATACAGTATGTCTAAATTGAATGAGCTCATAAGGTTGTTATTAAGGATTATTAAGGAATGTACAATTTTCACACACGTTTTAAATTGAAGTAAGCGTTATAGTGTCATACCTTCTTCATCCTGTAAACTGATGGATGAACTAACTAACATGGTGATTATCATTACCATGCCTCTTTTCATTTACAATATTGCTTGAGATTTGCTGGAACATGTTTAAAAGGAGAATGTTCTTTGGTGCATGACATTTTGATTTCTCTGTCAAAAATTCAAATATTATTCATTGTCAGTATGTGTTCTGTATTAAAGTTGCCTATCAATCAGTGGAGGAGAATTTTTTTGTTTGTTTTTAAGAAGTCATTCCACTTAGTTTCCCTGTGAGTAACAACCCTAGGGCAGATATCTTTACACATGCTACAACCTGTTCTTTTTTCAACAGGCAATGATATGCATTACAGTAAATGTACTGTAACTATTGACAATTAATATGTGATAACTCATTATAACAGAAATTTCAGTTCATGGTATTACCATGTGGTTTCAAGGTGGTACAGGCACTGTTAACTATGAGAAAGAAAGTTCTGGGTGTGAACCTATAGGCAAACTGGGGCCTGTCTTTGCAGAGTTTGCATGTTCTTCCTATGCCTGCTTGGGTTTTCCTTTTTCCTCAGTTCAAAGATATGTAAATTAAGTCAACTGGCTACTCAAAATTGCCCTCAGGTATGTATGTGAGTGTGATTGGTTATTGCTCAGTCTTAGCCATGCAGAAGGGATAAAGTCAGCTGGCATTGGCTCCAGCTTCCATTGACCCTGATGGACAGATAAGCAATATAGATAATGGGTGGATGTATGCTATTAACTTGTTGCACACCGATCCCCCCCCCAAAACAGTACCAAAGTCAGACTTATATGTAATAAGATGTAGTACAGTATTTCCATTGGTGCTCTCTTTAACATTACATAGTCAATCCAATATACAGTGGTGCATGAAATATTGTGAACCCTTTAGAATTGTCTACATTTCTGCTTAAATATGATCTGCAACATCATCAGATTTTCACAAAGTCCTCAAAGTAGATAAAGAGAACCCAGTTAAATAAATGAGACAAAAAGAATTCACTTGGTCATTTATTAATTGACAAAAATGATCCAATATTACATATCTGTCAGTGGCAAAGGTATGTGAACCTCTAGGGTTAGCAGGTAATTTGAAGGTGAAATTTTGAAATTCAGAAATATTGCAAAGATAAGTAATGTGACGTCACTGCATGATGCAGAAATTTTAGTGTCTTACTGTCTGGATGTTCCAGTTGGTGTATAAACAAGCTCCAGTTAGTTCAGAATGCAGCAGCGAGAGTCCTTACTAGAACTAGACGATTTGAGCACATC
>JAOVYU010000060.1:16774465-16787641 GCA_025674565.1 Synodontis membranacea | reverse complement strand
ATAAAATCTCTCAAAAATATAATAAGAAATGCCTATTTAAGAAATATCAATGACACTATATGTGATTTAGATTAATATATTACAAAATTAAAAATACTAATGACAATTAATTAAAATTATAAATAGGCTATCCCACTGTGAAGCTATACACACGACTACAAAAGTATAGCTATGTGCCGTCTATTTCAAGCTTATAAAGTAGCCTGACAATAGACTACAATAAATCAGCTCTCTAATAAAAGGTAAAGTACCTTTTGGGTAGTTTTTGTGAGGATACTTGGATTTGGAATACACCTGTCTATGCTTACAAACCTGAGCTTACAAACCTTATCAGGTTGACGTTCTTCCTCCAGTTCAAGGCTTTTCATTAGAAAGCAGAGGTACAACACAGACACACACACACACACACACACACGGGGAAACTCCAACAATCCAAATACACACACTTATTCGACGAGATTACAACGCAGTGGGACAACTTACAAGGCAATTTAAATAGGTAAAATCATTAGATAAATCATGACAGAAGCACAACAGATTGCATGGCATTACAGGCAATGTTGCATTTTAATTGTACTTTTAATGAATGTTGTCCTGTAAAATTTTTCTATTGCCGCTTACGTCAAAAAGTGTTGTTATGATGGGCACGAATTTTACATATATTCTCGTGATCAGCTAAACCAGTATCTGCTGTAAATAAATATTGCACATTTGGTCGATTTCTCGTATCCTTACAATGGTATCATGAAAATACAACTGTATTCAACTCCTTAAATCACTTGGTAAATCATTGCCAACAGTTCAGCACTTGCACGCTGTGGTCACCAATAAGAGAAACTGATTTTCTTTCAGTGCACAGAGAACGCATGCTCGCGCATTAATAAACGTTTCTTTTTCATTCTCCGGTTTTGAAACCAGATTTTCACTTGTTGATCACTCAAGCCCAGTCTGTCCGACAGTTCTTTCCGTTTCTGTCGGTTTATGAATTCGTTGATCGTAAATTCATTCTCAAGTTCAGCCAGCTGTGGCTTCGTGTAAGGTTTCCTCTTCTTTCTGGCTCTCAGTTGCGCAGGACACCAAGGGAATCCTAGAACGAAAAGAAGGCATCAGTAATTTTGTTACCTCTTTGTTGTAAACTGTTTATGAACACATTTAATCCTGATAATATTCACGTATTGTTCTTGGAAACAACGAATTGTTTGTGCAAATATGTAATAGGACAGAAAGCAATATTCTAAACAAAAAGTACTAACTACATGTTCTTTTTAAATGAAAAGGCATACTGAATAGGCATCTTGGTGTACAATTTGATATAGACAAACCAAAACTCACGTAGCAGTAAAAGAAATAGATACGTACCGTCCGTAAAAGCTGCACTGGTATTCTGAGAACTCGATGTGGGCCGTACTGGGACAGTAGAGTGTGTAAGCTGTTTAGTGTCATTGATTACAGCATGGTTGTTGGAATTCTCCTCAGCCTGTGCCACCGTGATTTGTAACCGTTTGTCCAGGTCTGAAAAGTCACATTTGCTAAAGCTGGCATTTGTTGTTATCCCATGCTCAGTGGTAAACGCTGTCGTGTGTTTTTCCAGCAGTTCTTCTTTGGGGTTTGTATCCTGGACGTAGTATTTACAGGCGTCTCCTTTGGTATGGCCAGTCACAGCCACTGAGTTAGTAATAAACGGCTGAGAATAGCCACTAAAGGCGAGGCTCTGTGGCGGGCTTGTGCACGAACTTGGGGAAGTCCACGGGAGTGAACACACCTCTCTTCTGCCGTAGAGCTGTGCGAGTCCGGACGGATGGGCGCCATTGGGCCAGTTGGAGAAAGGCAACGAATCCGCAGTTGGATAATTCAACATGGGACTAACATAGCCAGAAGTAAGAAAATTGTGCTCGCACATTTCTGAGGAGCTCACCCAGGCAATTCTTACAAGGGATTATGTTTAACCCCTAAAAGAATAAAAGTCAGTAATTGTTGATTTGTTAATGCACAGTCACGTGATATGCAAACCAACGACGTCCGGACCCGCCCTTGCCCAGCTCTCCACACAATACAAAAGCTACGTCTTTTTAGGAAAGCTTTTATATAGGCAATTGCCCTTCGGTTTTTGTATATATAAACCCTGTTTCACGTAACTAAATTGTGGCTTTTAAACGAAATTTTCTTAGTAAGGTTTAAATTTCGTTATAAGGTAGATAAGGTTTAAATGCCTCAAAACATTAAGAGCATTAGCCTGCGGCAGTAAAACAATAATATAACGTAGAAGTTACCAGTCTTTAGTAATCTATTGAGATTTTCTATTATCTTAGTGATTGCTAATTATCCCCGTCCGATTTATTTTAAACAATTCCCGTTTATTTTTAAATAAACAAAAACTGCAGTTAGTATTAAAATCTTGAACATAATACATACTCATTCTGTATAATTTTGTAATATGTTTTACATGTATGTTTAATATGTATTATAATAATGTATCTTTTAGTATTTTGTTTGCATTCAGGTTTATATTCAATCTCTCTAGAAGCTAAATAAAAGTAAATTTAGCAAAAAAAAAAAAAAAAAAAAAAAACCCTACGTGTTTCTTCCTCTTCTACGTCTTCTTCTTCTTCTTCTTCTTCTTCTTATTTGTTTGTTTGTTTGTTTGTTTGTTTGTTTGTTTGTTTCTCATTCAGTTGTAAAACATTGTGTTTCCATTACTATTATTTAGGACAATAGAATGTTGAAAACGGCGATGAACTCCATTTTCTTAGGCCTAAGTGTCTTTTGCTTTATTGTAAATATTTGCAGAGACTTAAAATATCTCTGAATGTTGTGTATTGTATTAACTTAAAAAATAAAAAATAAAAAAAAATAAAAACAAAAGCTAGGTCAACGTAAGAAATAAGAGGGCTAAAGACGTATAATAAAGTCATCTTTGATTTTCATCTTTCAGTCTTTCATTGTTTCTTTGGTTGTTGTTGAAGACGATGTATTTGTTAAAAGTACTAATTATGGGTTAAACATTTTGTATTAAGTCTAAGATTACTTAATTACTACGAATTTTCAGTCACAGAATTATTAGCAAATAATAAAATAATGGTCTTACCAAGGCAACTGAATTCCCGACATGAGGAACATATTTTATTTCTCAAAATCAGGAAACACTCCATCCATTTGAAATATCTTGCATAATGATGCCATGTCCGATGTCAAAGACTACTGTCTAATTTACAGGGAACAGGGAAACCTATTTTGCCCAATGTGATGACAAAACCTTAATCAACAAATAATTCCAGCATTTTCAGCAATTTCAGTTAACATGTGATTAGTCGTGCAAGATTATTATTTCGACACTATGCAACCACTAGACGTTATACTGAGTATCTATGTACCTAATAGTAAGGATGAGAACGAAATGTTTAAATAGATATTTACCTTACCTCGGGTAGCTTTTCCCAAACGTTACAAATGATTGCCTAGCAAGAGCAGACTGAATGAATCGTAAACGTGCCGGCAAGAGAAGGGACGGATCAGCCTTTACAAGTCTAGCAATTACATAAAAGCATTAGAACAAGATTCATTTAGTTTGCTACAGGAATGGCACACGTTATTTTATTATTTTGATAAAAAAAAAAAAACGTGTCAGATTCACCCAGAATAGAAAAATTCAGTTCAAGGTCAAAGTCCAGACATATAGCTATTTAGTAAAATCAAGTCCAAGTGCATTTAATCACAAGGTTGTTTTTAGCTACAGTCCGAGTTACGTTTTAAACGGAATAATATAGTCCATGTTGGACACAATGGTTTTGTTGCTTTTCCTGACGATCGTGGTGTTGATTTAGAAAGATAAAGAAAACTAAAGTGGTATTTTAGGCCATTGTTTAGAGCAGCCGTTATTAGTTCTTTTTGCATGCACAGTCATTCAACCTTCATTCGGAAATTCTGGTTTGTAAGTAGGAAGTGTCTCTCAGCTCCTTACAACGCCCCTTGGCCCTTTTATTAAATTAATATTTGAATGTTTTTTTTTTTCGATGAACCACTACTAAACTGTAATTACACAACATAGCCAGTAGGTGGAAACAAATTTCCACAAATTGAGGCAGTTTCGGTAGTTATGGCACTCAGTCATTTCAGTCAAGGTCGCCGCTGAGAATATATGTCAAGGTCAACGTTAAATGCAAGACTCGCTATTTGAGTGATATATATGGAAAATTAATATAAAATGCAATTCTGTTTACCTTCGTAAAACTTCTGCGACTTTTAAAGTACAATATATAGTAGTTTAAGAGGAAAGATGAATTTTTTTAAATTCCAAAGTATGTGAATGACCATTTTTAAATTATTTGTGCATGTTTTTAACATGATAAACTAAACGAATTTTCCCTAGTATAAAGCCCACCAAACTATAACACTCATTATTTGTATTGCAAATAATGTGATGTGTTCGTCAGCTCCATTCCTGGTGGCTCAACTTTTTCCCTACTCCAAACACAGTCATGAGCTCGTCGCCAAGCCCTTCATAGGTTGGATCTGATGTTGTCGGGGCAGAGAATATTTTAAATTATGCAGTACAATGAGCCTTCAAGAGGGATTGTACCATGTAGACCAATGCCAAAATCAGCGAAAAAAAAAAAGCGAAAATAACAAATATTAAAAAAATAAATAAAAAAGTTTATACTTTGAATTTCCAAATCACTGCAAACATGTTATTTATTATCTTGCTTAATGTTTTTACAAAATAAGGACAAATTGCAAACCGTTCCTTTGCATACGTTATTGAATCTAGGGCATATATTGCACGCTGTTGCAATTTCAAACTTTCTTTAATAAATTCATTCTGTATCCTTATAACATACAGTGAGTCTCAACAGAATCACAATCATTTACAAATTATGCAAGAGCATTTTATTGGAAAAATACTGAACACATAACAAAACAAAAGCGAAATAAACAAAATAAAATAAACAAAAGCGAAATGTATATAACAAAACCGGACTGGACTTACCATACAATACACTAGGATTACTATATAGCGAATAATGTTTCTTCTCAGTAGCCTTAACCTTTGAAATTAAGTGTCTGGAAAAAAACAGCAACACTGATGCCTGCAGAATAATACTAATTAATCAATAATATAGTTAAAGCTGTTAATGTATATACGTCTTTAAAACTTACCGCTCATTACCACACATTTATATTAATAAGGACCTTCAGATCATTAAATGCATTGAACAGAATATAAAATTAGTTTATGTGGCATTTCATTAAAAAGATTCAAATTCTTTAGATAATTTTGAAATTATTTTCTTGTCCTTGACACGGCGATTCTGAAACCAGATGGTGACTTGTCTCTCTGACAGGTTAGTGGAGGAGGCTATCCGTCGTCGCCTCTCTTTGGTAATAAACTTTGTAATGGTGTATTCATGCTCGAGTTCCTTCAGCTGCAATTTCGTATATGGAACCCGTTTCTTCTTCCCGCACCGAAGAAAAGGACCGCTATCAGGCGCTCCGTCTTCTGCAAATATATTACTTAAACAATATAATAGGCTAATAACAAGTACATAAAACTAATAAAATAATATTGCCTAATCTATAACAATTATCTTATTGTGTTTGCATGTTACATATTGTATAGTTAGCCTATACATTTACAGTATGCATAGGGCAGTATGTAACTGCCATGAACTTCCATTCTTCGGAAGCAAACGAAAAAAAAATAATTCGGACAGAATTGAATCAGCTGTAAAAGCAAACTGCTTACATGTGTGGTCAAATTCAACGTGCTGCTTCTTTCAAATATTTAAATGAAACTAGCCGATATGATCAAATTTAGACATTACTTCACATTTACAAACATGCAGCGATCATTACTAGGCATGCTAAACATAATAGGCATAAAGGGACGTGAAATGTACCCTATACATCTTACCTGTTAGTGACGATTTCCAGCTATGCGGGCTTGCGGTTTGCTCTTTCGGGCAATAAATCTGGTTGCTCCAACTGGCCGACCAGTTCCAGTGCTCGTAGTCCTCCATTACAAAATGACTTTCATGTTTGTGATCTCTGGTCCTGGAGCGTTGAACTATAGGAACATCAATGTATCCAGGTATTCTGTAATGTCCTGTATAGCCCTGATACACACCAACGTCCCGAACTAGGGTCGGACTTTCATTGCAGTGAATTGCAGTTCTACTGAAATCCACCACATCTTGTTTATCAGCCAAGTGTCCATATACATTCCCATTAACACTGTGGTTCATGACTCTTTGCTGAAACACTGCACTTGGAGGGGCTTTGTAACCGTAGAAACTGCTAGCGAAGTGGCATCCGAATGTAACTTGTGAGCTGGTACAAGGCGCCGCGTTAGGAAAGGATACGTAAGGAGATAGAGACTCGTGGCTCATAGAGCTCGGTGTTTCCGACAGCAAATAAGACGACGATCGACTCGAGTGTGCTCCAAACGCCGACGTGTAAAAACTTTTAGTGGTTTTCTCCCCGCCTAGCTCCAGCTGCTCCATATTTATATGACAACCAGCACGATTACCCTAACAGTAATTAATACCATCCTCCTGTCTTAATCCATTCCTGTGAAGTAAAGTAGTGCAAAGCATTAAAAAATCAATTGACAGCAAGGCTTTTTATATTTTCCGGACTAATTACAGGACACTGACAACCTAAAATATGATTGGTTAGTATGATCCACGTGACATGCAAATAACTAGGTTGACCTTGGATAATATGCTACTAAGAGATTAAGTCGTTCAGAAAACCAAAGAGACCAAAAAGTTTTTAGCATTTGTTACAATTCATACAGACAGAACTTAAAATTTAAAGTGCATACAAATTCAGTTAATAAATACCTAATCCAACTGGTGACATAAATCTTTGTCTATAAAAACACTACAGAAATTTAGACTTTTAAAAGTATCTAAATTTGGATACCAAAGCAGCCTACAGTAGAAAAAAAAGTTGCACGTAACAAAACAAAACAAAAACAAGCAAAACAAACAAAAAAGTGTAGAATCCATTGCAAAGTAAAAATCAACCAGTTGAAGTCACTATATCAATAAGCTTGTTAAAAAAAAAAAAAAAAAAAAAAAAAAAAAAAAAAGCCCTAGACCTAAACCACATAAGTATAGACATTTTATACAGGTGTATAGTTGATGTCTATTTAGGAAATGTCAAGTAGACATTTTGTAGACTAATGCATTATATGCCTTTTCCACTGTGTATTTATTTGTTTGCTTGTTTGTTTGTTTGTGTCTCTCTTTGTTAATTTTTTGATTGCTTGTGTGCTTGTAATTGGAGTGACAACTTCAATGTGGTAGCCTATGTAGTTGCAGAATGAATTCGCACATCTTCTAAGGCTTGTCTCAAGAAACCATCGGATATGTCTACTGAAAAAAGGTCTGTGAGAAACTGTTGCCATGCATCCATACATAAACTTACCGCATTGGCAAACTTGGATAATGGGAGATCTCTTAAAATTTGGTATGCATCCTTCTCATAGAAATAATGCTTGTCTGTACATTTGGAATAATGTGCCTATGGATACATATTAATAATTAGTCAGCATACTTGAAAGCTGATGTTTAAATTGATAAATGGTTAGATAGGTAGATAGACAGACAGACACACACGCAGGCACGCACACACACACACACACACACACACACACGCACACACACGTCTACCTTACTATGTACTAACCTTTCATTTAAATAATTATTAATGCTATGCCAGCAACTAGACCTGACACTAACCTTAACCTCTGTAATGAAAAGGAAACCTTTTGGCTCTTTTACTGTTTCTTATTTTTGTTTATAAATCAACAATTTTATTTATACATCATAAACAAAATGTATATAATCTATTGAAATTATGACTCAATATTCTACTTTTGTTTAAAAAAAAATACTTTGCTTGTGAGAGAAACACACACACACACACACACACACACACACACACACACACCATATGTTCTCAATAGTGCAATAGACATGCAGTAGTTTATTTTTGTCACTAGATGGCAATATCAGTCCACAGTGTGGGCATCCATCGATCGGTTGACAACCAAGGATACTCCCAGAAACATAATTTGCTAATTAGCCTGATAATGTAAATAAATGAATGAAAGAATAAACAGAAATACAATAAATAAATAAATAGTTTGACAAAGATATAGATTTTGTGGTCCAAATAATAAGGAGCAGCCTACTAGGATTCAAGATCGGGTAACTTTGAAACTTACCACACCTGTAGTATTTGAAGACCTGTCAATCACGGTGTGCACTTAATGTCATAAATCAATCCATTATTTACACCCCTTGTCCGTCAGGGAAGCTGGAGCCATGCAGCTGACTTTGGGAGAGCGGCGGAGTAAAATCAGCCGCAGGACTAACACGCACGAACAAACATACACACCTGTGAGCACTTTAGAGTATATATTTTGACTGTGTTGAGGAAACCCACAGTCAGACGTCGGGTTCGAAACCAGAACATGGTTACTTACCTCTTAAAATAGACATTAAATACTAATACTCTCAAAGGTCACCTTATATGCAACTTTAATGCATTAGATGTCCTTATTGCTTTTTTGCCTCCAGTATTATTTTTAGTACCCATTTCGAAACATACACAATACACATTAATTGACTTGTGTACATACTTTTAAAATATGCTTTGTGACGAGGTTATTATAGCTCAGTTTGGTGAAACATCATTAAATGCGTATAATATTGTAAATTGCTAGGCTTGAACGGAGGCACAATGATATCAGTTGAAATTGTATATAATAAAAGAGCCGATTTTATAGAATTCTCTTAGCCTGTAGTGTGTGTCGGGCCAGCAGAATAACTACTATCGCTTGTTATTACACATTTAAATTTAGCCATAATTATCATCCATAATCCATAAAAAGAAATTGTTTTCATGCAGTGGCAGCTCTGTTGAGCCCCCTTCCAGATACAGTGCTTAATCTACTGAATGGGGGCGAAAGGTGGCGGTAGGGAACCATTAGTCGAGGACATATGCTTATTCCGACTGGCTAGAGAATGAAAGTGCAGCTTATCTCATATCTTTTCCTTAGGCTAAAATTTGAATGCACCATAAATAGTCTACGGAACTATCCTAGAAAAAGATTTTTGTTAAATAACTAAATAAATAAATAAATAAATATGACAAACACAACCATTTTCATCTGATGCTGAAACATTGCCATATCAGGCTTTTCTTCTCTGCAAGCCGAAACTGATCACATCTTCAGCGATCGACTGATAAGAGTTTTTTTTTTATTAGACGTTAAAGCACATTTCTGATTGTGATCTACGTTTTACACAAGTCAATGATTTTTTTTCACAGAATTCAAGACTGAATTTAGACTTTTTTAAGCCCTCTTTCTAGAATCGATTTGACGACGCCAGTCTAAATCATAAACTTAAATCAACCTGAGTGACCTGGTTAAGTATAATCCCTTTCTTTTCCTGACAGATGAACAAACCGAAATCTAAGGCCTGTTAAAGGGCTGTTGTTTGGACTGTAGCTTGTACACAATCGTGTGATCTGTAGTTAGCTAGCATTGCACTGACTGATATACAAGAGTAGTAAAACCAAGAGAACACGATTAACCTTCAGCAAATTGAAGGCGTTTTCAGTTATTGAATGATTCTTTGATTAGCAATAAAATTTAATTCATTGCTAAGAGGAAAAATAAGAACATCAAATTTTAAAATTGCAGCTTCAGAACATATTTTATTAAAATGTATATTAATATTTCACATGTAGCATATTAATGCACTAATTTAGGTTACAAATGTCAGAACACCAACAACAGTTCCTAGTTTTTATGCGCCATCTGAGCCAGAAGTCGCTTACTCATTGCTGTAGCATGCTGTAGCATGACTGTTTATGCCTTTTATCAAGACGTTCATGTGATTTCTAACGCTATTCTTTGTGAGAAGAACTACTGCTGATATGGAGAGCCAAATTAATGCACTTATATATAGCCCACTACCATTTAAACCATTTAAAGTAGCGTGCGTCATTGTATTACCGCATGTTAAATAGATTTAACCCTTAAACGTAAATGAATTAATATATTTATATGAAAAACGGAGTATATAGATTTAAATGGCACACTTAATCAAAAGGTAGTATAGTAATATTTGCTCTTTGCAGCTGAACTTCCAGTTGTTTTTGAGCGTTTACTATATGTGTAATAAATGTTGAATATGTGATTATTTTAATATCATGTTAGTGACTGCAAATTTTGCCAATTGCTCTAGTAGGCTAGCCAATGCCTGCTGCTCTGGAGATAAGCTGCTGGGGGCGCCAAAGAACAGAAAAGCGCTTTTGTAACCACAACGTCTTCAAGCTAACTGAAACATGTCTTTCTTTCACTTAACCTCACCTTTACAAGCCGTCTACTCACTCCACTTACTCCAGTGCACACTTGATCAGGAGCTCATCTCTAAACACTATATACGCGTTCGATATTAATTCGCAAAAGGCTATCTTACTTTTTTATTTTAGAAACGAAATTCAGCAGATACAAATAGGCGAGCTGTATAAATAGACCAACAGAAAGATTATTACAGCAGTTATTTTGCAATCCCACAGGTGTAAAACAGACAAAGCTGTGTTGCCAAATATAAGCTTTATTTTCAGTTCCAACAAAGCATTATTACGACACTCTGTTCCGAACACTGTGATTTATTAAGGGAAAAGATTGTGTATATTGAAAGCAGAATTGTATTTCTAAATAAAAATAAAAAAGTACTCCAATGCTCCTCATTAATTTCTGTTAAGAATTTCAGATTGCTTCTATAAACATCATGCAGTTAATGGGCGTACTGAAGAAATTGACTATGCTGTAGACTATGCTGATTAAGCTATGTCAAATTTAAACGTGTATATAAAATACGAAGAAACGAAATATATTTAATATTGCAAATAAATGGGATTCTTAACCTTTTTATCTTGTTTTGGACGTTATAACTGATCTGCCGGCTTTACTGCTTCTTAAACAAACAAAAAAAATCATGTACATTAAAAATACTACAGCTGCAACAACTAATGCAAAATTCAATACTCCTAAACTCCCAAACTCCTAAACTAAAATGACAAATATCGTGATTTTCAGTGTGGACTGGTTATTTGGCAGAAGCATAAACACGATTTCGTTTTTCTTTTTTCTTTTTTTTTACGCCGATACCCCGGAGTAAAAATCTTCAACACCTTTCAGTCCAAAACATCTGCGTGAAATAATCTACTCAGAAAAAAGGAATCAGATGGGAGGCAGAGAGGGGGAGCGAGAGTCTAAGCAGAAGGGAGGAACAATAGAGAATCAAAGTATAATGATATTCCTAAATGAAGAGGGAAATGTTGCCGCACTCATTTTATTAATCAGACTGTCAATTTCACCCCAGAGGCCAAACCCAGGAGCCATCTAAAGCAGACGCAGATCAGCGACGGGACAGCAGCTCCTCTCCTCACTTCTCCTCTCTCCCTCCACCTGGATATGAGGCTTTGAGCGAGCTCAGTCCGACTACATCATTCTGACAGTCCCGCTCCTATTTATTTGCTTATAAACCTGTTACAATAAATGATCATTCGAGAAGCGTCACGCGCGCCTTTAACGACGAAACCGCGAACCACTTTTTTGATGAATGACATTTCGGACCGAAGAGTATGCACGGGTCATTTTGAGCAGTCATTCGTTGCTCGCATTGGCATTCGTCTGTTTTTATCTTTCTTTCGTCTTGTCCATAAAGGTGTATATTATTTAGTGCAGTAACTGAGCTGACGGCGGATTAGCTACGACACAAATTCATCGGAGTACCAGAGGTGCCGGGACTTGGGCTTTTTTTCTGCTCTACTTCATGATGGAGAGGATAAGAAAAGAGATGATTCTGATGGAAAGAGGGCTGCACAGTCCTGTGTCAGGCAAGAGGCTCCCGAACCTTCCCGAATCGAACGGAAACGCGGTGCTCGAGGCCCTCGAAAATTCTCAGCACGCAGGGCGACTGAGTCCGAGAATCACTTCCGCTTCGCTACACGCTAGCCTGGGCGACGTACCCAGTAAAGGCAAATTTGAAATAGACAGCTTATTCGGAAACCACCACGCCAGCGACAACAGTTCATCTGCGGAAATCTCGTCCTCGGAAAACAGGAAGAAATCAAGTCTGTATCCTGAAGTTTCTACCGACTCCGAAATGAATAGTGATGTGGAAGTGGGCTGCCCATCTCATCGCTCCCCTAGCAGTGTCAGCCAACACAAGGAAAACAACAATAAAGGTAATGCACAAAGGCTTATTTATTTCGTTTAAATCATAGATGCTGAGGTCCTATAATTTCACCATTATAATAATTATATTTTCTGTCCTAATTAAACGGAAAATGCAGTGACCTGAATTTACAAAAACAGTACAGAACTCGAGAGTTGGAAATGAATGTACTTATTACCTTAAGTCAGAAAATTATTATTATTATTATTATTATTATTATTATTATTATGTTTCAGGGTAGTTCATGGTAATATGAACTTATGTTTAATATAAAACGTACAAGCATTTTTCATTTGGTGCAGATTTGCTTTTTATATAATACACATTTAACAACAGCAAAAATCTGAAAATATGGCTAATCTAGTTATTGATTTGTTTTTCATAAATATACGCAGTGGGGTGCATTACTTATATGTGAGTCAGAGTTAAATAGTTGGGGGGAATTCATACTATATGGGCTAAAATATGCAGCAAAATTCTCATATGTAATGACAGCATAGTGAAAATTTAGACATTAATGTAGCAAAATGAATGTGTTAACATTTGTCCTAGAGTTTTTTATAATAAATTTTCGTGCTTGTTAGGTTTCTCAGACAGTAATTCGGGGGCCTCGAGCTCGAGTTCTTCGTCTGTCTCCAATCATAACGGAAACTCCATCGGCAGCTCGACGAACTCAAACTCAGACCAGGTGCGGCGATATCGGACCGCTTTTACCAGAGAACAAATTGCGAGACTGGAAAAAGAATTTTACAGGGAAAACTACGTTTCAAGACCCAGGAGATGTGAGCTAGCTGCAGCGTTAAACCTGCCTGAAACAACTATAAAGGTAATGCTTCGTTTCAGTGTTGCTGGTTCAAATATCTTAATATGTTTTAAAATGCATATACGTAGGACTGTTTTAAATCTATGTCTT
>JAOVYU010000060.1:16761102-16771197 GCA_025674565.1 Synodontis membranacea | reverse complement strand
TATTAATTTATTTATTTATTTATTTATTTGAAAGTGAGACGCATATTAATTAAACCGACACCAAACCTGTAGGGAATATGAAGAGTGAGATCACGGGTCATTTCGACCCTTATAATTTACCATTATGTTTACATTACCTCTAAATGATACAAGCTGATACTGTCGTTAATTGCAGCTCGGTTAAATATATACCAGAGCACCCCCAGGGGATTCTCAGATAAGTTGCTTTTTTAACGTCCCCATTAAAGAAATAGGATTAGACTCTTTGCTGCTTTGGATGTGATGTATTGCCGAGGTTCTTCATGCTCTTTACTCCAGCAAGGGTTACAACCCATCCAGCAAAGGCATTGAGATAGATGGAGAGCTAAACGGAATAAGACAGAGGGCAGAAAAACACTGGCCACAATAACACGATTAGTTTTGTATCCAGTGTGCAAAGACTAAAAAAAGAACTCATCATAAAATGTAAAAAATGTCTGTCACCTTTACCGAATTGCTTTTGACAAGAAGATATATCTGCTGGTTGTTTAATATATTTTATATTTTCTTTATTTCGGTGCTAATAGCAAACCTAAATTAAATGTCCACTGGCGAGATAGAAATGCAAAGATCGATGATTCTCCCCCTACTGTCCAATCACCCCTATTTAATTGACTGTATTTTCTGGGTAATTGAACTGCTTGTTGTAAATTGAAGATTTTATAGAAACGACGTGAAAACTACATTTACTGACATTCATCGCGTCTTTGACATTGATTATCTGATCAGCGCGTGTCATTCTAACCTCCAATTCTTCATTACACACTGTTTATGAGCTGCTGCAGAACAACTCGCTTGTTCCACAGTGATTGATTGCCTTATTAACGCGTGTTCTTGTAAGTGTGACCGAACTGATTACGATGCATATGTTTAGAATAATGTTTCATTTAGCTGACTGCGAGTAATGCGAGGTGACAGCAGCTGCAAGGAGGACAAAAACCAAAACTACAGGGAGCACGTTGGGCCAAACGACTGCGTCGTTTTAAGGTGAAATTCGGAAAATTTCAATAGCAGAAATAAAATATAAGCTTCTATAAATTTTTCAATGGTTGGTCTACATACATAACCCAATTAAGAAAAAATGAAATATAGTTTTCCATTAGCATCACATTATTTCAACGATTCAAATTACATTTATTAAAAATTTTAAGATAGGATATGATTGGTTGGTGAGATGTTTAATCTGCTAAATTGGAAAATAACTGTGAATTAATATGAATCCATGGCATACACAAACACACACAAACATATGTACGAAACTGTGTGTGTGTGTGTGTGTGTGTGTGTGTGTTCACAAATATTTGATTATGTACTCTTCTGTTCAAATGTTACTTTCTTTAATTTAACCATAGCTCATTAAGACAGATTGATAATGATGATGAATGGGGTATTAATTCGCGTTTTGCTACATCTCAAAAAACATTCTGAATAGGAGGTCATCCCCTCAATCAGTTACATAAACGTGTAGAGTCGGCCTCGTAAAACTCGCTTTCATGCATATGCATTAAAACATGTTATCAATTATCCTTGAAAATTGCCTTCATCGGCTGTAACGTCATACCAGGATACTGCGCCAAAGGGAAGGCTGGCGGAAAAGGAGTCCAAGGAGTCAGATGTTCAGATGATGTTCAGAGGGGTATACAAAAAGTCAGATGCATTGTAACATTTTACCATATTTTGTTATAATATATTAGCTTAGAACCTATGGAATACGAGGAAAGAATCCTTAAATTATTTTTGATGTTTTCTGGTTTCTGGTTCGAACATGCTGTGCACTCCATATTTGGACATGGTATATTTGGACACCTTGCCAATGTTGCATAACAATAGACAATAATAAATTATATTTAGTCATATAAGTACCTTCTGATTTTGCTGCGGAGATATCTTGTCCTCGTGCTTTTCAAGGCACAGATTAAGTAAATTAAACAAATACTAGCCTACTTCATGGACCATCACTCCAATACCCGCACGTTTGAAGTTCCCACATCTTTGAGGAATAAACATTTATATCCTCTCCGATTCACGGCAATTTAGAAGTATAATGAGCTGAGAACAAGAGCACATAAAGATAAACAAATTTTGTCGCAACAGTAATTGAGAATTATTTTAATTAGACGGGATGAAGATAAGGAGGAGCGTGATAAACTGCTCTGAGCGAATTGATCATGCCGAACAGCAGGAGCTATAGTGCACAGACGAGGTCAGGTCAAAGCAGCAGGCGACTCCTCACGAACTAACGCTCATATGACGGCTGCTTACGAATCCTTTTAGCTCTAATGACACCTCACAGTCGACCGTGTTTGTGGGATGAATCACCCCCTTAGAACTCATACCTCAAACAGACTGTAGTTATTGCACTACTATCGACTTATTATTATTTTTTCTTCTTTAGCTGTGTGCTGACAACGTATGATTACTATTTACGGCTCGTGCTACAACAGACCTGGGGTGAATTTCCGTTGAACTGTGAAGCTAAGTGAATATCGAACATCTTAAAGAAGGCCGTACGTTTACGTACGAGCATGTTTTGCGAGTGTTTCCCGAAAGCGCTCATTATCAGACATTTAACAGATGAGTTGTCAGTAGTTTGTTGACTCTGTCCTGTCCAAGTGTAGACAAAAGCTGCACCAGTAGATAGTCAAACATTCGACTGCCAGTCCGGAGGTTCAACAGAATAATCAGAGATTTAAACAGCAGAAACACACACACAGGCAGCCACACACAATCAACAATTTTGAACAAATATTACGTTTTATTTGCAACAACAGTATTGAAAAAGGGAACTATGCAGGCCCCGACTTGTAATAAATTAACTTGACTAACTCAAGTGGCACAAATGTTTAACTACTATAGCACAGCTCCAGGGCCTTGGTTCTGATACATTCATGTATTCTTTCATATATTCCATATTCATTACACTTAAAGTGAAAAATTTCTAGTTATTATTATTTCTTCTTCCTTAGCTGTGTACTGACAACGTATGATTACTATTATTAGTATTGTTACAGTTAGTGTTTCAGCTATTTATGGATTGTGTTAACTTTGATGATTATGGCTTATAGGTCATGAAAAATAGAAATTCAGTATCTCAGTTATTATTAATATTTAATAAGCTCAATCAAAAAAGACAATGCATTCTTAAAAGTATGTTAATTTTTACAGTCAATACTTGGTTGGGGCTTGTTTACCATGAATTACTGCATGAATTACCATGAATCAACCTGTGGCACTGCTGAGGTGTTATTGAAGGTTGCTTTGATATCGGCCTTCAGCTTGTCTGTATTTTTGAGTCGAGTGTTTCTCATCTTCCTCTTGACAATATCCCTTGATTGAATTTATGTTCATCCAAAAAGAGGACTTTGGACCACTGAGCAATGTTCCAGTTTATTTTCTCCTTAGCCCTTGCTTCTGACTTTGTCTTTGGTTCAGAAGTGCCTTGATATTAGGAATGTGACCATTGTATCCACTTTCCTGAAGATGCCTGTGTGTGGTGGCTCATGATGCACTGACACCAGTTTGCTCCTTGTGAAGCTCTCCCAAGTTCTTGAATCGACTTTTCTTGACAATCCTCTCAAGGCTAGGGTCATCCCTACTGCTTGTGCACCATTTCCTATCACACTTTTCCGTTCCAGTCAGCTTTCCATTAATATGCTTTGATACAGCACTCTAACAGCACTGTCAAGTCAGCAACCGAATTTGATGCCTGCAACACATTCCAAAAAAGTTGATACAATAAACTGGTTAATTGGTAGCATTAACCTGTTTGGGAATGAAAGGGACATCATCACTCACAAGCAAGGATGTGGCAACTCTCACCAACATCACTTCAACAACACCAACAATTGTTAAAGAAATTCAAGGATTTCACCATCTACAATCTGTAATATAATAGAACAATTCAGAAAATCTGGAGAAATCTGTGCATGTTAGAAGCAAGGCTGAAAACCAACATTGAATGCCCTTGACCATTGAGCCCTCAGGCGAATCTGCACTAAAAACTGACATGATTGTACAAAGAACAGGATTACCTTGGCTCTGGAACACTTTGGAAAACCATTGTTGGCAAACACATTTTGATGCTGCACCTACAAAATATATAGCAAAAGTCATATATCAACAATATCCAGAAACACCCTGGACTTTTCTGGGTCCAAGTTCATCTGAGATGGACAAAGTTTAAAAGTGTGCTGTGGTCTGACAAATATATGCTGTGTCCTCCAGGCTATAAAAGATATGGAGGCTATCCTAAAAGCCTCAGGTTGGATGTTCTCAACATAACTCCAGTTGGGTGGCATTCCCATTTATTACAGAATCTGTAAATTTACCCAAAAACCAATCTTTACATTACCCAGTAATGTTTAAGATCAGAGAGGTGCTAGTGATAGTAAATAATTGTGCTGTGTTGGCTGCAGTGTGGTGGCCGTGTGCTGTTTGTGGAGGCCACAGCTACGATAAGAACCATTTCTCCTCTGCCATCCACACCTTGTCTAATTAAAGTGTGAACACTTGTCCACATACAACTTAAACCCATGTAACTGACACACCCAGTGCAAAACAATGGCTACAATAAATAAGACCAATACTCACACAAATTAAAGGTGCCTATAAATGGCTCCTACAGAGGAAAAGGATTATCCAGGTTGTAACATTCACAAAGTTCAAAAGTCTGCATTTGTGATAGTATAGAGGTGTGTTAGTACCAGTGACACAGGTAACTTGCACATCTATGAAAGCACCATTAATACGGAAATACACATATATTTTGGAGCAACATATGCTGCCATCCAGATGACATTTTGTTCAAGGAAATCACTGCTTATTCCAGTAAGACCATGCTAAGACAACAGTGTGGCTTCGTAGTAGGAGTGTGGGTACTAGACTGGCCTACCTGAAGTCCAGATCTGAGTTATGTTGTAACTTATGAAGCTCAAAATACCTGGTCTCTTGAGCAACTGCCATATATATCAACAACCATATATATCAAGAAAAAACAGGAAAGAATTTAACTCATTAAACTTCAACAATTAGTGTCCTCAGTTCCCAAATGCTTGCTGAGTGTTGGAAAAGAAAAGGTGATGTAACACCATGGTAAACATGCCCTGTACCTACTTTTTTGTTGCAGCCATCAAATTCAGAATGAGTATATGTTGCAAAAACATTTAAAATGTTCAGTTTGAAGTGCAACAGTCAAAGTCTTCAGAAGAACTGTGGCAAATTCTCCATGATGCTCAGTAATACTTAATTTCCTTATTAAACTGAAATTGTAGTCTACCTGAGACTATATTTAAGAAAAATTAAGATAAAATGTCATCACACCAAAAAATTATTTAGTTTTTTTTTTTTTTTTTTTTTTTTTACAATTTACTGCACATTTTAATATTTTTTCTTTTAAATAGAAATATTTAATTTCATTATTTTTGTCGCCTTTACTATCCAGCATTTTTTTGCATGTACCTAACACTTTTGCACAGTACAGTATATTGTATTTGTACAAAATCTTTCTTCTCATCTTTCTTCTTCTCTTTTCCCCTTATCTTCTTAAGTATATACATTTTGTACCATACAGCTGTAGAGTACCTGAGACTCACAACATGCACTACAGTGTATAACTGTCCCTGAAATTTAGTGCACATATACACAACTAAACCTGAAATATGAAACAAAATTTACATGACAAAAGGTTAATTAAATTTACTTGTTTGGAATTTGTACATCGATTACACTCAAAAGAAATACATTCTTTCAACATATATTCATCTCTTACACTTAGCTTGCTAAGTTAACTTGTTAGTACAATGTGATGTGATGTACATGAGCACAGTTCTTAAATGCAATCTGCTTCATTTATTTTTGTACAGCTAGCATAATTAATAAAAACAATATGCAACCCCACACAGGCAGTCACCCGAGCTGAGGCTTAAACCTTGCCACTGCCGTTGTGAGGCGGCCTCAATACCCCCTGCATCACCGTGCTGCAGATAACTTAATTAATCAGGTTAACACTAGGGCAATAGAGCATACTCCTGTAATTGTGAGGATCACTGTGTAGAAATTAGTGGCCTCTGTCTTTTTGAGGTAGAATTGCATACAAGCAGCAAATAACAAACTACAGAGTGAATAACAAATGGGTCAGGTTACTCTTTAATTTACGAATGCATTTACATATTATGTTAAGGTCACGAAGAGTTTTGGGAAACATTCATTAAGTAAAGAAAATTCTTCTGAATAAGAAAACAAAGTACTTAGCATCATTAATGCTTCTGGAAACCCAACCTTGATCGAGAAGCATAGGCTAAGGGTCAGTTATATGACACATTTGACAGAAACATGCTATGTATTAGCTATAATATTATATCATAATGTAATAAATTATATTAAAAGATTTAAAGCGATGAACAGAATAATATGTGGATATTGTTTGTGCATAGTTTATTGACCTCAATATCAATAAGAACAAAAAAAAAGATGTTTGTAATTGGCGCTGTCACAATATTGTAGCGTAGCATGCTTTTATCAGTCGAGGCAGACACAGGGAGTAATAGAAACATCCCACTGCAATGGCTGGGAACTTTATTTCTCAATCTCGCATCACAGACAACAAGGGAGAACACACACGTCACTCATACTCATGCATCAACATAACCCCAAACTCGTCTGGAGCCGCCGAACCAAACACAACTCTCCAAGACTGTAGATAACTCTTTACAAAGAACCGCACTGAATGCTGGATAACTCCGCCCCTTCCCACAGCGCCGCTACACTGCCCCCTCCCAAGAAGTGGCTGTACTGTAAACAAAGTCTCTCAAACGCGGAGGCAGCCGGTGCTGGTGTCGGAAACATCTAGGTTTCCAGTGGGGCAAAACAGGCTCAGGTGCAATGTCCGGTTCAGGTGGCCGATCCTTTTGTGCGGTGCACGCATTGCAGCGGTGCACATACAGTTCCATGTCCGTGTGGCAACGCGGCCAGTAGAAATGCTCCCTCAGTCAGCGTAACGTCTTAGTGATGCCGAAGTGCCCTGCCCCTACATGTCTGTGCACTAACCTTATCACTCGTTTTCCGCAGCACACCAAAAGCTGTAAAAGATCGCCCCTTCCTCTCGGATGTTCCCAACGGCGGTATAGTAGTCCATCACGGGTAGTTAGGCATGTCCACTGTGAGTCCAGCGACTTGAGTTCGGGGCCATGGTGATCATTCCAGTTAATAATAACCTGGAAAAACAAAACGTATTGAATTAACTGAACTGAATAAATGAATCTACAGTGCAACTTTGCTAAAAGTGTCTGGTTTGTTGGTTCAATACATATTTACAAATGATACACTTGCTCTGACAATTTTATTTGGAAAAAAATGGTGTTAAATTATAGCTACAGTCTCTTGTCTCTTGCTGGGCATACATGGATTAAAATATTATAAAAACCTAAAAAGATAGACCTACAGCTGAGCAGACACAGTTTACAATATAATCAAAACTTACATGGGTACCCGTTCTGTACACCTGAAATACAACCTAGAGTACATACATATAACGGAAGCGATGGGGAAACAAACACGGGCATACGGCATTGGAGAAAACCCGGAAGTGAAACGGTAAATACACGGCACGACTTAAACTAAACATAAGACCGAGATGAGAAACTAAACACATAAATAAACGCTCAGAGGTGGAGGTGATTACAGACCATAGGATGAGAGGCGGGGGCGCCGCGCACGAAGCGGAGAAGAGAAAGAGTGGAGCGGCGATATCTGATGCCCGAGATATACCGATCACGGAGATGATCGGGACGATGATAGGGCTGGCGATAGAAGCAATGATCTTCGGGACAATGCATGAGGCTGGCGATTGTCCGTGTGCCTTTTATCCGCGCTCTGATTAGATCTCGATGTGGCACAGGTGTAGTCGGTGCAGGCGCAGAGCAGCCCGCTGTGCAGGCAGGTGAAGCGGCAAGGGGGGGTGTGGCCGAATGTTCGGCCAGCGCTCTGTGACATGACAGGTGGTTTGGTGGACTCTTGTGTAGATGAAAACGAGGAGGGAGTTTTTGTTTAGTTTTTATTTCTTGCAAAACATTTTAGTCTCGTTTTTTTTTATCAACAATAAAGCACAGTAACACAGTCTTAGTCAGTATTTTTAGAACATTAGTGCAGTCTCGTCATCGTCTTGTCATCGTCTTGTCATCGTCTAGTCGTGGGAAAGAGGGTCGTTGACGAACACATTTCGTCTTGTCTCTTCTCGTCTGACGAAATTAACACTACACTGTGGTAATCTGCGATGTCTCTGACTGCTCGCCGGCAAGGTACACTGCGTACGTCCCGCTCAGTAATCCACAACGAATGAGCAAAATGGTGGACCCAGTGTCCACAAGCCTAACTGCAGGTTAAGTCCACTGCCCCAGAAAGAACTGCTAGTGGCGGAAGGTGTTTTTCCCCACAATACCTCCCCGCTCTCGCTTAAAGTGCTGCTGGGGTACGAAGCCCTTGGGCATAGGAGCAGGGCAGTACCGAGCGATGTGCCCATGCTCTCCACAGCGGAAGCAGGCACCTCGTTCAGCTGTTGCACGCCATCGCGGGAACCTCTGTGAACAGTTGTACCTTTTGTCGTCCTCCGCAATGTCTTAATCACGCCCCGTGCCTGTCATTGCGGGATGCCCTGCACCCGACAAGCCCTTTCGCCGTCCTCAATGACGATCACTTGGCGCACTTCCTTGGCCATGTAGCTCAGCCAGGATTGGTTCGGTGCATACCGCCTCTTCTATCGCTGCCGTGATGGAACCGGGCGCTGTGAGGCGCACGTGCTCTCGCAGATGCCGAGGTTGTAATCCTAGGAGGAAGACTCGTAGTGCTAGCTCCTCCTGCACTTTGGCAGCTAACTCAGGGTAACCTCGCCGAGAGAGCCACCTCAAATCAGCCGCAAAGGCACCCAACCTCTCACCGTCGCATCGTCACCGTCCGGCGAGTTCTTTATAGGCTCTATCTCTCAGCTCTCCTTCTCCGAAGCCGCAACGTAATGCGCTCTGGACCTCCACCCAGTCTCACTGTTCGTGGGGCAGGAGATCCTCCAGGACTCAGAGCGCTCTCCGACCGTCTCCACTGGCAACCAGCCCTGTGTGTGAGCAGCAAGTCATACCTGAGCAAGGAAGGCATCCGGCGGACCATCACCCCTGTACACTGGAAGCTTCAGCGTGCTCTGTTGGACCTCGATGGCCGGTGCTGTGTCTGCCGTGACCAGGAGTGGTCGGCGGCAGGAGGGGTTTCTCTCCACTGGACAGCTTCCAGCTGGCAGAATACTTCCTCAATCTCCTCCAGCGTTGTCATTGCCTCGATCCCACTTCTGACACCAATGTAGCGTAGCACACTTTTTACTCAGTCGAGGCAGACACAGGCAGTAATAGAAACATCCCACTGCAATGGCTGGGAGCTTTTATTTCTCAACCTCGTATCACAGACAACAAGGGAGAACACACAGATCACTCATACTCATGCATCAACATAATAGTGATGGGTCATTCTTGAACAATTCGTTCATTTTGAACAAATCTTTAATGTGACTCGGGAAGAACGAGTCGTCTCGTGGGAGTGATTCGTTCAGTCGCGCATGCGCATTTGCGCAACTTCCTATAGTTTCTGTATTGGAATTATTGATTCACCTGTTTCAAGTCTTCGGGTTTTTCGAGTCGTTCATTCATCACGTGACAGCCCCATAAGCTTAACCAACTCAGTCTGAGCTGGAAACAGAATTGATTAGTTCATCTCTCGAGTCTTCGGGTTTAAGTCGTTTGTTCATCACGTGACAGCCCCATAAGCTTAACCTATGCAGTCTGAGCCGGAAACAGAATTGATTAATTCATTTCTCGAGTCTTTCGAGTCGTTCATTCTTTTGTCACGTGACCACTTACCGGCTCCGTACCTCAGTCAAATACTAACGTAAAATTCCATTTGTTGTATGTTGGATCATATTTATTATCATAAAATTATCAAAAACATCTAAAACGCATTTTCTTATAAATAAAAAAGGTCTGTCAATTTCTGTCACTATGATTTTGTTACTGTTTCTTGAGG
>JAOVYU010000060.1:16695001-16705799 GCA_025674565.1 Synodontis membranacea | reverse complement strand
GACATTTGGATGATGCAATTTCTTAGTGAATATGTGACTTCTGGAACATTCCAAATATTTTATAGGGGTGAATCTTTTCAGGTAACAGGGTTGAGTAAATCTTGTGAGACACTAATGCATGTATTTCATTAATGTTTTTCCTAATCTATAAGGGATGAGTCATGAAGAATGTTGTTTCCAGCATAAGATCTTAAAGGGATTCACACATTGAAGCATTAAAAAAAGATGAAATTTGTATTAAGTGCTGTAGATAGGTTCTTTCTATACATTTGTTGTGTTTGTGGCATTGCTTACCTTTTAAATACAAAATAGCATTCTCAAATACTGTTTGAATTTATTCACCTTATAGAGGATGTTCAGTTTCTGTTGTGGGATTTTATCAAAGATAACTGATAGTCACCACGCTGCTTCTTTTGATTTAATCAACTTTTAAGTAATCTTGTTGTTTGTTCCTGCCTTCTTCACTTCACCTGTGGTTGCTTTGCTTTTCAGCATGAGGTAATCGATGAATACAAAACTTGAACTTGCTATCATGTAAAATTTTAAAATTGTACTCAAAAAAAAAACAAACACACAAACTGATGGAAAAATGTGAATGCAAACTTAAAGTTTGATATCTGTAGGTGGATTGTACTGCTGCAAAATTAATTTATGAAATTTATCTGGTGAGTTTTTTCTGAATTACTTGTATTGTCTTGGCTTACAATATCTTTATACCTGCAAATTCATGGAACTGTGCAGTGAGGAAAAACTGAGCAAAGTTCCAGTGCTGTTTTTAGCCGGTCAGATGGCTTCACCAATCCCACAATTCCCCATAATCAAGTGTATGTAACCATGATATCTAAGACAATGAGCAAGAACATGTAGCTACAACTGAAACCTAATAAATTCATCAGCTGCCAGCTTGGTTATGAAGTCACTAATGGTGAAAAGAACTTATGATATATACTGTATGGGTTGCATTTTGACATTTGCTAAAATTACATAGGGTGCATCCGTGGGACTTATTTATTTCCTATAATTTATGCATTTATTTTTTATTATTATTTATCAGTAATAGGAATGGACATATGCACTCTGCAATCCTTTGATGTGACATGAAAGCTGTTTTTTTTGTACTTTTTAAATTGGTCATTATGAACATTTAAGCAATAAGCTTGTTCCACCCAACTATTGCTTATGGCGCCTATAAAACTGTGCCCTGGTTTTATGAATGTCTGCTCTGAAGGGTTTGGTGCCTCCTGTTTTATTCCGTAAACAGAGCTAAGGACATGAAAGAGCATGTCAGTGATGTAAAAGGCCTTTCTATTGATCAAACTCCGAGTGCAGATTAGGATCTACTGTATGTACATGTTTATGGTCTTGTCAAAGATTTACTACACCCCCTTGGGGTAAAGTAGTAAATATAATCTCTCCCTCTTATTGTCTAATTTAGGTCTTTGAAGTTCACTAATGTACCTTTTAATAGTTCACTTTAATGGGTAGATGTTGTAGCAACCAGCCTAGATGAAACTCATTTGATTGTCAGGATTCATGTAGAGGCGCCAACGAATGCACTGTTTAGTTTTTGTCATAAAGACAGCCATTGGTAGGCTACTGTGTATAACTTCAAACTTAATCCCTTCTCATATTTTTAGGTAAGAACAAACAGGTAAAAGTGCCTGACCACTCACAGGACATCAGAAATGTGTGTTTGATGAGTCATGGGGTTGAATTTGTACGTGTTGAACTCAAACACTTAATAGTAGATTAAATTCAGTATGAAGACACTGTTTCTGGTGGTCAAGGAAAAATCATACGAGTAAATAAGTAAATGAATGATATGGTGGTGCAGCAGTGTTGGTACTCACAGTTACAGGGTCTGTGGTTCAATCCTTAGCATCTGCGTTCTACATTCTCCCTGTATATCATCATGATAGATGAATTAGATTCTGTTTACACTTGGTTTTAAAATGCGTCTTGGGCAATCGGGTCAAAAGTGGACAGCGTTAAATACAAATGTAAACAAACACCAATTCCTACGAATTCTAGATGCATTCAGCGTAAGCGCTAATGCATCCTGATAAGGATGCAACAGGAAATTACATAATTATGGACATGGTGGTTGACTTGGGGACAGTGTGCAAGACCTTGAATATATGACGACAAGCACTGATATATATAGTTGGAGTGCAAGAAATAATGAAGGTATGTTGCTGGTTTAATGTTTTTAACAGAAGTGTATGCAGAGCCCTTTGACCTTCTAGTTGAAGTGATGTAGGCAGTAATGAAATCCGAACAAAAGTGTTCACCTGGACACCTTGGAGATCAAAGTGTCCCATGCCTATGAGTCCTGCAATGCAGTGGTGTCGCAACCAGTGTGTATTTGCACCTTGCACAGTGTGTACTGTTCCAATTAGTAAGTGAGTAAACTAATTAAAAATATTAATTGTTAGGGAACAGCATCCTTAACCCTAGGAATAAAAACACCGAGTAAAGTCTGCATTTGTATCAAGTCATAACACTGGCACGAAAAGATGTTGTATCTTGTATTTTGAAAAAAATGTCTTATAAAGAAATCCTGGCTTGGCATCAGAACTGATGTGTGTGTTGGCACAGTCCCAGCCATAATTATTGGCACCCCTTATAAAGAGTAGTAAAAAGGGTTAGAAAAAAAATCCACCTTTTGGTAAAGCAACCTCATATCACACTGGAAAAATGAGAAGAGTCCAACCTTTAACAGAAATAAATTTATTCATAGAAAAACAAATCCCTCATCAAGAATATGCCACAATTATTGGCTACCCTGCATTTAAAACTTTATGCAACCTGCCTTGCCTATAAAACCTCACTGAACCTTTTCCAATAACATTTTATAAAGTTGGAGAATTCAGAGCAGGGCATCTGAGACCATTCCTCTTTACAGAATCTCTCCAGACCATCCAAAATCCTAGGCCTTCTTTTGTGCTCTCTGCTCTTCAGCTCAACTCACAGGTTTTCAGTGAGGTTCAGGTCAGGGGAGTGAGATGGGCATGGCAGAATACTGTGGTCAGTTAATCATTTTTGTGTTGATTCGGACATATGCTTTGGATCATTGTCATGCTGGAAGATCCAATGAAGACCCAGTTTTAGAACAATTTTTATGTGAAATGTCCTGGCATTTCATAGAGTCCATGATTCCATGTACCATTATAAGGGGTCCAGGGCCTTTGGAGGAGAAACAACCCCACAACATCACAGAACCCCCACTATTTTACAGTTGGGATAAGGTTCTTTTCATTATAAGCCATCCTTAAGTTGTAGTAGCATTTTGCAAACTCCAGGTACTTGTCTTTGTGGTTATATAAGAGAAAAGGCTTTTTTATGGCTTACCTTCCAAATGATCTGTTGGCATGGAGGTGGTGTCTGATGGTGATTTTGCAGACTTGGTAACTCCAAGATTTTACCTTTTCTCTAATTCACCAACAGTGATCCTTGGGGATCCTTGGGGACTATCTGTGCCTCTCTTCTCATTCTCCTCACTGTACATGGGGGTAAAATAAACTTGTACCCTCTTCCAGGCAACAGTTCCAGCTGTTTTTTTATTAATGCTTCAACAGTAAAAATGGGCATTTTCAGAAAAATAGCAATTTTTTAAATAACCAGTCCTTGACTTATTAAGGTATGTTCTAACTTAACTTACTTAAGGTTAACTTCTCCCTCATTTATTTTGTGTGTTCTCTTATCTTTCCCATGTTCATGGATGACTAAGGGATTTTGGCTTCTGTGTCACCTCAAATTTGTTCCCCAGTTAAAATGTACAATTTAAATGAAGAAATTCCCAGTGGTGCCAATAATCATGGCACATGTGTTTTTGCTGAAAATAATTATTTCTTAATGCCAGGTTTGCTTTTCTCTAAATACATTTATTTCAATTAAAGGTTGGATTTTTGTCATTTTTGAAAAAATTGGATTTTAACACTTTTTCCTCATCTTTACAATGGGTGCCAATAATTGTGGTCAGCACTGTACATCCTGGCACTAAATTGGACTTGCTACTTTACATGACACAGAACATTTGTATTTACTTATCTTTCTCTGTACTTTTCAGTGTTCAGAATTAAGTTCACATACTGTCTATCCATGATGTATTGAGGAATAATACGTCAGACAGTCGGAAAGATGCTTCGTCAAAAGGGATTTGTCTGTGTGAGTGTGAGGTGCAGGGGAGTCTGCCCTACCATTTGCATTTCTGAATTGCTTAGCTGGTCAAGCATGCGCTGTGCGATGGGAAGTGCTGCCTTTGAAGAGTGTCATAGCAGCATAAACCCTCTGTACAGGGGGCCTCACTGTTGGACTTTACCCAACAAATATGGATTATGTTAACGTGAACTGAGAATTGAGGAGGATATGCTAATGTGTCCCTGCTGGGATATGTGTCAGCATGTGCATTTGTGTTTGTGTCCAAGGGTGTGTGTGTGTGTGTGTGTGTGTGTGTGTGTGTGTGTGTGTGGAGAGGACAAGAGGCTGTGTATGGCAGGACAGCTACTGTTTGGCAGGTCTATCATTCCATCATTAAAAGCCACATTATTACGTACAACCCAGCTTGCATGACAATCACAGGAGGAAAGGCAGGTCCACTGAGAGAAGCCCGCCATGTCCTTCACACACCTATTTTCCTCTCTTTCACTCATTTCACTCTTTTGTTTAGTACATCCTGAAGAAATATTGCAATACAAACTTATCAGGCCAGCTGCTGATCTCTTCAGGTCACCAGAGGCAAGATGTTTTATTCCGTTTTTAAATCCTACCAAGATAGCCAAGATAATGAAATAGTGTTGGGGTCTGATTTAATGTCATAATGAAAGACAGGAAAAAAAATACATTTTATGTTGTTTTCCATGTATTTGTTATATAATGAAATTATACTTCCTGTATAATTTTTATTATTATAAGTTTATTATAATATAACTTCTTGGCTGACATATGTGTGAGTACTTAGGACCTAGGACTTAGTACTTTTGGTTTATCTGCCTTTGTATTAAGGACTGAATTAACTAACTAATAAATGAACAAACCACTAATCACATTTAAAAAATGTGTAATAATAATAATAATAATAATAATAATAATAATAATAATAAAAATCTTTCTTTATGTATAATGTTTCTCTTTAGTGTTAAAATATTTAAAGGATAAAACTGTCCAAACAAGGTACAGTATTTTGGATAAAACTAAAGAACCAAGACTTCTCCTCTGAGCGTTCAAGTATGATTCAAGTCCCATTCATATATTTATTTTCTTCTCTTCCTGTTGTTTTATAGTATTTCATAAATGAGTTTCTAAGTAAATCTAAGCAAAATCTTCTGTCTTCTTTTTTCTGCTTTAGGATTGTCCGAAAGCATAGGCATCGAGGTTGATACCTAGCTAGCCCACTTTGCATAGCCAAATGGAATTGCTTGCTAGCTAAATCAAGGGGTTTTGAAAATACCACTGTGCCAGGAGATCTCGAATATCACACCCCTGTTGTGCAGGTGTGTTCATATCCAGCCATTAAAATAGAAACTGAGCAAGAATAAAAATCAAATGACTTACACCCAATCAGATTAACAATACACTAGTGTTATACCACAAAAATAGACCCCTTAATGTAGCCATAGTCAGTGGCTTCTTTGTTAATATGGCAGTCACTTTTCTATTTTACCTATGAAAACCCTGTTTTATGAGGTCAGGAAAATGGGCCAGTCTTATGCAGTTGCTTCAAAACCAATGGATGTGTCACCCTACATAAGCTGTCCCCTCTGTATTATTATTGAACTAAGGCATTAAGCTTTGTGCTGGTGAAGCAGTAATATAATGGTGGCTTATGCAGGAGTATACATCTGGGAAATCTCAGTGTTTCTCTGATATAAGGAGTCATAACAGTAGCATTAAGGAGAACATCTAAATGCCTTTAAATATGTTCATGCTCTGCTGGCTCTGGCCAGAGCAGGACCGAATTAACCTTGTATCGTTCTGACTTAGTTTCCTCTAAAATAGCTGACTAACAATATCCCTCTGTGGAACTCCTTCAGCAAAAAAAAAAATCTCTATGTTGTATTAAGAATGCCATCAATGATGCACTTTGGGACAAAACAAAAGCTGTGAAAGTGTGTTTGAAATATTTTGCTATTTGCCCTTTATATTCAAATCTAAATCCAGTGACATTTTTAAGAGTTTTACTTTTATTTAATTTTTAGAAGAGTCACAGCTGGAATTCCTAATTCTGTTATAAATTCCATCTGATCAAACCCAATCATGAATTATCATCACCAAAATGACAGAATTAAAGTAGGCAGGGGAGGATTTGTATCTTGCACCCAAAGGGAGACCTGGAGAGTCTGGACAAGCCTGGGGGTAGCAGGCTCTGGTGTATATTTGAATTTGATAGGAGCATTGTTAGCCTATGCAGCCTCCCATCCCAGATTTAGGCTCGCCTCCAGCACATGTGGGTCCCTTCCTTGGGACAGGACTCACAAAACATGGAAGAGGAAGACGTCTCTGCCCCCAGGCAGTAGGCTAGTTTGGAGAGCCTCAGATGAGGCACATTAAAAAGCCAGTGATAAATTTGGCATGACAATTCCAAACAGCATTGCTTTTGTCTGTAATTAATTCCACTGGTGCCTGAGGCCCCTGCTGCCCCACCACCAGTTTGGGCCAACAAGGATATAGACCTAACAGCATGCCTCCAGCCAAACCAGCACTTCACTTTGACTGCATCACGATAGCATAATGGCCATACAGCAATACCAATACATGATTATATAAAATCCAATAGACCTGATGGTATACCTACATCTGTCATATGTAGACACACAAACGATTTCACAGCAGCATTACAGACTTTGAATCAACAACAAGGCATATGGAGTGAGACTAACTACAATTCCAAAAATTACACATATAAATATAATTATTAAATTCACAAAAATACAATTTACAACCCACTGGGTGCCTGATATTAGTTTTTTTTTTTTATTAGGAGATAGATAGTATTAAATGCCTACTGCAAATTTACAATGTGTAAATTGCGTTTAAAAGGAAGTAAAATTTTGTCCTTTACATTAAAAACAGTTTAGCAAAACCCATGAATTCAGTGGAAAACACATAGGAAACACCTCTATGTTTTCAAGCCAAGTTATTTATTTCACCACCCTCAGCACACAATTTATGCTGTCGAAGCTTGCAAACTAAAAAGAATTATCACACTGGTTTTCTGTTAGTGCTACATCTTAATGATGAGCAATTACTGCCCAGTCTGGACCTCATACAGTCTTACTAATGTGGAAATTGCAAGAAGGCAATTGCTGGTGTGTGTTGTCCATGTGGGACTGGGATTTTATGATTGCCAGAAAGGTTTAATACAGATTATAATGGCACAGAAAAATAACCATTTCCTCCTTTCATTTTTCTAAAAGCTTAACGATTCCTCAGAGGTAGAGACAGATAGACAGACAGACAGACATTGTCAGCAAGAAACAGAGAGGCAGTAAAAACCGGATTATAGTTCTAAGTAGCTTAATTACCATTAATGCACCTCATTAAAAGAAATATAGCTGAGTGCAGACATTAAGAGTGTCCCCCTGCACAGTGGTTACTCTTGATTTCACCACAGAGGCCCAGAGAGAGAGAGAGAGAGAGAGAGAGAGAGAGAGAGAGAGAGAGAGAGAGAGTGCTGTAGTAGTGTCCAGCAGGGGGGTGCTATACACTCCACTGGTTAGTGTGTCATTACACCATCACCTCCTCAAATCACATGATTACACCCACAGAGCTGCCTGCAGTCCCCTGATGATGACATGCACAAACAGCAGTCCTCTAATGATGACATACATGGGCGGTGTGTTGAAGAGCTTTGAGATAACCTCAGTGCAGAGGCCAGAAAAGTACTATCACTCAGCTCTGGCGATGACTGTCTCAGGCTGGATTCTGCTTTTTACCTTCTCACATTTTAATGCTCCATTAACACATCTCAAGTTGTTTGCCAGTGAGTGAGTTCTAAAGCACTGCAGTTTTTGTCATTTTCTATCTATCTATCTATCTATCTATCTATCTATCTATCTATCTATCTATCTATCTATCTATCTATCTCACAGCAATTATACTGTTGGTAGAGATCTTAAAAGCTGTAACAGCCCTGTGTGGGAGGTTGGAGGACAGTTTATTGAGGAAGTCTTTTATAATGCAAAGGCTTATAATTATCTACCGACCTCCAACTCTCTGCTTTGCTCTGACATATCGTTTTCCTAAATGTCAGGAGGAGTGGCCTGGCACCGTCGACCCCAGAGCTACACTCCTCACAGCCCTGCTACTGGTGCTGATTTAGCCCCAATCACTGCGCACCGCTCCTCTCCTCTCCTCCCTTCTCCTCCCCTCTCCTCCATTCTCAACAGGGAATAGCCGTTCGGGCACCAGCGATCGTTGACCTGGCTATTGTTGTTTGTGATACTTACTGGTAAACTTTTGCAATCAATACAACATCAGGCGGGGGAGCCCGGGGGAACAGGGAGCTGAAGCAGCGCACTTAATCTTGCAGCCGGCCGCTGCTCCCTGCTCTGCTGCTAAACTGGGTAGTTGGCCTAGTTGATGCGGCATTATTGCAGCAGAGGTCAGATGAGAGCTGTCGGCTTGGGCCACTGATGAATGGCTGTTTTTGATAAAGCGCCTCTCCCATCTAACAAAAGACATTTAATAATGATAGACCATAACAGCACACACACACGAAAAAATCTTTTTAGCCTGCAGTAGGAGAAAAAAATGTTGTTCCCTTTCTCTTGCTTGCCTCTACCTGTCTATGCTTGTTTCTTCACCCTGCTTCCTCCCTCTCTCTCTGGTACCAAGAAACTCAAGGCTGAATATCTTGTGTCTGCAGTTTCATTAAAGTTAGTTAATTCACTTAAAACTAGAAAGAGAATATGTTCTTATGTATGTGTATATGGGAATATGTTTTCAGTAACATTACCTATTTTTTATGTACTTACATTCATTCATCTTCTATCTTGCAAAATTATTCATGAAGAAAATTTCATGCTTTTATACCACAACATTTGTTTAATCATGCAGAAATGTAGCTTTGTACAGTACTACTGTGCAGTATGTGCTTTAACCTTATTTATACTACAAAGTTGTTCAATTCTCAGTTCTGTGGAAAGTATGATTGATTTTCTATAACACCATATTTAATAACACAACTGTTATTGTATAATAATCAATTTTGGGGTGGAAACAGTAACACAACTTTGTGATGGGCCACTTCACACAACCCAGGCACTGATTACTTTGCTAGAAAAGCACATTCCATTATAATTTAAATCTTATATGCAATATTGTTAACGGTGTATATATAATTATATTGTTACTTTATAAAAAAAAAAAAGGGAATTTGAACAAATACATATTGATTATCCATCTTATTATTTAGATGTATTTGACATATATCATGAGATGTACCAGTAAAAAGTTTCAGTTTGTTAAGAACAGGGGTATTTATCATTATTCAGCTTGTAAACTATCAAAAGATCTAACTTTCCATGCTTAAAAAAAACCCAGCCAGATTATGTCATCATAATGACCTTCAAACCAAGTTCAGTCTTCTCAGCATCATTCTGATCAAGCTGGCTGCAGGATAATTGAATGTCTTTAAAACCATATATAATCTTTCAATAGACTGGGACAAACAGGCTGCAGGCAGCATTTTGCTATATATCAGTCTGATAAGCAATCAAATCAGCATGTGCTTAGCTTAAATAGTGCTGAATAAAAAGCTCTCTTGAGAATCTGGAATCTAGTTATGAGAGAGTTACAGTGAAATTAAATGCCATTCTTTCTGGAAATAAAGGGGAGGCAGCACTGACAGGTTTGACGGGTGCGATGCCTGCAGTGACAGGAATAACAAATTAATTGGGACCATAACACATTCTCTCCAAAGGTGAGGTAAACACAACACACTGGATATTCTTCAAC
This sequence comes from Synodontis membranacea, assembly GCA_025674565.1. NCBI lineage: Eukaryota > Metazoa > Chordata > Actinopteri > Siluriformes > Mochokidae > Synodontis > Synodontis membranacea. Next base: position 16,695,842 of record JAOVYU010000060.1, on the reverse strand, counting down.
ATCAGTAAGAATATCAATGGCATCTAAAAATAAACCCCGAGACATTGAACAGTTTTAATGGATTTTGACATGTCTGCATTATACTGTCACTCCAATATAAATGAATCATAACTTTGCTGTGCAGCACAGAATTACTGGCATTTTGAGAAAATATACTATGAATATATTGGGCAGGCCATGAATTAGCATGGAAGATCAAAATAAATGTGTAATGACTTTGGAGGAGATGCTTCCCAGCGTGGGGAGGGGAAAAAAAAGTAAGAACAAAGAAAGGAAGAGTTGTTAGTGTCCTCTTACTACTCTGTTATATTGAGTGGGAATGATTCCATTGTCCAAATATCAGACTGGGGCTTGCCAGGATTGTAGGAACTTGGAAAATGAAGACTTCCTAGAAGTTGCTGAATTTAAGTAGATTGTGTTTTTTTGTTTTTTTTTTAAATCACACATAATGTGTTGCAAAATGAGATGCAAAATGAGGTGTTCGTAGTTTGAAACTGGCAGTTTAATACTAAAAACAAGCTTTTGTACAGAGAAAAATAGGAATGTTGACCTTTTCGCAATAGTTGTGTCATCAAATCTGGTCATTAATATTACAGTTCATGTTGCCACTTTGATTAGGTATTGAAATATGAGTGACAGTGAATGCAAACAATCCGTTAAGGGTATTCCAAGTAAAGTAATTGAGCCGTAAATAGCTAACTACATTTTCACACTTGCTAGCTTATTAGCTACACTATGTGGCATAAAATATGTGCACACCTAACAATCATCTCCATATGTGGGCCTTCCCTATAATTTTGGCCATATATTGCAGTCGTTTTTATCAACACTGTTAATATAT
>JAOVYU010000060.1:16670576-16682786 GCA_025674565.1 Synodontis membranacea | reverse complement strand
AGAAAGAAAGAAAGAAAGAAAGAAAGAAAGAAAGAAAGGCAGTGAAGGGATGAATGCATTACCATGCGGTCAGACTGTCTGGCACATAACAAAGCCTTGTGTGTGTTAAGCGTGTAGATTAGGTCAACTTTTTACCTCCTCTGAGCTCTCTGCCTGTAAATGACGAGTTTTGATGTGAAACAAGCAACATGTCAGAAGGAGTTGAGAGATGTAGGCCTACTCTGCCATGTCTCTGTGACAGGGCTGTGAATATTTGGGCCATTAGGGGCTTATTAGCGAGTAAATGGCCAGATGGTTCAGCCATGCGCGAGAGATGGACAGAGCTGCCTGCTACTAATCAGCCCTGTCTGTAGCCCCACTGTCAGACCACACCACGCTGTAACCCATGGCAACCGAATAAAAGTTAACATTAGCAAGTCAATTTGAGCTATGGAGGCCGTAAACAGGCATGTGAAGGATCGTATACTGAAAGGGAAAGAGTGAGAAAGAACTAGAGCAAAGCAAGGAGCCAAATATGCTTTTAAAGATCACAGGCATGTTTCTCTCTGTTACACCCACTCTACTGATACATGGATTGTGATTTGATGGTTGTTTGGCTACCTGTTGGAAACACAGTCATGCTAATTTTGCCTCAAGCGACTACGCAATAAAACACCTTGTTTTATTATTGACTGATAAATTATACCTTACATCAAAATAATACCTGCAGGGTTTTTTAGATAATAAGGCATCTCAATGTTATGACCCATCCCGTAGTGGATATAAGTCAGTGCTGTCTCATTGCTAATGCACTTTAGTTTTACAGCATATGAAAAAATGACCAATAAATCCATCAATCAATAAGAACATTACTCTTCTTTGAAAGGCAGTAATAATTTTGCATTAACCACTTTAACCGCAAACACTCATAACCCCTCAGAATAAAACTAATAAATCTGATGTGTTGAGTATTGTCATTAAAAAAAAGTATTTCCATTTTTTTGTTCCTGTCAAACCCTAACAAGTAAGCTGGAGCAGATGTGTGCTTGGTAAGTTAGAGCCAAGAGAAAAAAAAAAACTGTCTAAAACATTACCACAACCAGAAACAAAGAAAGTTGTTAGGGCACCATAATATAGAATTATCAGTGAGAATGTCATAAAAATGCTCATAAATAACTAATTTTATGTGTTAGTCTCACAACTGTCAATCTCACGTGCAGTGTCTATATAAACTTATAATAAAGTGACATTCATTTAGACTTTATTACCCTCTTCAGATTTCCAATTAGAATTGCCCATTAAATAAAGCTAATGAGTTTACAAGAAGCTGTTTCATTTACAGAAACAGCGAATGATCACAAGATGATGTGAAGGTCACAAAGAAGGTTGTTTCCAACGTAATCACCAAGGTAGTCACCAATGTTAATGGTTGGCATGTGAGTCATAAAAGTGATAATAGCCTCAGTTAGGGATCCATGAACCACTGACTTTGATGTGGGACCATATTTAAGGATTACTGCTCTCTGAGTCTAAATATTGTCTCTGAACTTATAGCTTGGACCATCAGTACTGGTTCTCTACACCTGATTTATACAGTAATTTTTATACACCTAATCTGCTCTTCTTGAGTTGGAATCAGAAGTGTTAGTGCAGGGAAAGTGCTAAAATGTGCAGCACATGTGGGAAATGTAGGAAAGGGCTGGGAATCTGTGTGTTAGTGTGATAGAATCTGCAGTTTACAGATGAACTACACATGTTACGTCTTCTCCAAGAAAAGCCATTTACAAGAAACCAAAACCAAGTTTGATAAGTTGACAAGTTGATAAGTTCCTATCCAATGTACGCTGGTGCCAGCTTTTTGCTGCAATAAGCTGCATGCATTATTTTGTTTTATTTTTTTTGTGAGAGAGAAGGTTGTGTTTTACTTAGAGTTGCATAATATATTTTGTGTTTTGTAATTTTGTGCCTACCACAGATCACGTGTGAGCTTTATTTATTATTCGTTTGTTTGTTTATGTATTTATTTACATTAGTTGCTTAAACATGTGTTTAAACTTTATTGTGATATAAAGTAAGTTCACATTTACATTGTTATGCGATGTTACTCAGTATGCAAAGTAAAGAAATACTTGCAATGCATAATTATTTATTTAGTGCAAGGTAGTAGGTATTCACCAAACCATCATTTATTACAGGTTTATTACAGGAAGGCCCAGACAACATTTTAAAAATAATAATGATAATAAAATAATGTATCATCACAGTTTCCTACACTTCTATGTCTCCAACTGTGATTCACAGAGTTAAAAACTGTCCTGGTGGTTAAAATCCCTCTCAGACTTTTAGCTCTGATGTGGCAGGCAGCAGTAAAATCAGTAAAATCAGCTTATGTAAATTAAGATTAACTTTGTCAATATTGGATAGAAGACCTTATGTTTATGATGTATTTTAACAGATAAAAATACTCAAATAATAAAGAAATGTAAAAAAATAGAAATGTAAAACTATAGAAATGCTGCTATTTTGAGTTTTAAGAGGTAATGTGTTATATAACTGTATTATTATTATTATTATTATTATTATTACTTGTGTTACTGTAATGAAACAGTTTTGTGTACATCAGTGATTTATTAAATGCAGTTCCTCAAAAATATTTGAATGCATATCTGAACATTTTATCTTTTTTTTTTTTTTTTTTTATTCAGCATCAAATATCTCGTATCTAACTTGACACTAATATTTTTGCAAGTTTTCCACAAACCTTTTCTCCGGAGTGATATAAAATATATCCGACTTTTTTTCTCGCACTTTGCTAAAGCCACACTCACTCTTCTCCATTTTATTAATGGATTTATTCCTTCCTTCTATCTGAGGTGCTGTCATTAGTTTACCCCCCGTCCATCTCTTGCTCATTTCTCCATCCTCCACACAGGAGGTAACAAACTAAAGTTCAGACAGGCCGTGTGTTTGTTTAAATGTAATTGGTGATGTGCGTATGTGCTTGTCTGTGTTGTGATGGACAATAAGAGTGAGAAGTTGAGACAGTTCTAACTGTCTGTATAGGTGTGTATGAAAGTGCTGCATTATGAATGTGAAGTAAACACACTTGGGCTCTGTAATTGTCTTTTTTTTTTTTTTTTTTTGGTCTCTTTTTTGTGTTGTTGTCTGATGACCACAGCTGAGCCTGTTTGTTACAGTAATGGACGGACAGGACACGGTTTCTGATTGGTTCGAAGTCTGCACAGTAATTGATCAGTGGGCTATGCTTAAATTCAGTGAGCAGAATAGCGGCATTTCGGTGGATAAAATATATCTGTAAAGGCTTCACTATTGTGAAAGTGCTTTACAAACACCTCATCGGCCTACATATTGATTTACAACCTGGGATAATTTAGAGCAGAAACGTCTGCGAAATGTTTAATTAGTATGCCCTATTTTCATTATTATCTTTATCAGGTGTTGAAATCATTTCTTGATTGGATTAACCTAACATAAATTACATTGACTTCACAATGTTGCTATAATGTTGCTTTTTATAAATAACTGTGCATTTGAATAATTTATGCACGAAGATGGTGTTTTAGCCCATTTCTTCTTCTCCACAGCCACCTCATTCTGAGACATAAATAAAGTGGGCGTTATGTTGGGGGTAACAGTAGGATGCCATGTTATTGCCCCAGCCCCCATTACACTGAATACAGTGCATTGTTATTATTTGTCATCATATGCTAATTATGCATCATTAATGTGAGGCCCTAATGGCCCCCAGTGTGTGTGTGTGTGTGAGACTGTGTGTGAGACTGTGTGTGTGTGCGCTCAGGGTAGCACAGTCCACAGGGAGAGGGAGAAACACATGCTAATGAAGCAGAGATATTTTATCTTACAGATTAAAAGCCAAGGAGATCACAACCCTCAGAATCAGCCCTCTGACATCAGTAATTGGAGTAGACAACAAGCTTTTGTACTATAATGAGGAAAGTGTATGATCATTTCAACTCAGAACAGTTGGAACTGCGTGGGAGTGGGCATGTGGGTGGGTGTTTAAATTTTTCCTGCTGCATATATTTTTTTTCCGACTGGAATGATGTGTTACTTGCTTATATTTATTGTAAGTGAAAGGTTAGTATCCTTTTGTTATACTATATGGTTTACAAGCTTGACCAGCCCTGCCGGTGTTTTGATCAGAACAAACAGGATTTTACAGCAGCGTAGTTATGTAAGGTCAAAGTTCAATTACTTTGTTAGTTTAATATTAATCACAAAGGTGCACAGTAAGATAAATACACTGGGCACAGGAAATCAACATTTCCAGACAAGCGTGTAACTGCTGTAACATTAATTACATAACTAGCTAATTTTCCCAGCTTGTTTAGCTACATATAAACATGTTGCAACCAAAAGTTACTTGAAGATCATGCTTTATTTCAAAAATTGTGTGTAGATTCATGCTTAAATACTAAATGGCAATATATATATATAAGTGAACTGTATATGCAACTGTAGTGTACTACAGGATGAGCAGTAAGTCATTTGAGACTAAGGCTTGTATAGTTTAGTTAATCGCTAATGAAAGAGGCTTCTGCATTTGCTTCATAGATGTTTTTTAGCATCTTGGAAAAAGAAATTTTGTGCTATAATCTCTGCTGTGATTGGTTAAGAGGACTATGATCTTTCACCACGTTATTTACACAGTCATCTGTTAAAGTTAATAATCGTGGAATGTGAATGGAGGATAATGTATTGATGTATTGAAATTACAGAAGGCCTGATGCAGGGTTGCCAAGTCTGTATGACAAACCCAGCTCAATGGATTACTAACCTATTCCCAAAGCCCTAAATATTAAATCAATGCTGTTATTTGGCTTGCAGAATGTTGCCATAAGTAAACTAAGGCATGCAAAATGTCCAAACCACAAAAGATTAGCCCAATTCTCAGGAAAAGGAGCAGAGCTGGTAAATCCGGCCTCATGCTACCTACCAAACAGTAAAGGTGATGTTAACTATATAACATACTGTTGTATTTGCAATTAGCAAATTATGTATACATGGAAGTTGTAAATTAACTACAACAATATAATTGGAAATGGTAAGTTATCCAAACATGCTTATTTTATACAACTGCTAATAGCCAAATGGTCACTGTCTTTTGTGAGCACACTGGTTATGGGCAACATGCGTTATCATAATATCTAGATTGTTTAATGTGGGTAAAACTCTAAGAATGTTTCTTTTTCTGTTGTCAGTCATTGCGGTACTGTAGCATCAAGTAAGTTATATTGTGTGAAAAATGTGTATATTTGTCTTAAATCAACTGTTCCCTCTCAAGCTAACATGTTTAAAATGTTTGGAAAATGTTTAGAAGGGTATGGATGGTAATGTACCATTTTTGTTGAATTCTCAGATTGCTCTTTGTGATTTTGGCCAAAAGGGAAAGAGAGAGAAGGAAAGAAAGATAGGGTGAAAGCTGTTTAAGCCTTGCTGGCCTTAGTGCTCAGAGGAACAGGGAGTTGCCAGCTGGTCGTGCATACCTTTGTGTTTGACCTGTGGCTCAGAGCAGTTGAGATTGTGTGTGTGTGTCTGTGTGTGTGTGTGTGTGTGTGTGTGTGGTTGTGTGTGGTTGTGTGTGTTGTGTGGCCAGAGGCACAATGAAGCCCAGAGGACAAATGTGCCACAAAGCACACCTGGTAGACCTCACACACAGGGCCACTTTTGCCCCAGGTGAGATAGAAAAACCTGCGGGACACAGGGGGCCATTTAGGGCCAAACTTTCTCACCTCAGTGCCTGAACAGGCCCAACTGAACAGGAGGCTCCACACCATGAGCCACACCGTGAGGCCCATCTGTAAGCCTGCTTTAAGGCCGGCTTCAACAGGCATTGTCTGCTGTGGAGTGGTGCTGGAGAAGTGATCATGACTGTTTTTTGTTTTTTTAACCCCAAATATTCCCACCATCTCATGTATTCCAACACATAGTCTGTGTTTGCAAACAGCCAGGAGGGAAGTGTGTCTTACAACATTAATATCATGGATACTGAATGCATTCCTTTAGTGTTAAAAACAAAAGGTCACATTGGGCAGGGTGGAAAAAGGGCTGAGAGGCTGAGATATTATAACTAAGTATTGATAAGGTATCAAAATCTTAGTCAAAAGTGGAAATATCCAGCTGAAGGTTTACTCATGTAAAAGTTGTTTTTTAAGCTACTTGTAGTGTTAAAATGCACCTTTTTTAATTGATGATGATATTCCATGTGTGACTCCAATTATTTTTCTAAAATTGTATGAAGGATAAATGTTGTTTTAAAGCAATTATGCCCCCCCCCCCCCCCCAAAAAAAAACATAATTGAATCTCTGTACATTTGCTAGTAATTTGAAATGCATGACAAACTCTATTTAATTTGCTAATTTATTTTATCAGAAGTAAATTATAAAACTAGAATTTTATTTGCTTCCTAGCCTAGGCTTTTTCAAATTAAATGCAGTTCATGCAGGCAACCTGGACTCGCCAAAAAAAAAAGTAAACATACAACTTATTTGCAGCACTTTCAACACTTTTTTAATCAAGCTAACCTACTACGATACAAAACTAACATTAATATATAATAAACAATTTCACATCTTTTTTAAACACATAGTTTTTTTTTCTTTGTTTGTTTGTTCTGTATTTTTTTGTTTTGCTTTTAATGCAAAAAATAGCACAGAGTACCTGGACTTTCTGCATTTTGAAAATACCCGCATTACTGTATTGCGTTACCATGTGCAGGCTTGTGTTTGCTAAATAGAGAAGTTAGCCTTATTTAATGAACCGAGTAAGTCTAATCATATTCTGAAAATCACATACTTTATGCATATGTACTTTGAAGCTCTAAATAAGACCAGTAGTTAGCAGTGCGGTGATTAGCTCTGATGGCTTGTTGGAAGAAGGTCCTGGGTTCAAACCTGCTGGCCAGCAGGGACCTTTCTATGTGGGGTTTGCATGTTCTTTCCATGCACGTGTGGGTTTCCTCTAGGTGTTCTGGGTTCCTTCATAGCCCAAAGACATGCAGATTAGGTCAACTGACTACTCTAAATTGAACATAGGTGTGAGCGTGAATGGCTGTTTGTATCTATGTTAGCCTTGCTTTAGACTGGTGAACTGTCCAGGATGTACCCCATCTCTTGCTCTAATTCAGCTAAGATTGGCTCCAGCTTCCCCTGTGACTCTGATAGATGGATGGATAGATTCAATTTTACTCTAGTAAAGCATAAATATGCCAAAGTAATACTACAGGTGTAGTACTGAAGTTTCTCGAGATTCTCAGACCCACATATCGGTGAATATTGGTGTGAGAAAATATTGTGGATTATTAAGATTTTTCATAATCATACAAGAATTCACTTTGGATAGCCAGTTAGATAACTGTTTCATTAGGCTATTTCATTAGCCTGATAATGTCAGTTTAGCAGTGGAGCTACATTACTTGAATCTAATAGCTTCAGAATTTACTTTTGGGTGGAGTGCTGGTAATCAGAGCTCGAAGTGGAGCTCATCTCCAGTACAATATTCTAATTATAATTACTACAGTCTTGGATAAAGGGTTCCATAGGGGGATTAGGGGTAGTTAAGTGGAATTTTAGGTTTGACACTTTTTTTCTTTAATAGGCATGCAATTTCAAAACTCACACATTTAAAACCTGTTGTTACCTGTGGTTGTTTACACTTTTGATCATTACAGCTAAATGTGTTTATGTTGCCTTATTGTATTATGACAGAAAATAACCAGGTGATATTTCAATATCATATCGTTGCCAAAAGTGACAAATGAGAAATGTTCATTTTGCCACCCAAGTGGAACTTGTTTCAATCACATTTCCATCACATAGATGTTTATAACAGCTTATAAATTAAACTGTTCTGTTCCTACATTAATAAGGCTCCTCCACATCCTAAATCCTAGTCTAAACCCTGATCACAGTCATGCTTTCTAAATGAGCCCTAAATGTTCATGTTTGTGTATATGGAGTACAAACATGTGTGGCTGATTTACATACAAGGAAATAAGAATTATTATGTGATGCAAATTAATTCATTCTTGAAATTTCAGTTATGAATATTCTCCATAACCAGAGCAACATTATGCTGTACAGAAACAAGAATATCATTAAGTAGTAAAGATCAGATGGAAATTATTATTAGACATGTCCTTGCATTGTATGTGACAAGCTAACTTTCCTGCAAACCACTTTTACTCTGTGCGTTTGGCTATTTGTCTCTAATGGCCATCCTAAGGCAGTAGGTCTTCAGGATTAAATGGCATGGGAAAGAAGAAGCATGGGAGCTAAGTAAACCTGTGTGTTTAATTATGACTAGTTATCCTGTTAACTTCCCTTTGACTCAAACATGTAGGTAATAAGCACATTTCTGTGAGCTGGGAGAGTAAATGTGAAAGGTCAGCTGTCAGTTTTAATACAACTAGCTCGCCTCTAATGAAACGCTGCTCACAATATGTGTTAAATAAGAATGCATTAATTCCTTAAATGTCTCTCTGATTTTTGTGTGTCTAAGCCCTTTTTAAAGGCGATAATTTGACAGCAGCCCCTGATGACAGCTCAGAGCAGAGCGGACCAACACCTGCGTCCAGCCAAGCATCACCACCCCCATCCCTCTTTGCTCTCTTCTTCTCATCCTCCATTCCTCTCTTCCTCTCTTCCTCTGCCTGTTCACAAATGAACTGTCACATCATTACTGTGGCTGATGCAAAATAATCTGCCTCCAAATTAGCATGGGTCAGGCCACTCAGCTTCCTTTCTCTCTGACTCTCTCATTCTCTCTCTCTCTCTCTCTCTCTCTCTCTCTCTCTCTCTCTCTCCTCCTTCTTCTCTCTCTCTCTCTCTCTCTCTCTCTCTCTCTCTCTCTCTCTCTCTGTTCACGCGGTGTGCTTCTGTGAAGGTGTTGGTTTGAATATGCATCTCTGCACACTTCCATCAGGCGTTCCACAGGGACAGCACGTGGAAAGCAGCAGCTCTCTGCATTAGCATGGAGGGTTTGGGGTCCCCGTGCAGATGCCCCATCCCACTTGTTCATTACTACTGAATTTCATCAGCCTGATGATGTCCACATGTCAATTGAGTGAGAGGATTTTACACACAAAGGAGCCTGAGGGAAAAGGACTTCAGCAACTAATCAGCTGATTATCATAACTCTGACTCTAAGAGAGACAGGGAAGGGAGAGAGAGAAGGAGAGAGACAGGATGAGGACAAGCCGATCGACATCCCCATTCCTCCTCCTTATGAGCATACGGTGCGATATGCAAAGTGAGTAAATGAAATTCAAAACATATGAGCAGGACAAATGAAAAGCACATAAATCACTGCCAGAATAAGTGGGCAGTGACGAGAGGCCTGTTTTGGGGTTCAGGGTCACACTCTTTCCATCATTACTATGTAGGTTTTGGATGAGACTATACCTGAATTATAGAGCCATAAAAAATATAATCAGACTGTCTATAAGTAACAGTGTGATAACTGTTTATTAAAAGTTTTGGTTCTCTACCTCAGCACCTTGGATGACTATGAAGAAACAGAATTCAGAATCTTGAAGTCAAATGGTTAAGTGAACCACATATGAATCGCATTTTCTTATTAAACACATTTTCTCTGTTTTAGGTTTGTGGGGGAAGAAATTTAACAAATGTTTATGTTTATGTTTAACACTTGCTTAATAGTCCCATAGACAAACTTTTTGCTTCCAGGGACCCCATTAGGTGTAAAAAAAAAAAAAAAAAGGATGGAAAGAAAGAAAGAAAGAAAACTCCACCGACCCCTTCAGCACAGATTTATGACCTATTCAAATCTTAGGTTCGTTATTTAAATGTATATAGTGTGTGCTATATATTAAAGCTATATCGGTGCTTTTCATAACTGAAATTTTCATAACTGACAGGACGTATTTGGTCCGGGATGACAGCAGGCCCAGGTTTGGATGAAAAGCATTTAATTCAAGTGACCAGTTAAACAGGTTAATAACTATAAGAACTCAATAATATATATAACTTTGATTAGGGTGTGTTGTGAGTTGCACCACTGTAGCCACAAAAATAAATGAATAATTTACTGCGACAAGGTAATGTTTCATCCACTAAGTTTTGAGACTCAGTTAGCTGCATCAGATCAGTTACGACACTTATGAACATTTTTCTCCACAGTCACATCATCAATCAAAGTAAATCATTTCCACTGGCAGGTATGCATACATCCTTATACTGCCATGTCTCACAATACTGCACATGAGCAGCTCCATTATTGTCCTTACTTTCCTTATTCTATCCATAACAACTTTATCCCGGAAATTTTTTTTGCAGTCTGTAATATATATAATCTATGATCTAGTGAAATCTAGCATATTAGGTATCCATATTCATCAAGAAGAGTGTTGTGTCTTCTAGGATTCCTGATCTACAGATGCAATTTATATGCATTAGGAGTCTGATTGTAAGTCCATCCAAGGTTCATACAGTATGCATATGCACACAGCCTTATACAATATATGCTCTTTTATACACAAAAAACATTCGTGTATATTCACAAGCACAGCAACATACAACAGTCAGCCACACACAGTGTGCCTCAAGCCCAATTAGAAAGTCTGCAGTAGCATTGTTCCTGTGGCCCTAGGATCAATGTGCTGCAGGCATCTCCTCATCACCAGGCCTAATGATGTCTTTCTGGACCACGGCCTCACACACTGCATAGTAATCTTCTGCTAATTAGCGCTATAATGCTCAAGCAAACCGCCTCAGCTCCACAATCCCAGAGCGAACTCACTGCACTTATTTATTTCCAGCCTCTCTCCTCTATTCTTATTGCTAATCTAATTCTAGAGAAGTCATGGGAATTACCTATGACTTGGAAGAGTAATAGAGAGGCTGATAATGTGCTTTAAATTTTGAGGTTAGATTAATGCTTAAACAGAAACAGGAAATTTTTCATTATGAACTTAGTTAGTTCATAAACTATTATGTGTATTTGGTCTCTCAGGAGTGAAGATGGATGATCTAAGGTAAATTCTCAAATGCTTGGGTCATAATAGTACCCTAGCTAGGAGTTGTGCCAAAGGTTAAAAGTTTTGGCACCTTTATTTATTTATTTATTTATTTATTTGGGGGTTTTTTTTTACAGCAAATTGCGATTGACAGATTATGATCTATGTGACTTTCCTCTGTACGTTTGTTTTCAGCCACGCTTGTGACTCCATGAGCATTAGGATTGGGAATTGTAAAAAAAACTAGGCCAGAGGGGCTAAAATGCAGACGTAGCTAGAGTCACCAGGGAAAGATTAGCCATGTGTCAGGTGCACAGGTGCAGGGCGAGCTCACCTTTGGGACACCTAAAGAATAGCCTGAGTCTATGGCACAGGCCTGGAAGAGCAAAAAAATGTCAAGAAATTAAGCTGAAATTCAAATAAAAAGAACACTAGTTTCAGTGGTAAGCAAAATAAGGCAGGCTTGGAAATCTTTCTTTTCTAGCTCTCCTTTCTTGATATACCCGCCTATAACTTACTCCATCAAAGCTGACCTTCAAAAGCTTTGCTAAATTTGGCATGTGAATTCATCTTGTGTATGTCTCATGTTTTAACTTGTGTCCGTTCGCACTCTTCCTGAGAGGTTAATACCTGGCCAGCCCTGCAGACAGGCCGACTCGAACTGACAGCGTGTCTACCTGAGAAGAGGCGTTCCTCTCTTCTCCTCACACAGCAGCCTGACAGACTGATGAACTGCCAAAGAACCTTCTCTCATCTCACCTCATTCTTGCGCTTCTCCTCGGATATACACACTGAGTGAGTGAGTGATGTTTATACTCTGTCAGTCCTTTCTTCTCTGCATCACCCTTTGATTCACTCACTATCTAATAATTGTGTCTCTACTTTTGAGCTCTTCTGTCAGTTGTTTTGTTGTGTTACACCACTAGCAGGTCATGTGTCCACGTGTGTTGCGGAATTTGATGATTTGCCAGAAGTAAGCATGTGAATCATTGACTTTGCATTGTTGTATGCTAGCTTGAAATTTATAGGCCTTAGATATGATGTAGGCTTTGGTGTTACTATACAATAGAGAGAGAGAGAGAGAGAGAGAGAGAGAGAGAGAGTCCCTTTCCTTCAGCGGTGTCCTTTCCCCAGACAGTAATGGTGAAGGACCAGGCAGTTCAATACACTCACATGCTCCATAATTAGCCATTATAGTGTGTGTGTGTGTGTG
>JAOVYU010000060.1:16632168-16646303 GCA_025674565.1 Synodontis membranacea | reverse complement strand
GTGTGTGTGTGTGTGTGTGTGTTTGATCTTTAGGCTTGAGCTATATGTTGAAGATGCACTTGTGTTTGCAGTGTGTATTTGCGGTGGATCAGAGCCTTCACTTGCCTGTGGATTACCCATAATCCTGCTTTGATCTACGTGTTTGATCAGCCAATTGTTCCGGAGGCAGTGTGATCAGCAGAAGCGCTGGAATTTACAGCTCATGTGGATGGGATCATCCTCTTCCCTCTCACAAATTAGGCTGTTAGTAGTGTTTTGTGGTCTGTCGGTGTGAGTGTCTGATGTGCTCTGAATGTTGTAATTGCTTTATTATTATACAGTACAGTCGTCCTCAAGATTAATGACGGTCTGCAAGATTTTTCTTCAAAATGCGGGGCCATTTTTTTTTCTGAAGGTGAACTGAATCACCTCAGTTAGCTGGTATCCAAAACTTTGCAGTAGCAGTTGCAATAAGGGAGGTGCTAATATTACTGTTGTCACGTCACCACAGAATGTGATATCTGAAGTAGAAAAAAGGATTTCAGGAAACTATATACACATAACCTTCAGCATCTCCAACTTTTTTACACTGAAACTTCCAACAGGATGCAGCCACATAGTGTGTGTGTGTGACATTGCTGTAAATTTGATTGTCTAGGTCAGTGGACCTTCTTATACTCAAGGTGAAATGTCAAAAATTGATTCCTGTTGTAGCAGCAATTTGTATTGACTTGGCTTGAACCGTTTATATTATTGCCACATAACCTCCTGCCCTTCTTCGGCCAATGGGATATAATCGTTACATCATAAAACCCCACAAGGTCTTGTCTTCATTTCATATGAATTCCTCTTTCTCTGTGAAACGTATCCCATTTTTGGGTTCAGATAAACTGCTGTATGTGTTTCTGCAGGTTGGTAGATATATGGCAGACTCTCGCTCTGGTCAAGGTTAGAGTTTTTCTCTGTTTAATGACTCTCTCTCTGTGAACTCAAGGTTAGAGAGGAACGTGCTCTATTGTTTGCAAGAGCACCCTTTCAAAGCTCTAGATTCAAGCTGAGAATTATGTGTCTTTAGGGACCACTATTGCAATGTATTTACATATATACATAAACAACACTTCTCGAATTCCTCTGAATGCTTCATTGTTTTCTATACCTGGAAGAGGAGCATTTTTCCTGTTCTTAAGTATGCCACTGGCCCACTTATAACTTAAATGACTAGTTTAGTTAACCTCGCTGCTCAAGTCCAACATTTCATTATGGCAGCAACAGAACGCTGCATAATTCCACTGGCATTAACATCCGTCATCTCACCACTCCAGCTATAAATACAACTGCCAGCAGAAGTCTACACGAGCTCACTTCACACGCCGTACGTACTCGTTTCACTGTGCAAGTGTGAGTCAGGTTGCAGAGGTGAGGCACTCTGATGGCCCAGCAGATGAAATATTTGCTGACTTCCCTCACCTAAGGGACTGCTGTTCTGATGGAGGCACTTATACGTGGCCCCATTAGTCTCGGAGGATTTTCCCTAGCCCACTTTTCACATGATCCGTGCCAATTAAGCAGCCGAATTATGTATAATAGTGGGAGTGACTCGCGTTTGCCAGAGCAGGAACGCATAGGGCTGCATGACAGAAGGAGACTGTTGAATAATTAGAGTGAATTTTCAAAGCCCAGGAAACTCAATCATATTCTGCCATATGCTAACTATTTTTAACCTAATCTCTCTCTCTCTCTCTCTCTCTCTCTCTCTCTCTCTCTCTCTCTCTCTTTCTCTCTCTCGCTGCGGATACTGTTCTGCTTAAAGGAAATTCAGGAGAAATAACATGGGAGTAGGAAAATCCAGAAACGAGTCTTTGCGGTTCTTGCAAAGATTGGGGTTGCAAACTCACTATCTTCATTTGCGATCACATGAGATCCTAAAATATATGTTTGCATATAATTATGATATATCAATTTTGTTATGTGTTTAATATGGTATACAGCTAGAACTTTAAAGGCATACTTCACTGTCATAAAAATGTAATTAGAATTAATTAGATGACATTTCATTAATTATTCTTGCGTTTCATACATGTCACAGTGTGTAATCGCTGCCATTTTGAGGACCAAATAACGGGCTGACTGCATCAATGTTATTGTGGCTGTGCTTCATTAAGAAGATTCATTTTCATTTATACTGATAATCAACTGCCCTAATACACTTCAGTACATACAATAATCTTCAGCACGCAGCAGTGCAGCCAGTCCTCCCTGTCATGCTGTCTCGTAATTGTGTTAGCAAGCTAGCAATGTTACAGGACAGATGGGACGTTTATCTCTGTGTTATTAATGGGAATCTGAGGCTACAGTAGGAACCTGCACAACTGTAGATTTTATTATTATTATTTTTTTTAAATCATTTAAACTGTCTAGTTTTAAGTTATCCTGTGGCTTCTGTTGCCTTAGATTCCTGTTCTTGGCTAACAGGAGAAAAACCCTGTGTGGACTTCTGCTGGTGTAGCTTATCCTATAAAGTTATAAAGTGCATTCTGAGCTGCTTTTCTGCTCATCATGGACGTAAAGAGTGGTTATTTGGAATACTCTAGCTTCCCTGTCAGTCTACTCTACATTCTACTCTAACAGCTTTCATCAGTAAGGGGTTTCTGCTCGCTCACTCAATGTTCTCTTGTTTTTTCACACCACTCTGTGGAAACTCTATAGACTAACTAGTTGCTGTGTGTTAAAATCAGCAGTTCCTGAAATACTCTAACCAGTCCGTCTGGCACCAACAAGCATGCCACAGTTCATGGATGTCATTTTTGATATGAACATCATGATGCTCTTAAACTGCATATATATAGTCTTATGCATTGTACTTCTGCCATATAACCGGCTGATTGTTTGGAGAATTGCATAAATAAGCAGGTGTTCCAGTGCTCCTTAAAGTGGCCGGGGGTTTCTCGAGAAAATGAATTTTCTTCCAGTTGTGGAATCAGCAATTTGGGGGATACTATGTTTTATCAGTGTACTTTGTATTCTCTTCCAAAATAAGGTGAGTAATTTTAGGCACCTTTCACTCCTAGTTTTGTTGGTGTCCTGTAGAAATTCAGTCCTGAACATGGCATATGTATCTAAAATAAAGTATGGTGCAGCCAAAGAAGAGAGAGAGAAAGAGAGAGAGAGAGAGAGAGAGAGAGTCCCTAGGTATGAGCTCCTTGTGATCAGCCTCACGTCAGCTTTCTCACTGCCCTCCACCATCTACACTTTAATAATTCATGCTGTTCTGACGCAGGGTGTTTATTTTTAGTGATGTGAAGATTGATGAGCCATTCATATCACTTTAAACCACCAGCTAATTAGCTAATTAGCAGGTCTAAATGAAGCCGCAGAGTAGATAACACAGCAGTAACTGCAGTAACACTGTGGACCTGCCCTGGTACTGTACCAGGTTTTTAACAGGAGCAGAAACACACACCTTTCACCAGTTGGTGACTCTTGGTGTACAATAATTTTACTATTTTTCTTTTAGCCAACAACAGAGTGGTTAAAATCATAAA
Organism: Synodontis membranacea; assembly: GCA_025674565.1. NCBI lineage: Eukaryota > Metazoa > Chordata > Actinopteri > Siluriformes > Mochokidae > Synodontis > Synodontis membranacea. The sequence continues at coordinate 16,642,782 of JAOVYU010000060.1, read as the reverse complement.
CTCCGTGGCAGACAAGCACTGTCTGATGTTTTACACAAGGGTTAAATAAAACGACATTGTTTTAAATGATCACCGTGGTATGATTTAATATATCGCAGGAGCTGCTTACCATTTACATGACACTATACAGTCAAATGATGTATAACACTGCGGCGGCATTTATTTCACTCTTATCCTTCAGCCGTCCATCAAACCAATGTCACTAGGGTAAAAAGACTTATTACTTGTAGAGTATATATACATTCTCAGAACAGATAGATGTTCTGAGAATCATTTGAAAGTAAAATCTGTATTCACCCCTTCAGTGTACATTGTCATTTTGCAGAGATTGTGCAAATGTGTCTATGAGCTTTGCACATTCCTCAACACAGATTTTCTCCAACTCTGACAATTCAGTTGGAGAATGTTGGTGGACAGCAAGTCTGGGCTTTTCTCTGTAACAATTCGCTTATATTTGGCTAAACATTTTACCCTGTGAAGGCAACAAGCTTTCCTGTTAGACCATGATGTAGCCACCAATGTGCCTGATCACAGGAATGGAGTTGCGAGGGTGTTGGGCTATATTTGGTTTGAACCAAACACGATGCTACAGCTTCAGACCAAGTCTCTCAAGTTCAGTCTGATCAAACCACAAAATCTTCAAAAGCTTTGAAAGCTTTCCAAAAGAGCTCAGATTTTCTCACATGGCCTTTTTCTGGAGACTTAGTTTAGGTTTAGGTCTGCACAGTTTAGGACTGCACAGGTTCTCCTACCTCAGCCAGTGAGCTCTGTAACTCTTTCAGTGGACCCTTGGACACTTCTCTGACAACAGATTGTCTTACAGATCACTCAGATTGGCCTGATCTTGGTAGTGTCTGGGTTGTGCTGTATTTGTCAACTTTCTTTTAATGGATTTCACAATACTCCTAAGAAGGTTCAAAGGTTTGCTGAGGTTTTAGACTCATCTCAATACTTAATATTTTAGTCTTCTGACAGCAGAATATAATATCAGATCTACCATTGCTGACATCCTAAACTTAAGGTATTTATTGTGTAAGCATGCAGTTGGACCTAAACAGTCCTAATTTAGTCTGTTAACGAAACAGTGTTGAATACTTATCAATATTGCAGTTGTAGACTCTTTTTTTATAATCATGTGAACATCTAAATTATTTATTTACATGCCACTCTCCCGTTCATAGGGTTACGGTTACTCAATCACTTTACTCAGGTACTACACCGTTGTGCAGACATTGCACATTGCACTTTAACTATATCTGGACTTAAAAGCTTATTCTTGCACATCTTTTCATCTCACTCTGTAATTTGTAAATATGTGTACTGTAAGAAATTCAAAGTTTATTTTATATATTTTTAATACTATTTTTCATATTTCTTGTACTTTTTATCTTTTACTTTGAAACCATTGCACAGTCTAAGAAAGAACGGATCAGGATACATTTCACTGCATGTTGTACTTGTATAACTATGCACGTGACAAATAAAGAATCTTGATCGTGATCTATTTAATTTTATTTCTGTGGAGAAGAGTCACTTCTTATTTCTGTGGAGAAGAGTCACTTAAAATGAGCAGAAAAATATACCAATCTTATATACCCTCAGAACATTCACTGCGCAAAACTCATAGACACCCAAACATACCAGCTCATTTCCTAATAAAACTGCACAAACTGTAGCTGAGACTACTTTAAGCAAAAAAAATAAATAAATAAAAATAAAGTAAAGGGTTGTCATAACACATATTGACATTGTTTGGTTTATTACTGTTTACTGCTGTTTGTAGTATCTTTCATTTAAGTAGAACGATGTAATTTTTTTGTAGTCACACATATTCTCATGTTCTTACGATGTTTGCACAGCACTGTATAAAATCTAATCGTCCCGGACCCTGCAATTATGCTGGAATATAGGACCATTACTGTATATCCTTTGTGTAATTACATGTTCTCTTTGGCAATACATCTTGTCTCTGATTGGTGACAGAATGAGTGAGAACAGGTGCATGAACTCCAGTGTCCTCTCCTGCCCTGAACATCACTAGACTAGAGCATTTATCAGTGTTCTGTCTCCGGCTCGCTTTCCCTAGCCGACTGTCCTGTCCTGCTAAATGATTCAAAATCTCTTAAACTCCCGTCAAACCTCCGTCATTGGCTGACTTTGACCTGCTGCCCTGTGAGCTAAAAGGCTGTATGTCCTTGTTGCAAAATTTGTATCGTGCCATGTTCTAATTACTGGTTTGCCATTGACATAACACCCTTGCTTTCTGCCTTCCTCCCTCTCATCAAGAGCACTGATATTGGTAGCCTTGCCCACATCATTTTTTGCCTTCTCCCTGTACACTGATTACCTGTAGAGGTTGTAGTAATGAGAATGTCAGCCCACTGTGAATTCTAATTTAGCACAAGCCGGTCTACGCCAGGTATTTGGACCATTCTACGGGAGCCGCAGCTCGCCGCGGCAGCTCTGCTGATTATGACTGAATTACCTGTTTTCTCCTCACTCATGCTGTTTGCAGCACTTTGACACCAGCATTAGAAGGCAGAATCCCATGTGACTTCTCCAACCTGAAACTTAATAATCCTTTTGATTAATGCCAGTGCCTGCACCAAGCACAAAATCTGACGGCTTGCTACCTAAATGAGTAGTGTCAATTAACTTTGATTGTAAGGCTACGATTTAGGTGCGGAACAGAGAACTGCGAAGAAAGTGCCGTGGTGCGTCGCAGAAATCAGTTGTTAGAGTTGTTGGTTGGGGTTTCAGAAATGTTTTTCTGCTTGTACTCCAGAGATAGCTGTGAAATGTGCAGTCCCAACGGAGTGAGCCGCTCCAGCTGGTCCTGCTCGAACCTGGTGCCGTGTGCAACGTGATCACTTCATCAGCGCTTGCTCATATCAGCATTCATCAGGCTGCTTTGTCAATATGCACACCCTTCACAATTAGACAACCTTCAGGGGGAACAAAACCGGGAGCCAAGGAATAAATGCCAGACGTGCACTGTAATCACTGATTCCGTTAATCAATAAAACACCTCCATACCTTTTAATTAAACTTTTATTAGAGAAAACGTGTCAGGATGTTCATTTGCTGCTGGTTCTCCATTAATGGCGGCGGGAGAGGTTTGGGAACGGCGGTGGCAGATGCTGCTGGTCAGTCATGCCGGGGGCTCATCATGTCTGTAATTGCATTTTCTCACCTACAGAGGGTGGTGAGGATCCCTGCTAACGGCAAGTCTCTGCCTAGCAATTATTGTCAAGCAAATTACTAGGTAGGCAATATATAAGCTGTCAGACGAGGTTAGCAAGAAAAAGTGTAAGGAAATGGACCATTCAGCCATTCATCATGGCTTTAGTCAGTGGGACCAAATTGAAAAAAATGTCAAATGTTCTATCTGCTGGAATTAGAGGATGTTACAGCTTATCACAGTCGGCTGAAGATGAGGAGGAAACCGCATCCAGCATTCTTCTTCATCTCCACTCAATACCAGTCTATCAATGATCAATTTACCCCTAAATGCAATCTTCTACAGCATGGTCGGCTGAAATTATAAGCAGTTATATACACAGTACATGGCCACTTACAGTAAGACACATTTGAGGAATCCCTCAATAGCTTCCCAGTGTAGCAATGGAAATAGTTTTGTACTCACATGAGAGCCATATTCTACCATCTGTTGATTCTCTGCATCCTCTATGCGTGCGCACTTAATCACAACACAAGACCAAAACACACACAATAAAAAAAAAAAACACTCATATCAGAACACATGCATGCTCACACACACTGCTTTCTCTTTGACATCCTGTCAGGTCGTGGCTGAAGACAACAACTTATCAACAATATTCTGTCTGAATGTTTCAGTGGTGAAAAAAAAAATACAGTTTAAAAAAAAAATAAAAGTGGTATTTGTCCTGAGCAGGAATTTAAATTGACTGGAATTTATTTAAAGCATAAACTCAGAGAAGCAAGGTTAGGAAATTCAAGCCGCAAAATATAAACTACCTCACACCACCTAATACTCCGGCATGATCGATCAAAAGGCTCTATTAATCAAGAACTTGCCGGATATGTACTTCTTTAAAGTGATAAGGGTTTAATTCTATGAGCTTTTAATAAGTAAGGAAAACCATCTCTCCCTTCATTGCTGGCCTCGTTTGATACATGGCTAACAGGCTAATTATTGTTAAAATAAATAAAATAAAATAAAAAGAAAGAAATGCAAAAAAATAAAAAGTAAATATGCACGAAGTAACTCATGCAAAACTTTGCCTATACCTTACCTCTAATTAGATGGCATTATCAATCTGTTTTTTAAGCAAAAATTTAATGACATCGATAAGTTGTCTCTATGTCAGCGTTGGCCGTGCAAAGTTCCGGATGATTTCAACCAGTGGATATCATGATGAGCCATTTTCAACCCATGAGATTCCAATTGTTATCCATTTTCTAAGAAATTCAATATGAACACCAGCAATGATGTGTTTTTTCACAGTACAGTCATATAGTTTAGCTTACAGCTCAAAAACCAAGTTTCCTGTACCACTTTAAATAGTTTTCAAGCTTCCTAATTATTTGTGAAAATTGATAAGCAAATGTTTGACATTTTTCTAATTCAATTATTTAAAAAAAAGAAATAAATTACCTGTGATGTTGCATCAGAAGCAGTAATTATGAAATCGGTTCCATTCTACTAGTTTGACCATCTCGGACTGTTTTGGCAACTAATGGGATGAGGGTTCAAACAATTAACTGTAATTAATTATGAAATATTAAACATTGAAGGGTGTGATAATGTGATTTAACCATGCTAGCTCGTTAAAAGTACTAAAGGCAGCAAGTCCCGTATATGGCCTGTCTGTGTCCTCTCAGCTCTAGACTTGGCCTGAACTCACACGGAATTCTTCGGCTATAAATACTCGCTTTAACTCTTCTGCTATCTGGGTTTGTTATTCACACACTGCCTTGTCAGACCTCAGTTTGAATGATGTTTTTTTTTTTTTTTTCCTGTTTTGAGTCGATTTTTGTCATGTAATGGCAGCTTATAGTGTGCTGCTGTTGATATGGCGCTCAGGGGAGCAGAGCGTGGCAATGGTGGATTAAGCAGCCTCCGTTCCATTAGGATTCACCGTAACTTTCGGCTCTCGTCGCCAACATGAAACACGGCTAAAGCTGCCCGGTCAATCTCAGCATCCCTTTTATTGTTAGATAATTGCATCCCTGATTGATTCCATTGTTGTTTCTGAACACTGAGCCATGTTGCTGCAGTATTCCCCAAACCACACACTACTAAATAGTGTCATAATAGTAATCACCTCTGGAACATCGAAATTCTCTAGTAAAACCTCTATCTACCAAAAACATAACATAGTGCAATAAACAGTATGCCAAAACAATGTACAATGTATTGAAATTTCTCTCTACAAAAAAAAAAAAATGTTACTGGTTATGTACAAAATAGTGTGCGTTAAAAAAAAAAATGCACCATGGTATGTAGTTAAATATGCAGTAATACTGTGCTGTAAATGTGGATGGATGCAGAGAAAGGCAAAGGATGGAGGGGATGATTTCCAGGAGCGGCAGCAGCTTCCCAGTGCCATCAATTAGGGCGTGATTCAGGCCAGCACGCCCGTATTTCCACGTCTAATAAATTACACTGCGTATCAGAAATGGTGCGGCGGATACCTATTTAAAAAAGAAACTGGATTGTGCTGAGGCGGGCTGTAAATATGAAATATGAAAGGCAACAAATTGAGACGGTCAATAAAGTGTGAGATTTGTTAGAGGGCTAAATGCCGCGCGGGGAAAGGTGAGGCTCGCTATCAGGAATTATGATGATAGAAATGGATTTTGATTGGTGTTTAATTTTTTGTGCTTTACCACAGGCAGGAATTGGTTTGGAGATCAGCAGAGAGCTTCTATTTACTGTAGCCTGTGACTAATAATGGGGGCTACAGCAATATTCTCCAATATGCGCACATTACTTCTAATTTTTCTCCTTTTTTTAAATCACCATTTTCCTACATTGTGATTGCATTCATTTATTTCATATTATTGCCTAAACGCTCCCTCCTGGTTTTAATTTAAAACAGGGGAAAAAATGTCTTCTCATCGTTTTCATTTTTTTTTTTTTTTTTTTTTTTTTTTTTTATCGGTAACAAATGGTGATTTTGCAGTGCTTGTCTGCGGAAGGCTTCTTGTTATTCTGAATAATCTCTGAATCACATCATTAATTTGCTACAGTTCCTTAGCTTGCAGCATTATTGCTGTGCTTGGAGTTTTCCTTTTAGCCTTCTTTGTTTGAATCTGGCAATGTCTGTGTGTCTTTCTGTGTTCTGACCTCCCAACACTTTCTGACCCCCCACATTCTTAATTGCTCGTTATATAAATCTGTCCTGAAAGCCTGGAATATAAGCGTTTATTGGCCACTCACCTGAACTCATGAAAGGCCTGCATGCTGACACTGACACAATCCAGACAAGGCACATTTGTTTGGAATTAGTATGGCCGTTCCTTGGTGAACATGACTGGATGCAAGTGACCCAGAGAACAGGTAGTTGATCACAGAGTGAGTGATTTCTCTGCTGGTGGCTGATGGCAAGGCTTTTAACAGGTGAAACCTACCACCGCGAACAACAAAGCGCTGCCGGTTGTTCTCACGCACAGGGGTCATGAGAGGTCGCCGACACCGCAGGTCCTGACACCATGACAGATTAAGGGTATGGAGCTGAGATGAAGTAGAGAACCTAGAGTCTGCATTACTTCATTCTGCATTAGTTTTCACTCATGCCCGTGCGGGGTTGGGTAAGGTGTGTGGTGTGTGTGTGTGTGACAGACTCGTAAAAATCCGTGATGGATTCAGCCTGATCCACACCAGATTGGTTCCAAGTGTGGACTGAGTAAAGCGAGATCAAGCAGGATTCTCTAGCAGTGGCACTCGTTTCACACAGAGACATTGCAATAAGATATGGCTGCCCCTTTCCGCTTAGTACTTTGGTATGGTTGAATGCGTATCTGCGTGTTCTATTTTTATATTTATATTATGCTATATTTTTCATGATATCAAGTATGGAAAAACATTTGGCAACTTTTACTCTTTAGTCATCCATTTAACTGATTCTCTTTCCTGTTTTATCGCTACAGATATTTTAACACGTTCAGCTGAAGGATGTTTTGTGATTTTGTGTGTGTCTCATGTGTGTGTGCTACTTCGCAGGCTCTGTGCCCTCTGGGTCAGTCTTTATAGAGGCCTGTGTTCCTCATAATTTGTTTATGAGCCTGTCAAAGTCACCACTCACTTCATTTCAGGATAATAGCACTTAGATGAGCAATAGCTCATGACTTTTTTTAGCAGTCTCGAAGCTAAGTCATTGTGATCAGATTTATTAGTGCTTCACAGGGGTCTCCACATTCACTTGATTGTTTTAAATCACAGGATCAAATAGGCCTGTTCTCCAAACTGATTTATAGGGATATTTCCTGTCAGCCATGCTTTATATTACAGGATATATATATATTTTTTTACTTTAAATTTCTTGTTTGTTTCGGGGGCTGCACCATTTTTAAGTTTTGTCCATATGCTCATAATAAAAGACCTGACTCTCTGCAATCTTCTGTGTAGGAAAATCTGTTTCTTGTGTCCATGTGCAAGAGCTGTAATATGTCAGTCAATATAACCTGCATACTTATCATACAACACTACAGTAAAACCATGGCGAAACAGTACATTATAGCAAAACCATAGCACTTCTTTTGTAATGGTAGCCTGCTTGAATTTTTTGCATTAGTGTTAAAATATTGACTGCAAGTAATTTAAGCGGTATTGGTCCTTCACTGCAGTAGGGCTGCACTGATCTTGCTGTGTATCCTCAGCTTTATCCTCAACAAAACTCACAAAGAATTTGTAGATTTTTCACTCTTGCATAGGCTACATCAGGGGGAGGAATGGGAAAATATGTCAAGGCTGATCTGATACCAGTTCTGCATTTCAGGGTAGCGTCGGCCACAATACCGATGCTCAGTATCAGCTTTGGTAGTCATGCCTGCATGTGTTTATGCATAAGAGTCCGCTCAGAGAGACCAGCCTTTTGCAGAGTTATGCAGAGCAGCCTGGCTCCATTCAGCTGGCTCATATCTGGGGAGAGAAAATTAATGCGTATTAATGGAGCCTATAAAACCGACTAATTGAGCATTCCGGAACTCGCTGAGTTGGGCATCTGCTACTGACATCCTAAAGCTCCCGGCCTGCAGCACTCTCTCTCTCTCTCTCTCTCTCTCTCTCTCTCTCTCTCTTTCTCTTTTCTTCCCATTTCACTATGGCACATGATCAGGCTAATAAAATCAGGACAGCCTAGCGGGGACATTACTGTGACGGCCACATTAATGACACCTGGTCTTTCAAATGAGCCCCCAGTAGCCATAAACTGGTGATCTCCTCACTCTGAAGTGGGTTCTGCTGCTTTCTGCACGCCAAGGAATACTGCTTTAGTTGAGAAAGAATATCAATATGCACACCATATGTGATGTATTCTGTTTAGATTTTACTATATGTTTGAGAGACTTCAAATATGGAGATAGACAGACCAACATCCTGCGTACTACCATGTGCAGTGCTGCTTTACTGAACATTCCTATTAAACATCCTGGCTGTCTCTCTCATCTCCCCAGATGTCTTTGAAAACATGTCTGAATGCGTGTGGTGGGGGGTTATCCGCATGTACAAGTGTACGTGTGTGCACGTCTGTCTGCATGTGCATGTGCATGTCAGCTGTTGATGTGTTCATGTGCCCCGAAGTGAAGAACAGAAAGGTCAGACGTCTTCCATTATGGAAGCATTTTAATCAGCCCGCACCGGCGGAGATTAAACAGCTATAAGCGTGACTATGAGAGTGTAAATCCAGCTGACCTTGGAGACAAGAGAGGAAGCGCACATCTGTAAACCAATCATCGCTCTGCTACCCCCGTCATCTATGCTCCTGCACCCGTACACTTCTGCCTCCAGGCTTGCAGACACACTTATGAAGACTGCCACAAACCTGCCATTTTTTGATGGCGAGCAGAAGAGCAGGAAAACTGAGAAAAAGAGCTAGACGGCAGCTTTTATTTTTATGAGAGCCAAGTCGTATGCCCGTGTTTGCTTTGAACCTAGCAACCCAGTTGATTCCATTTGCAAACAATACGAAGAAATACGGAAGGGAATGCATTTTTCAGCAAATTATGTCACTTGGTCCTATACAAACGCATGCTCGCCAGGTGACATCTCAACTGTCTGGATTGTTTTCTGCCTAAATCTACTCTACGAGTTGAAATTTAATGGATGTATCACATAGATTGGCTTGATGATTCACTTTGTGGTGTGGCTATTATTATGCCTGAGTATTTCCAGTTTGCAGTTAAACACGTTTTATAGCTCCTGAGGGGCTGGTTTATGTCGATAGTCTCCCTCCGCACTCCCCACCCCCCAGACACAGAGGTGTGAAGACTCATTTAGAGAATGACTGGAGTGTCTGATGGCAATAGCCCACTTTACTGGGGCAGATTGCATTGATGTATAATTGTTTTGCATTAAGGAGAACCATAAACGCATTAATGTACAGATAGTCGAAGGTTCTGGCTGAGCTGCACGCCGTCGCATTCGCTGCTTCTCAGGAACAACGTCTGTTGCAGGCAGATGAAGATGTAAGCGTTCCACAGCTCACTTCTTTTGGTGGTGAAATTTATATGGAGTGCATCCAAGCACAATCTGTGAATATGACCTTTTGGCCCCATTTTATTATTTTGTCATAAACATACATCAGTAGGACGTATGTTCACTGCTGTAGGCTACTGGCAGTGTGGTGTAGTTTTACTGCTTTGCCACTCTTCCTGGGACTTACAAAACGCTGGATAAGTGCCGAAACGTGACAAAATGCTGAGTCAGCTTTCGTTTAAAGAGCATAAAATAGCTATAGCACTCATTTCTTTTAGAATAGTATTTTAATCCCAGGTATCACCTTTAGCGACATTAAAGAATATTGATGAATGTTCATTTAATCATTAATAAATAGTCCAGTGAAATCGTGTCTATCATCAGGTCCGCAAACCAATAAGACAGGGAAAAAAAATACAGAGATTGTTATTATTATTATTAACTCCAGAACACAGATATTTTTAATAGTTAACTCCTTTTGGATGGCTGATTCTGGTTATTATATATTAAATGTCATGTCAAACATGCAAATTGATATGTGAAATCTGGAGACGGAACAGAAACTGACCTTAACTTACCTTAACCTTAACAGAAACTTAACCTGCAAGCTAATTTAGACATACTTAGTGATATTTATATATATATATATATTTGGCATTACAGGAAGCATTTACAATTTGTATTTTCCTGCATATTTATGGAGGGTTTTTTTTCTTAAACCTTAAATTAAACAAAGAATTAGAATACTATATAAATTAGTTAGAATACACAGTCAGTGGAGTTGGGCACATGCACGTATAGTACTCTCTTACAGAGGCCTGTTTTAGTGAAAAGTGGGAATTAACATAATCCTGCTCATGTCAGCATTTCTCAAGTCTCTCTTAGAGAGAGCGAGAGAGAGAGAGAGAGAGAGAGAGAGAGAGAGAGAGAGA
>JAOVYU010000060.1:16615349-16630827 GCA_025674565.1 Synodontis membranacea | reverse complement strand
CTTCTTCTTCTTCTTCTTCTTCTTCTTCTTCTTCTGGCTGCTCCATGTTTGGGGTCACCACAGCAGATCATCCATCGTCCACACGTCCAATTTGGCAGGGTTTTTTTCTGCCGATTGCCCTTCTTTTCAGATTTGACCAGCAAAGAAGTAAAAACTCACCGGTCTGTTCTAACCTGAAACCTTGTACCAAAATTAAAACTGCTCTGTTTTAGACACTGCAGATATGAAGCTGTTAATGCAGCCAAAATAATAGGCTTTAAATTACATTCATTTTTAGCTTCCTATTGTTCAATGGATTTAATCAAATATACTTGGAATGCTTATTTAAATTTAAATGACATAATTCATGAAGTCAGTATGAATTGTATGAGTAGACCTTTCAGAGATGATATCTGATGTAAGAATTGGGACAAGATTTACTTCAAATGTGCCAGCCATTTACCCACATTCCACTACTAAAGTTGTTTCCTTCCTCAGTTCAACAAATGCCATATGAAGAGTGGCCAGTTCAGACCATTTCAGATGTTACCAAATCACTGCTAGATAATCTCACACTGAGGCATTTATTAGACCCTCTGAATGAATCATTGTTTTCCTGAGGGAATCAGTCTTAACCTAGTGATGTATTGAGTGATTATATAATGGAGACCTGTACACTGTTCACCACTACCACTGACGGCAGCAGCAGAACACACTGAGACCCGCAGCACTCATCAGCCCTATAACCAGTGGCTTTGCAAGTTGTTCATCACCCAGACCTGCACTAGATACTACTGCGAAAGAGCCAAAAGACAGGTTATGTGGGATCACAGTTCAAAACTCCACAGAAAGATTGATTTATTCCTTATTTATTCATTTTCAGTTACTGCTTTAATTGTGATAACGATTGAGGTGAACCCAGGACACTGATTACAAAGTAGGAATAAACCCTGGAGAGGATGTTGGAATATCACAATACATAACACACTGAGTTATTGACCCTGCTGAAACTTCTGCTTCATCTGGACAGCTACTAGTAGCCAAAACACAGGATTTGTGTGTGTGTGTGTGTCTGTGTGTATGTGTGTGTGTGTGTGTGTGTGTATATATATGCACCCTGACTCCCTGACATGACGATGAGGAAGAAACCTTGAGACTCAAACCAGACTCAACAGGGAACCCATCCTTATTTGGGTGACACCAGATAGTGAAATTACAAATAAGATGCTAATGTAACAGTGCGTATGGTCCAAAAAGTGCATTGTGTAGTACATAATTCATGGTAGTTTAAACATAAAGTCTATATTGTTGAACCTTTCAGCTGATTGACTGATAGAGGTTTGAGTGTAAGACTGCTTGTATTAATTTAAGTCCTAAGCCATTGTAACTGAAATGTTCATGCCAGAAGCAGTCATCATCTTCACTGTCTAGGTGAATGTTGAGACTGTTCACATGGGACCATCCTCAACAGGAGCGAGTGTATGACAACTCAGAAGAAGGACATCAGGATGGACCAGAAAGGATAAAAGAGAAGAATCATTGGTATCTCAGGTAGTATGTGCTACATTTAATGCTTGAGATTTTTCTAATTGACTCATGTTGTATTCTTTCTTTTTTTTTTAACTACAATGTTATGTAAGTAGCTATAGTTCAGAATCACTCACACTTATCAGCTGGCCAAGATGATCCCATATTGACCAGCTTGGTGTTTTGGGAACTAGAGCAGCCAGAGCAGCCAAATGGTGGCCTAGCGGTTAGGGAAATGCCCTTGTAATCGGAAGACTGCAGGTTTGAATCCCATGACCAGCAAGGTACCACTGAGGTACCCTGAGCAAGGTACCGCCCCCAAGCACTGCTCCCCGGGTGCTGAAAATAGCTGCCCCCTGCTGTGTGTCACTGTTCACATATGGGTCAAAAGCAGAGGACCAATTTCATTGTTGTGCACTGTGACAATTACTCACATTCACTTTAATTGACCAAAAAGCACTTTTTTTTTTTTTTTTTGGTATAAACAAATTGCTACGATTGTATTGTCTCTCAGTTGGAATTTGATTTGAATAAAAGCACCAGCCCAGTGAATAAATATCATTGTGCATGGAAAGAACAAGTTGACGTTGGAACAGACAATAACCAGAGCTCAGGAGCTGTGAGGCATCACCCTCATGATTTATTCATTCACAGGGCATCTCACACACTCATTCACACGTAGGGCCAATTTGGAGTCGTCACTCCTTTTTCAGGGAGGTTAAAAAATATAAATAAATAAATAAATAAATAAAAAACCTGTCTGTACATTTTCACAAACAGGAACCTGAGATGAAAATGAACTAGGGTGAACATATTTTGTCAAAATTATGAAGGAGGACAATAGGGGCAGGGTGACGGCAATGGGGCAGACAACGAATGACGACTGGAGGAAGCCAAAGCTGTATCCGGGATATTTTTGACGATTTAGATACGGTCACCCTAAACGAACCAAAGATTCTGGAGCTGTGAAGCACCAACACTACCTACTGACCAAAAACCTTTCATTCATTCATTCATTCATACAAGGCAACCACACAAAAAAAACATTCTAACAATGAATTGGTAACAAACATTAAACATAAAGTCCCTAACAACTCTGTAAATCTTTTGTTTATAGTGTATAGTTTAATTTACAGCGTTGAAATGTTTCCTCTGTTTATACTGTTAAAAAAAATAATTAAAAAAACCCTATCCGTTTTGTTCTTTGCACCATTTCAATAAAGTTTGAAAGGAACGACCTTGCGTGACGTCACGAGCTCATCCGGGACCTTTCCTCCGAGACGCCCGCGCGCGTGCGCATGCGCAGTGCTTCCGGTGCTTCGACCTCTGCTTGTTGGTGAGTATCGGGAGGATTCCTCAGGCGAGGAAAGAACTCAATCTTTCTTCATCCTCATTCAACAGTGTCTCTTAATCGGTGCTGTTACTTAGGCGATCGTTAGTGATTATCATATGCGACTTTAAACCGGTTTATTTTTGAATAACAGTATAAAGTAGGTTGTTGACCTTACTCCTGTTCTTTCTTGCCTTACAGACAGTCCTGCTGCTGCAAATCCTCAAAGGATTAAAGAACAAATCAACAACAACACTTAGTTCCACAATGTACGCCTGTGCGAAATTCGTCTCAGCACCTGCACTGGTGAGGAGTTGAACAGGAATGAGTTAGTTGTTGAATGTGTTGTATCTTTGAGGTTGTGATTTTGGGGCCTGCTGCTGAACTTGAAGCCGGCTGCTCACGAGCTCATTCATTCCGTCATTCATTCATGTGTTCAGAGCTCGGCTGAGTAAAGCTGGGAGGCAGAAAGGACTCCGCGTTTATTCCTCTAGCGCGCGCGTGTGTGTGTGTTTTTTGTATTCTTTAACTGTCCTTTTGTCTGCCTTTGCATTAAGGTCAAAATCTAGCTTGTTGGCGGGCTAGCAGGCTAATAGCTAAGATAGCTGCACAGAGATTAGCTTCACAGGTCTCACGTTCATGGTGTGATTTTTTTTTTTTTTTAAGTCTTGGTTAATCTGCTGCACTTTTGTCCACCCTGTCCTTCAGGACATTTTTTTTTTTTTTTTTTTTTTTTACAATTAATGAACCTTAAGACTTCCTCCTTGTCTGACTGTAAGACTGCTACTGGTTTTGGGGGAAGTGTCTTTTTTTTTTTCTTTTCTTTTGTCTGCAGAACTTCATCTGTTAGATCTTCCTTGAAGTTGTTTTATTTTGTTCAGGCACCAGGACTGTGCAGCTGTGAGCTACTTGCCCTGTCACGTGATAATCCTTGAACTTTTGTGCCCCCTTCCTGTCTTGTCCCCTGCATGTGTGTCCTTCATAGGACTCTACAGATTGTCTTTCATGTTTAGCACTTTGTTTCTGTGTTTTTGCCTCACCAGTAACCAATTCATGTTTTTCAGGTCCGCTCTGGATCACGGGCTTTGTACAGACCCTTGTCTGCTGCTGTACTGTCTAGGCCAGAGGTCAAAACAGAGGTGAGATTATAAATCCGAGAAGCTTTTTATTTTCCTGTTCTTTCTTTCTTTCTTAAATGACCTTACAGTGGCTGGAACAGAAGACCATCTTGTTCTCTGTAGTAAGTATTACTTAGGAATCATGAGGGGAAGCTTCGGATTCTCTCAAACCTAAGAATTTGTAGATTTTCCATCAAGCAGTTCTAGTTTTATGAAGTGTTAGGGATATTACACGGGGGGGGACTGACCTGAATCACAGATCAGTATTGAATAAGATTTGGCAGATTTTCTTATAAAGTCCACTGATTGTTAGTATTGTGAGCCCTTTTGTGAGACACGGACAGTGCAGGACACAGTTTCTCTTAAAGCAGGTTGCTGTCATATCACTGCTTTAATTTTAGTAAATTCACATCAATAATAGCAAATCAGTGTGTTTCTAAGCAGGCTGATACCTGCTTGTATTAAGCAGTCTATGTGCACTTGTCCTGCTTGGCCATGCGATATTCTGCTACTCTTTTGTCGTTAGACGTATGTGGCTGTCGTAATTCTCTAAGGTGCAGGTTCTTGGCCCTGGAACACCACCTGTCCTGTACATTGTAGTGTTTTCCCTGCTCCTGACACGTCTAATTCAACTAATCAGCTAATTAAAAGCCCTTCTTGAGTTGAGGTGGTTCTAAAGATGGACTTGTGTAATGCAGTGATGTGTTTACTAAACTAGTGAGTAGGAGGAAAAAGTAAAAAAAGCACAATGACATTGCACCTGTTCCTGTAGTGTGCTGTCAGTCACCAGTGGGTTTAAGGTTTTTAACTGGGTTACATCTTCTGTACACATTTCATATATGTATTGTTTATGTATTGCTCTCTTAAAAGAATTCTGACCAGTTATGTCTGCATGCACAGTTAATTTAAACCTGCCAATGATATTTTCTAACGTATTAATTTTAAGCCACGGTGACCCAGACTAGATAAAAATAGTAACTGATGAATAAATGCAGTAAAGTGTGATGACCCAAACAGTGTCTGTCCTGATGCACACCCTGTTTTTGAGAAATTCAAAGCACTTCTTTGCACTAAAAGCACTATAAAGGTTTAGTTACTTTTGTCATAGAACAATGACATTCTCAAGTCTGTACCATGGATCAAATCATCACTTGTGTTCCTCTTTCTCTGTAGGCTCCTGTTGCTCTGCTGCCCCAGTCTCCTCTCACCCAGGTGTGTCTACGAGGTTTCCAGACCAGCGCAGTGAGCCGTGACATCGACACTGCTGCCAAGTTCATTGGAGCTGGAGCTGCCACCGTCGGAGTGGCTGGATCTGGTGCTGGAATTGGAACTGTCTTCGGCAGTCTGATCATTGGATATGCCAGGTAAAAAATTTTAAAAAGTTCTTAATCACTTAGATTTGTAATCATTTGTAGTTTGTGTGAATTTTCAAGCAAGATTTTCATGAATCTGACTTTTGTGTGTGTTTATTTATCTATTTTGTTTAAATTTTTTTTATTTTTTAGGAACCCATCTCTGAAGCAGCAGCTCTTCTCATATGCTATTCTGGGATTCGCTTTGTCTGAAGCCATGGGTCTCTTCTGCTTGATGGTCGCTTTCCTCATCCTGTTTGCCATGTAAAAAAACTTACGGCAACATACGCTGTACCCAATTGTGATCTCACAGTCGCTACCAAAACTGTCTGCTCTTAATTGTCCATGTAAGAAAGAAATGCTAATTTTCAGTGTCCACTCTGTCAAAAGAAAAAATGTATTATAAACTTGTAAGCAATTACAAAATTAAAATGTATTTGAACTGTTTAAAGGACAACTGTAATTTTTGTCATTTATAAATTACGCCACCACTTGGAACAACAACGACGACAACAATGGCGCTCGGTAAAAGGTCAAAGTTGAAGACGTTCATCGCAAAAAAAACCCCTGGTAGTACGATAGCACTTTCTGTGCATCACAATTGGAGAAGTGTACTTGTTCTGGGTCCATGTTCGTTTTCATGCGTTGCACTCCTGGTGGATGGAGAAAGGGGTGTAGGACGCAGGAACATTTTTGTTTTTGTAAATTGCGTTAAATAAATATATACTTGTCTTCAAGGTTGTTACTTATTCCCTGTTTGCTCTTATACTGAAATAGATTCTGAATATTCAGTCCTAGGGACTCGCTGTGTGTATGTTTTTCAGCTAATGAGTTAAATTTAAGTGTGTTGAATGAATTTTAATCCCTGGTCCTGGAGTGTCAGTGTTAACATCTGAAGAAAACAGTAACGTGCAGGATTAATGGTGCTCCAGCAGGACTTCTCAGTGATTCACTGTCCTGTGTGTGTTTAAATTCACTCTAATGTGATCGATATAAACTGGACGAAAAGCGGAAGTGAAAGATGAGCTTGGTGGGCGTGGCCGGTGGGCGTGGCGTTATAGGTGTCGTGAGCGCGTGCTTGTGTGCTAATTTAATTACCTCGAGCCGCTGACATCCTAAGCATTTTAAGTAAATAATAACCCCTAATGTTTCCGGATGTAACGGAAATGCCCAGGCGCTGCTGGCGGCTTCATTCTGAAGGCTTTAGGACTCGTAAACGGGAATGAAGTGAAGTCTCGCGAGAACAGAAGATCCGTGGGGTTTTTTGGGGCTGTCAGGGTTGTGCCTGTGGGTAAGTAATCGCACCAATTAGTGTTATTCGTGAACACACACACCGGGCAGGTTATCGTCTCGGGGGGAAATAACCGAGCCAAGTATGTTCTGCAAAATATGATCCTCGCGCTTGCATGACACTTGCATAATTTCTCCCTTGTAGCTGTGGTGCTAATATGGCGACGGCTATGCTAGCTAGCTAACTCGCTTGGTTACTGTAAACAAGGTGGCCTGCATTGTTATCCTCAGCATCCGTATGGCCGGAACAGACATAGGGGTTCATGTAAACAAACAAACAAAAAAAGAGAGAGATAGGTATATTAAAATAAAGCTGTTTTCTTGCTGGTTGTCATTTAGTTGTGGGGTCCAGTTTACACAAAACATTCATTCACTGTCCTGTTGAAGATTAGCCATTCATCATCTGAGTGACAATAGAAGGCACAGCTGTGCATCTGTCTCTCAGAGCTCTGTCATGTCTTGACTGTTTCACACTCATGAGTCCTTTTCTTGCCTGATACAAGATCAACTACATCTAAGCCCTGATTGTGTTTACAGAGTTGTCATTTCTGGACAGGCTTTGATCTGGTTAAGTCCATCCTGGAATCTGAAGGAGCTTCATGCAGGTTGTAGAGGATATTAAAGAGAAACTCCACCCTTGAAAGACAGCAAGTTCTGTTTAGGTTGATTTACTTCTAAGTGAAGTGAAAGTGCTTCATTGTCATTATTGACACACCACAGCACACAGTGAGTGCACAACAAGGAAATTGGTCCTCTGCATTTATCCCATATGTGAACAGTGAAGCACAGTAGGGGGCAGATATTTTCAGCACCCGGGGAGCAGTGCTTGGGGGCGGCACCTTGCTCAGGGTACCTCAGTGGTACCTCCTGGCTGTGGGATTCGAACCCGCAATCTTCCGGTTACAGGGGCACGTCCCTAACCATTAGGCCACCATCTGCCCCATGGTTTGCCCTAATGTGCTTGAGAGATTCTGGAAGTACAGTAATGTATAGGTTGATGTTGTATTTTTTTTCGTTGACCCTCTGAAAAGTTTTGAGGTTGTGTGCAGCGGCGATGTCGCAGGTGGGACAAGGGGCAATGCTTGTACACTGATGTTTATGAGGAGAAAACAAATTCAACCTCAGACACGGTTGACGGCTGTCAGGTTTTATTCGTGTCTCTTTAAAATGACACAACGAGCCCTTCTTTTCTCGCTCGGCGTCATATTAGGAATCCAGTGGAGACAGCAAGCTCAGCTTGGATAATCAGTGATGGACGAGGTGATCGGCAAGGTGGTGGTGATGGCGTGAAAGTTTTGGAACTTTGGGCAGTTCGAACAGAGCGGACGGATGAGGAGACCACCGCTGGACAGACGAAGGGAATAAAGTGCTGCTGCATTGTGTCTAGGCCTAATTCCCACTGTCGTCAGTGTTAAACCGAACGGCATTGTGGGTAAGCTGGGAAAGCAAAGTGAAAGTAGACCAGCGTGTTGATGAACGTTTAATCAACTCGGAATTGAATTACAAACTAAATCTTAAACACCATTAATGATCAGGTTACTCATAAAACATCAATCTGCGAATCGCTCGGGGTGTGTTTGAAGGAAAAGCCCACTAGAAACTCTAACGTATAAACAAAACATAATCCAAATACTAACATATAAGCATGTAAACTGTACCTTTATATATTTTTTGATGTTTCTGTTTGGAAAGACAGTGACGTTTACTGAATGGCATTTCTGTTAGGAGACGGCATAGAGAGGCTCTGAATATGAGTGATGACAAACCGTTCCTCTGCACTGCACCTGGCTGTGGTCAGGTATGTATTTACACCACATTCATAACTACTATTGCACTATTGCTGTGAAGCGTGGAGGTGGCAGCATCATGCTTCAGGGATGTCTTTCTTCAGCTGAACTGGAGCTTTAGTCAGGGTGGAGGGAATAATGAACAGCTCCAAATACCAGTCAGTATTGGCAAAAATCTTAAAGCTTCACATTTCTAGTTTTTGACCTGAAACACACCTCCAGATCAATAGTGGAATGGGGTCACCAAACAAAGATCAAGGTTTTAGAAGTCCAGATCTAGATTTAATTGAAAATCCTTCTAACTTTGGACAAATGGCAAAATATTGCCTAGTTATATATATATACAGCCCTCCATAATTATTGGCACCCCGAATAGAGATGTGTAAAATATATTTTTTTGTGTATAACATCATTGACATCAGCAAGATAGAAAACAGGTTGTCTCTCCCAGACAACCTGTTGGCATGTGTCTAATGGTCGTTATTGGAGACTTGGTGACCCCAAGATGCCACTCTTTGCTGCAGTTCTCGTAACAGTGAGCTTTGGAGAATTTTTTTTACTTCCCTTACCATCGTCCTCACTATGCATGTTGGCAAGTTAAACTTGGGTCCGGCCTTGTTTGTCACAGTTCCATGTTTTAAACTTCTTACTGTGGATATGCGCAAGTTTTGATGAGTAACTATTTTCTTGTAGCTGTTTCCTGACTTATGAAGATCAACACCCATCTGCCGTACTAAAACAGAATGTTCTCTTGTCTCTCCCATTTTGAAGAGTGGCTAAGAGAAATGGGTTTCTGCGTCATGTCATATTTATACCCCAGAAACACATACCCCCGGAAGTCACGGATTACTAATTAAAACTTCCTAGACGCTCTGATCAACTTAAAAATGTAAAGCATAAATTACAAAAAATCTTCAGCTTAGTTTTTTTTTTTTTTTCTAATTTTTTCAGTGTGAGTATGTTCTAGTGCAATTGAAAAAAAAAGCCATTAATTTCAAGGCTTTTTACACAGCTTTATCAGGGATGCCAATAATTATGGAGGTCACTGTCTGTTTGTATATAAATATATATATATATATATCATATGTTATGCAACAAATATGTGTATGTGTGTGGTGCTGCTTCCACAGCGATTCACAAATGAAGACCATTTGGCAGTCCATAAACATAAGCATGAGATGACACTCAGGTTTGGTCCAGCACGCAGCGACAGTGTCATCATCGCTGGTGAGTACGTCACAAATCTCCGTCCCTCAGCCGAGGTCATTAATGAAGGTGATAGTTGTTTGTCTAATTGGTTGTTCTTTGCAGACCAAACACCAACGCCCACGCGCTTTTTGAAGAACTGCGAGGAGGTCGGACTGTTCAACGAGCTCGCTAGTCCCTTTGAACATGACTTCAAAAAAGCCACAGAGGAGGATATTAAAAAGGTACATAAACATAACCTTCAGTGTGAATCATGAGGAAGTGTACCATTATTTCCACCACTATCAGGACTTCAGTATTAGGACGTTTCATTTGGTTATTGTAAAATGTAAGATAATGCAATTACATTAGAGGAAAACTCCACCACGAACGTGATCTTTAGCGGCAACCAAACTTTTGTTTAAACTTCCTGAATTTCAGTTTGGTTACTGGTCTCCTACATTACCCACAATGCTGTTCGGCTGTCCACTGGCAGTGGTGTCAGCGGGTATTCATCTTTTCCTCAAGAGAGCGATGCAGCAGTGATTTAGTCCTTCAGTCTGTCCATATCCTGATCTGCGCACTCTCCTTAAAAAGATTAAGCAGGCTTCAGAGCCTCAGCCTTTACTCTAATATGACCATCATCACCATCGTGCTTGACATCTTGTTGATTACCAGCCGAGCTGAGACTCTTTCATTACAGCACCATCGCTGAAAATCTGCTAACTTGTGATGTGAATAACAAAAATAGCACCCAGTAAATATAGACACATTCGTATTGTGTCTCAGGGCGGAGATTTCCTTTAACAACAGGATTGTTTAGAACAATTTATTATTTATTGATGAATAATTTAATGGTTGTAGCAGATTTCCTAGACACATTGTGCGAGCCAAAATATTTTTCACACTATTCACGCATCCTGATGTCTCATTCTTCCTATAGCTTCTATTTTGCACTGGTTTCTCATTTGTTTTCCGAGATATTTGTCGTTACAAATTGTGTTCAGCAGTAACATGAGCAAAAAGTAGAATCTTTGAAATTTTTTACATTTCTTCCCCTTCGCTTTAATGACAGTGTGTACTCGAGCTCATATGGACTTCACAAGTTTGTGTAAAACCGGACGATTCATGTTAGATCAAGTCGGCTCAGCAGGGGTAACCCTCTGGTCTTTGAAAATCTACCTTTTTTACAAATTAGTCATCACAATTTTTATAGTGACATAGAAATAGTTCGGAGTAATGAATATTTAAGATCTTGAACATTTCTTTTATTTATTTATTTATTTATTTATTTTTATTCAAACTGTCTGCTTATTTCCATTTTTAAATGAAAAGAAAATCCCAGATTGTCAGTGGAGTCTCAGACATTTGGACCCCTTTGAATGTCAGTGTGGGATCTGAAATTTTTTTGCCAGATGGAGTTCAAGCTACTATCTAATAAGAGCAAAAAAAAATGCATTTAGCAATGCCGAGGATATAACGTCTTTCTGTTGCTACTTATGTATGTTGGGGAAGTGAGTGGTTTCATCTGCTTGTTTTCAGGGCAGAGGATGTGCCTCCTTACAGTGATGTACTTTGTAAAACCTCATTTTAGATTATCACCTGTCTTTCTTTGTAGCTGATTTTATTTGGACAGGTGCACTGAAGTGTGCTCATTTGCAGCTGTAATGCCCAAGAGACTTAATTGTGGACTTTGCTATTGGGGTCTGACAAAACGACAGCTAATGATGTTTCAATGCATTTTCCTTTCAGTGCCAGTGAAGTACTGTACCTAAAATAATTAGATTATAACAAGGAAAAAAAGCAGAATAAGCAAAAGCATTTGCGCTTCACTGTCCGGGACACACATGAGAACAAAAATAACCGTAAGCAGGTGAGCTTGTTGTTCTGTCGTGCAAACGTTTAAAGGCCAAAAAAATGTAAACATCAAATGCCAGAGACAGGACGAAAACCAAAACCTTTATGCGCGTTAAGAAGCACAATACGAGGAGCAGTAACCTTGGATCAGATGCTTAAGGTGAACTTTAAATAAGCCTAGGTAACTGCTGGATCAGATATTGCTTTAAAAAAAAAGAATGAAAATTGGGAAGACTGGTTTTATAAAATATTATATTATACAAATATAATAATATATAAAATATAATAAAAATCAAACCTAAGAAAAAATACATTCAAGACTTTTTATTCTGTAAACATTTCAGTTCCAGAATTTATTTATTTATTTATTTTTTACTTAAACATAACAAAGACTTGAATGTCTTTTGACTTTTTTTCTTGAATGTGTTTGATTTTTATTGTATTTTATATGACATTATATTTATTATATTTGCATGATTTTTGTGTGAAAGCTGCAGGTTTCTATCTTATGCGTTTTTTTTTTTTTAAGTCTTCATTTAAGAAAAAGTTAAACTTGGTAGTGTAGAAAAAAGATCTAATGGTTATTGATCTCTGCTGATAACTTTAATGTGTACTATAGAGTATCGAGTGCTGAATGTCCTACAGACTGCTTGTAGTATTTTTTTTCTTTTAAGTAGAAAGATTTAATTTCCTTATTTTTGAAGTCATCTTTACTTTACAGCATTTCTTTGCATGCGCCTAAGACTTCTGTACTGTACTGTACATATTGTTTCATACATAAATGATCATAAATAATCATGATGTACATAAATGATCGCCCTGTTGAATGTTCATGTTCGAAAAACGGACATTTAGTATTTTGTCCTCAAAGTGAACGCGTTCAATCAATCACCCTGATTGTGGGCAGGTTGTGGGCAGGTCGTGGAAATCTGTCATCACACTGCTGCAGGCATAGTGGAGTCCGTCATTCGTTAAAAAGAGTCACGTTCATTGTCTGCAAACCAGCAGCAAAAAACATAAAGATCGTGAATTTAATGAAAATGTCTGGGGGGATGGGGGGCTCCAGTCCATGGTACAGTCCTTGGTCCGTAGTCTAGGCTGCTTTGTGATGTATTGAAGATAGAGAAAGTTTATAGACTAGAATAAATAATAAAATCTCGCCTACTTCGGAGGACAGGATATACCCAAATTTTTCTTTTTTTTTTTCTAAAAGAATAATCACTCGCTCATTTGTCTCCATTGTCATATGATTATTTTTGTGGAACGCCCGCATAAAGGCTTCACGTTTGATGTGAATATTATTGTTGCATTAAATTTGCCACGGACCTTTAGAGGGAAACGTAATTGCAAATCAATACAAAAATTTTCCTTTATTTTGATCGGAGTGGTCTTTTCCATGCTGACACAGCCCCATCCACAGGGCACGGGCGCTCAATGAAGGGTTTAATGAGTATAAAAATAATCACATGCTGTGGGTTTCATTCGCCAGATCTCAACCGTGTCAAACACCTATTGGAGGTTTTAAACAGCGTTCATTTCTCTAGAATTGTTCCGGAAATGTGTAGTAGCAATGCCGAGGAGCAAAGAAGCTCTTTATTTGGCTCATGATGGCTAGAACCCTTTCACTTTATATTCCTAATGCACACACTTCTTTTAATCCGTCACTAGTCTGTAGTTTTGAAGCTGAAAGCCGCCAGCACTGTAGATCTGTTCTGTGCAGACTGTGGTTATTACATTATTAAAGACGTGTGCACTATTGGTTATTTATTTATTTATTTTTAATGGTGTTTTAGTTACCTTTGGACTTGTCACCTCTTGCCACTCCTATTGTCCGAAACAAAATCGAGGAACATGCGTCTCTGGAATCACATCGAGACAGCCCTCTGCCCTATCCCGAATCTACAACCAGTGATGACAAGGTGAGAACTAGTTTAGATCATTGTATTACGTCTTGAATATTTACTGTCGCTCATCACTGAATGTCCCACCTCGGGTTTATTACAGTATGTACTGCAGAATCCTGTGGGTATAGTGTATAAACCTAATTCCAGGTTTGTAAACGTAGCCTCTTAAATCAAATAAGCACAATCCTGAGAGGGTCTGTGCTCCAATTTATCTTCCTGCCAGTCTGCAGAATACATCTTTTGGTGTCGTCTGGCATTATCTCAGCTGGTTTTCTTTTGATATAAGATTCACGTAGTCAGCTTTACTGTCGCAGCCTGTGTCTTCTTTACTGTATAAAGGGCGTGGAATGTAATTATAAAGGTCTGAAATGGCACATTTTTTAAAAAAAAAATTTCTGAATGGTTGATGCACCTTCGGTTTCATATGATATTTTCAGGAGGTTTCTTTGCAGCCGACCTCCCTGCCTACGTCCACTATAGTCCGTCCTGCCTCCCTCCAAGTCCCCAATGTACTTCTGGCCAGTACCGATGCTAGTGTTGTTATTCAGCAAGCCCTTCCATCTCCAACATCTAGTTCTGTTATAACTCAAGTCCCATCCTCTAATAGGCCAATAGTGTAAGTAGCTCCAAAATGTTACTTGTTACTTAAGAACCTTTCATTTTCACGTCACAGCTTTTTTTTTTTTTTATTTTTTTTTTTTAATTTTTTCTATTTTTTCTTTAATCATCAGGAACTTTTTATTTCAGTCATCTATTATTTAAATTTGCTGATACTTATGTTTGAAGCTGGCAAGATTTTTCTGAGTTACTCTGTCACCAGTATCGCCAACATTCTCATTTTTCATTTGCTTTAAAAGGCTTATAAATGCAAATACAGCCAGATTTACAGTATGTTTCCTTTATACATGTATATACACATCTGTATTTCGTGTTCAATTGTAACAGTAAGATAACACACGTGTATTTATGGTATTACTATGCACACCTGCCTCTCTGCTCTGTCTCCAGTCCTGTATCTGGCACATTCCCAGTGATTCTGCAGCTGCCAAACGGACAGACCATGCCCGTCGCCATCCCAGCCACCATCGCCAGCTCTAGCGTGCACATCCCCACCGCCATACCTGTACGTTTACACCGTTTGTTGTGTATTTTGTACCAAACATGTTTAATCATTCACCAGATGTAATAACATTCTCAATGAGATGAGAGCTTTTCGGTCCAATTAAGAGTAGTCGCACTGCAAAGCTTAAACGCAAGTAAGGCATCTGCCATTCCTGGGGGTATTACTTCAGTGAGAGGGAATGCTTCCTGTAAAATGTCTTTAGGAACTTTGAAGAAAATTTTGTCAAGTAAAATGTACTTTTTTTTTATTTTAGCACATTTCCTCCAGACATGCAACCTGTTTTTGTAGATCGAGAACTCTCAGAGGACTATTCGTTCTCTTGCCGGGCAATTAAACATTTGAAAGTGACTCCTTTCCAAAAGAGTGGCACAGTGTTCTCGTGTTGTGAGTGACATTGGTGGGATTTGTCGGCGGCACGTTTCAGAGTGGCACAGAGGACAGTCCGGTATTTATTATTCTGACACCGCCTGTGTCAGAGTAATAAGAGAGAGAGAATAAGAGAACTAATGGGCCTTAGAAAAGGGCAGTTGTATGTCACAGCGATAAAACGAGAGAGGGAGGAAGAGGAGAAAGATACAGCGAGAGGACACAACCATAATGCTGTAGTTGGATCGAGGCCGTATGATCTGCATATTCACGTCCGTATCTCGTTCGAAGGCTGTTGTAATGCGGTGGGTGTTGAGAGGACAAACAAGCCCATATCATAATATTTGCAGGATGGTGACATATCTGTGTGTCTGTCTACATTTTGAGTGCATGTCCTTTTGCTCCACCTGTGCTCTCTCTCTCTCTCTCCCCCTCTCTCTCTCTCTCTCCCCCCTCTCCCCCCCCCCCTCTCTCTCTGGATGTGTGAGTGTGTTTACTTTGGTAGAGATGAGGGCTTGGTAGCTACATCTTTCTGTGGTTGTGCCACCTGCAAATACCAGGCAGTCAGCCTAATGAGTGTGAGCTATGGGGTGAGCCTGTGTGCATGCTGCTCGCTTTGTGTGTGGGTGTGTCTTTGTGTGAGAGTGGACACTTAGCAGG
>JAOVYU010000060.1:16610349-16612849 GCA_025674565.1 Synodontis membranacea | reverse complement strand
TGACCACAAGTCATTTCTGCAAAACAGCTAAATCCCAAGGCCTTGTGCTGAACATAGTTTATCTGTGTGAAAGTGAAAGGAAGCCTGGCAGAGACTTGCGGCTTTAGGAACTTTATACCTGTGTGAGAGCTGCAATAATTGCATGTAGAGTTATATTATTCATGAATATAAGAATCGTGGATTTTAGGAGTGTCCGGTTTTAGAAGCGTCCAAAAGATTCCAAGAAAGTCCAAGACGAAAGTGTCCAAGAGATTAGTTAAAATGAAAACAGGTAAAACTTGTAGCTATTTGGGGGAAAAAAATCTCATTTAACAGCTCTGGGTAATATTAAGAGACCACTGCAAACTTATCGTTTTTTTATGGTTTTACTATTTATAGTGTTTTTTGAACATTTTTGTTTTATTCCATAAACTACTGACAACATGTCCGCCCAAATTGCACATAAAAATATTGTAAGCTAGAACATTTCATTGCAGAAAATCTCAAATTACAAAATTGCAATAATAACAGAGTATTATCAGACACCGAAAAATACATAGAAATCAAGATCATATTCAGTTTTGAAGAACACAATGCTAATGTTTGAACTTAGAAGAGTTCAGAAATTAATATTTGGTGGAATAATCCTGACATTTAATGACAGATTTCATGTGTCTTGGCATGCTCTCCACCAATCTTTCACATTGCTCTTGGGCGACTCCAGTCAGCTCAGCTTTGTTTGATGGCTTGTAACTCTCCAGTTCTGGACACTGGACAGGGTCTTGACCTTGTGCTCCTTCATCCACATCTTGATTGACCTGGCTGTGTGGCATGGAGCATTGTCCTGCTGGAAAACCCAATACTCAGTGTTAGGGAACATAAGGGAGCAGAAAGAAGCAAGTTTTCTTCCAGGATAACCTTGTACATGGCTTGATTCATCCTTCACAAGCAATATCTGCCCCATTCCAGCCTTTCTGAAGCCCCAGATCATCACTGATCCTCCACCAAATTTCACAGTGGGTGTGAGACCCTGTGGCTTATAGACTTCTTCAGGTCTACCACAAAGGCAAACTACATGTGTCAAACTTCATGTTTTATCTAAATTTAGTGACATGGAGAGAATGTTAATGTTAGCTGACTGGATAATATTACCTGCTGGCTTTGTCATGCACGTGAACTAAGGTTCATTCTATCTGAAAGAAGAGATCTATTACAGTATACAATACAAAATTTTCAACAAAAAAAAAAAAGAAAAATTTCGTAAGGTTTTACTTGTGGTTTGTGCGAGTCCTACAGAGTTAGCACAGATTCAACTTCTTGATTCAGATTGCTATGGGCAGTCATACACAATATGGGCAAAAGTTTGTGGACACCTGACCATCTCAACAATATGTTCTTGTTGAACATCCCATTCCTGATTTGTTCATTTTTTTCTGTTAGAATAACCTACGTCTTCTAGGAAGGCTTTCCATTAGATTTTGGAATGTGGCTGTAGATATTTGTGCTCATTCAGACACAAGAGCGTTAGTGAATTCAGGCAGTGATGTTGGGTGAGGAGGTCTGGGGTGCAGCCAGCGTTCCAGTTCATACCAAAGGTGTTCAGGTAGGTTGAGGTCAGGGCTCTGTGCAGGACACTAGAGTTCTTCCCCTCCAACCTTGGCAGACTATGTTTTTATGGAGCTTGCTTTGTGCAAAGGGGCATTGTCATGTTGGAACATGATTTGGTTCTGTTAGTTCCAATGCAGGGAAATTGTAGTGCTACTGCATGCAGAGTCATCGTAGACAATTGTGTGCTTCCAACTTTGTGCCAACAATTTGAAGAAGAACCATATATCAGTGTGATGATCAGGTGGCCACAAACTTTTGTCTCTATAGTATATGTTAATGGGGTGCTACCATAAAAAATGAGAGGAGATTCTATGTAAGAAGCGAGCAGTTGCAGTAACTGGCCTGGCCTCTCTGCTTTTTTTCTTTTAATGGCCATTACAGACTGGGAACGTAATAGTCCACATTAAAAGGCCCAGTACATCCCCAAGTCTCATCGACGTATCTTATTTCAAAAACAAGTGAAAACAGTTTTCCACTGTGTGCCCCTTTAATGTAGCTTTAATTTTCTATTCAAAAAAGTAATAAAGATGTGCTCTTAAAACACAAACTAACTTTTTTTTTTTTTTTACCTGTTGAAATAAAAATGATTCTTGCTAGTGGGGCTCACTGACATTATTTGATCCCAAAGGAGGTTTGATGCAGTTTAAAGTTGTAATTGTGACCTGAGACAGACCTGTAGGTTGCTGTCCTCACCATGTCTGACTCTGTTTTTTTTCTTGTCACCTGACTTCGCCTCGATGCAGAAGCTGAAGGCAGCTCTCAGTCAGCAGCTCCCTCAGGTAACCAACGGAGACACTGAGCAAAGTCGAGTCGCCAGCCAGACTCCGCCCCCTGTCCCACCACCAGTCCCAGCACCAGTCCCACCACCAGCCGAGGAGACACGTCCACAATCACTACAACAACCAGCAACATC
>JAOVYU010000060.1:16593817-16610249 GCA_025674565.1 Synodontis membranacea | reverse complement strand
CCACCACCAGTCCCAGCACCAGTCCCACCACCAGCCGAGGAGACACGTCCACAATCACTACAACAACCAGCAACATCAACCACGGAAACACCCGTGCGTAGTTTTCCTTGTGTATGCTGAGGTCTCAAAAGAGACCGCTAACCTGACACCAAGACTAGTTTTACACTAGAAGTGTTTACTTCTACTCTTATATTGATTGTATTGTGCTTTAACTATTAATTAAATACTAGTTGATATGTTTAATTAATCATCTAAATCGTACTATAAAAGTGTGGCATAAAAAGTCAAATTATAAGTTGATTTAATTTATCGGTTGTTTTACTGTTTGTCATCCAATACCACAATTATTTTGACTTTTTAACAATGCATAAGTACGTAATTTTTCTACTTGTTGTACACTACCAGTCAAATGTTGTGCACACTGCAGCTTTTTGCTACTTTTCTGCTTATGTAATAAGCTTCACATGTATGCAATAGGACAGTGACCCCAAACACCCCTCCAGATGTCAGAATTGTAATAGTTAATATTAAGAATACAAGCTGAAACCCATGGCCTGGCCACCAGTCACCTGACCTGAACCCGATAGAGCTGCTTTGGGATGAACTGGACAGAAAAGTCAAGACAAAGCAGCCGACTAACGCATTACAAGTGCACAAAGATATGATCAATTTTCTTGCTGTTAAAGTTACTCGAACGGTGAATGTGAATGTATTATTTGTTAGCAAAGACTACCGAGCATCTAGAACATTTTTGGTAGAAATAAATAAATAAATAATAAATTGAGTAACATTGAAAATGTAGAACATTTTGGGTGTGTCAACTTTTGGCTGGTAATGTAATCTTTGAGTCGTTGAAAACTGTTAAATAAATAGATACTGTTGTTATTTTTACTCGTGCAGGTTCAGTTGTGCATATTGTTGTGTGTCTGTAGGCGTCGCCAGCCCCGCCCACTCAGCACACACCCAGTACAGGTGGGCGGCGGCGCCGGTCAACCAATGAAGACCCAGACGAGAAGAGACGGAAGTTTCTGGAGAGAAACAGAGCAGCGGCCTCACGCTGCAGACAGAAGAGGAAAGTGTGGGTGCAGAGTCTGGAGAAAAAAGCTGAAGACCTGAGCTCTATGAACGGACAGCTACAGGTACACCTTCTACACCTTCTACACCTTCTCTCACATCACAGTGGTACAGATGGAGAATAGCAAAGAGATGTTTTTCAGTAGACGGTTCAGCCTAGTGAAGAAGCATAGAACGTAAGAAAGTCAGTTTTATTTGATCAATCACAAGTATAGATGCTAAATATTGTGCCTGTCCTGTAAAATAGAAAATATTGGCACCTTATTGTGCATTCAAAGGGTTTATTAAATAATTACCAAGAAAAATACTAGAAATGTGGGAAAGTGAAACTGCAGCAAAAATATGCATGTAACAGTTGATTAAATACGTTATTTATTCTTTCTTTATCTCTCCTACTTATTAATATGCCGGTGTATAAGCTAAATTAGCAAATTAAATTAGCAAAGCCAAGAGCAAGCATCGCCAGTTTCTCAAGAGTATATATTAATTCCACTATTACTGTGATACAAAAAAAAAAAAAAGTGAAGCTGAAAAACCCATCACTGGCTCCAGGTACAAGCACCTTTATTCCCCTGCACAGAGTGGCATAAATACACATTTTACTAATAAACACACATTTTACTACACTATTTTTTTTATTGAGCCAGCATGGTAATATTTCAGTCAGGATATATCATGTGACAACGTCCAAAATGCACATTTTAAATTTGGAAGGGTTTGTTTGGAATGAAGACGAATATATCAGTATTACAAAAAACAGAACAAGTGCTTGTTCAAGCACTACAGTGCTTTTATTTTTTTATATTTTTTTTTTTTCAAAAGTATGTACACTAGATAATGACCTTTATTTTTGATTGATTGAAATGAACAGTTAACATTATTTTGTTCAAAATGTAAATGATGCATTTGGGTGTAGAACATGAAGGGGATTTAGATGAGCTTTAATGGTCATTCTAATGTAATATTTATAATAAATATGATAAGGTAGAGATGGCACAGTGCTACTTTGTCTTTTCCCATAGCAATGCTGAAACCTTGCGTGTCAGTTTGTCAAACCATGTCCATCCTCTATTGTTTCCTTTCCTTTCTTGTTTTTGAATTGCTGCTCTTATATTGTTTTCTTTCTTTTCTTTCTGCTAAGCTTTAAAATGTTTTATTTTTACCCGATTCAGAATACAGTTAAACTCTTTGTAATAATAATAGACATAATAAAATATAAAGTATAAATATAATAAAAAAAAAATAAAGAAAAGAAAAGAAGGACAAAGTTACGTGTTGTGTGTAAAAAGTTTTAAAAATGAAATTTCTTTACCTAAATCCATTTCGAATCGTTTGTTGCAGGATCTGATGTCCAATATGCTTTCTGCTGTCTCTGGTCCACCATTTTTTGTTAGGGATAGGTTTAGATGTAGCATTAGTTATCTGTATTAGTAATAAGGTAAATAGA
This sequence comes from Synodontis membranacea, assembly GCA_025674565.1. Taxonomy (NCBI): domain Eukaryota; kingdom Metazoa; phylum Chordata; class Actinopteri; order Siluriformes; family Mochokidae; genus Synodontis; species Synodontis membranacea. The sequence goes on along the minus strand of JAOVYU010000060.1, from coordinate 16,607,728 downwards.
ATATCCTCACCAACATTGTGTGTGTGTGTGTGTGTGTGTGTGTGTGTGTGTGTTGATATTCATTCCCTGATTAAAGGCATTTATTTCCCTGACATAGTGATGAAATCATTAATGGTGATTAAGAAGTGTTTTGTTCTGACAGCTATGGTGAATGTGTGCACATGTGAGTATGTGTGCGCGTTGTGTGTAAGTGTGTGTCTAAGCATCCTGCATTGATACATCCCTGTCAATAAAGACATTTCCTCCAGATGTCATCGGCACACAAGCGTGTCGTCTCTTCTGTCTGCACGTTTAAGAGCTGGCCCTGGAACTCTCCCAGGGAAACCCGTCTCTTTGAACCGCCATTTTGCGGCAGGCAATTAGGATTCGCTCCTGACAAGTTCGAAACAGTTCACGTAACTGTTGTCTCTGCTGATAGGGACACGCTAGGCTATGAGGCGACGTGTTCCAGACAATTTAATGAGATGTGCCGCTGTTTATTTGCGTGCTGTCTGTCCTGTTTGTCCATTAAGGGGTGGGGGCTCCAAGAGGGGGAAGAGAAGGAGGAGGAGGAGGAGAAAACGAGAGTGATTAATTTGTGATGGAGAGACAGGCGGGGGGTGCTGATGAGATTGTTGTAACTCTGCTTAAGGTTAAAATGAACATGGGCAGATGAAGAGAGGTTAGGGGGAGCATGGGAGGAAAGAGGGGTGTTAAAACAGTAACTCTAGCTGCGGAGAGCAGAGCAGAAATTCATACTGAAATTAAATGTAGACCATTAGAGTGTATCGTTTTATGCAGTATGTTAATCAGTGCCATTAGAGTGTTGTAATGTTCTCTGTCTGTCCCATTGGTTTTGCTGAGCAGCACAGAGAGCTCTAATGATGTACGATTACTTTGACATCATCCTTAACGGGCTCTTTAACGAGATGTCGGCGCCAGTCGGACAGCATGCTGCAGGAGATCTGCACGTTACACCACCTTTGAGCCTCCAAAAATATTACTACTGCACAGTAAATGGTGCACTGAGGTTTTGAATTCATTAGTAATCCTGGGATGATATGGAAAGACGCGCGTTATATTGTGAACGCGCTGAAATTCATGGACATGCAGCTTTTTAGGTTGGTGATTTGGCTCCTAAAGTGCTTCATCACGCACCGTACAGCTACATGCCCGCTGTCGTCCTCTCGGCTCAATTGTACTTTGTACTTTGTTTCTTGGTGGAATTCCTCTCTTTACTCTACTGACCGTTACTGAGACCTGCGTGCCTATATTTAGTCAGTAATTATCTGCCTGATGCCTCTAGTTCTCTCATATTGCCAGTAGAATTGTATTAAATAAAGGGGTTCGATGGATTCGTCAGTGTTTTTTGGGCAGAATGGAGAGAGGGATGGGTACGGTAATAAGCAGGCTACGGTACGAGCGCGGGAGCCGCAGTGCTGGTCGTAATGGGATGTTGCCGTGCATGTGGTTAGGAGATCCACGGCTCCACCAGCTGTGTTTAAATCTGTTCCTCTACAGCCTTGCCTTGCCAACGGCGCCAAGCCCTAACAGATGGAATCAAGTAAATTGGCCGCTTTTTACCCGAATAGATTAAAGCAGCGGCCATGTTTTAGAGGAGAAGAGAAAGCACTTAAATCTGCCATGTAGATGTCTGCCCCTCTCACATGCCCACGTTCTTCTAAATCCCCTTAAAGTCACCTTCACTGTTAAACGGGCCCTTCTTTGACACGCGCAGCATGGCATCCCACGGGAGCAGTAAGAGGAGAGTAAATCTTGGCAGAATGGGGTGTGGAGTTCTGCTAACGGAGGGGATAGCACTCTCTCCTTCTGTCTTTCTCTCATCTCATTTTCTCTGCTTTGCTTTTTGAGGGTAATGGCACAATAATTCACTTCCCTGATAAAGTTATAAACCAAATTGAACATCTAAATTCCGTAGTTGACTCCTGTCAGAATGCTTTTCAGCTTTGATCGTTGAAACTTGGCATGAAGGTGTTTTTGAAAGATTTAAACCAGTGCACAAACTCCGGTAATCAGATCTTTACATCGATAATGAAACATAAAGACGTAGTCCCATGTGTGGACTGCATTCGAATTCAGCTAAAGCCGGGATCGAGCTACATGACATTCACCGCATCAGATTAGGCAATCTTAGTGCCACAAATTCTTGCCATGTCTTGATTGGGAGAATGGCAACGCTGCAAGTTTGACCCGGACCCATCGTCTTTCATGTTCTTGTTCATCACTGTTCTTCGAACACGTCACACTACAAGACCCGCTGGTTGTTCCCAATTATAACAAAATTGTGTCGCTCAGGCTGAATTTGTGTAGCGTGATTGTGGCATTAACAGAAAATGGACAAATTGAGACCCTCGACTTGGAAGGAAGCTTTATAGGCAAATATAATTTTGTTAAATAGACAAAAGTTTAAAGAATCATTACAATCTGATATCCATGATCGTTTCCTTCCAGTTATTGGGCATCCTTTCATTTCCTTTTTTGGAAACATACAGTACTGTGCAAAAGTCTTAGGCATCCTATTTTTTGCGTACAAATTGTGTTATAAATTACATTTGATGAATTCTGCCTTATTGATTCAGTACAAAAATTCATATTCCCATACATTAATTTTCCAAAAAAATAAATAAATAAATAAATGTAAGCATAAAAATGTTTGTATGTCAGTAAAGAAAGCAACATATGTAAGAGACCACTTTTCAGACAAAAACGCATAATGAAGACTCCTGGGTTTTGCTGCAAAAAAAGAAGCAATTGCGATAGTCAAAATCTGTATCAGTTTCTCTAAGATGCTCAGGAAAACGTACCAGCTCATGTCCTAATAGAACTGCACAATTTGTACCTGGAACTACATTAAAAAAAAAAAAAAAAAAGCAAAGGGTCATCACACCAAATATTGACTTGGTTTAGTTCCTCACTGTTTACTGCATGTTGTAATATTTTTATTTTAAGTAGACAGATTTAATTTCAGAATTTGTCACCATTACCAAGACTTTTGCACAGCACTGTATTTACATGTTATTTTATTGTATTTAATTTATCTTGACAGGTACTGACCAAGACAGTCCCCTCTGCAGAGAATTGAAATGTATTCTAGGACATTAAAGGTTGTTTCGTTTCTTGTCCTAACACGAATATGATCTCAGCTGGATGCATCTGTCTCTTCCTCTGTCTGTGCAGAATGAGGTGACGCTGTTACGGAACGAGGTGGCCCAGCTGAAGCAGCTCCTGCTCGCTCATAAGGACTGCCCAGTGACGCTCATGCAGAAGAAATCTGGCTACCACTGTGAGTACAGAAGTTTGAGTGAGCAGTGCAGTTCAGACACCAGCACTCTGCTCTCTTATAACAGACATGTGCTTGGAGCACACTAAAATCAAAATGACCAAAAGACCTTTCCTCCTGAAATTCCTCAAATTCAACCTTTCTAATGACTTAAAAGACTAAACCATTTTTAGTCTGTAATCTGCTGTGACTTATGCTTATGTTACTGTGATAGTCATGAAAAGAATAAATAAACATTCAGAAGTCAATCAGCAAAAGCATGTAGAGACACCCACTTTTCATAAGCCATAAATCCTGGTGAATAAAAACAAAGCCCCACCGACACAAATATGTGCTTCCCTTCATAAGGCACGTTGTCCCTCAGAACAATCACATCATCTGTAAATCCTTTTTTTTTTTTTTTTTTTTTTTTTTTTAACAAACTGAGAGCACTTTCATTCACGCTTTATTAGCTCCTGAATATTATCCCAACAGGCCTCTTTACAGAATGTTGCGTTTAGCTTAAACAGTAAAAATGTAAAAGTGTTTCAGCTTTTGGCTTTTCTAAGGTTCCTCCATGAGGTCATTACTTTCCGATATGTTTTCTCCTTCACTCTCCTCCTGTTTCTGGACCATCAGTATGCCCTGCAGTAGCCAAGCTTGCTTAACAGGCTGTTAAAACCTCATATTATGATTTCATTCTTTCTTTCTTTCTTTTTTCTTTCTTTTTTTTATTTGTCTTTGGCGTAATTGCCATGTTGGGTACTTGATGAAATGTGAAGACTAGAACATGATCCGACGTTGAGTTTGAAAAGGCCCGTAGGAAGTATAACAACCACACAGATTCACGCTTAGCTTCTCAGGACTTCATGCTCTTTAACGATTTTCTTTGTAAATGAATCATAGGTTATATGCATGTAGGCGTTTTTTTTTGTTTTTTGTTTTTTTAATTAACTGTGTTGTTTTCATGTTTCTCCTTTTCCAAACTGCTGCCTTTTTTTTTTTTTTCGCTTTATAGGTAAATGAGCGCGTCTGAGATGGAGGGGCATATGTGATTCAGGCACATCTTTAGCCGTTATGCTCTAATGACATCTTATGAAATGAGCGGATCTGTAGCTTGTCTCCCATATGCAGCCACTTCATATCAATTTGCTGTTGTCAGTGGAATGAAGGAGCAGTTGCGGGAGGCTGTGCTAGCAGCGGATCCTCCGGCTCTTTGCAAGTACCAAAACTTAATGGTCGCCTTTTGTGTAAGCGTTTTCTGTCGTGTTATAGCACTTCCTCAACTTTATTATTTTTTACTTCTTTTTTTTTTTTTTTTTTTTTTAAACAAAATGACATCCAGATCTTTGATGGGGTTTTGTATGTATGAGAGAAAGGGTTTGCGGTTGAGAGAGATTGAGAGCATTGCTTCCCCTCAGGTCTGTCTCCAGAGCTCAACGAGAGAACCGCACAGACATATTGACAATGATTGCCTCCGAAATGAGTGTATTATAGCGGCAAGGCTGTCCTGCTGCAGACACGCCACCTCGCCGCCACGCCGTTCATTATCCAACGGCATTGTTAAAGCAGCAGGACTGACACTTCTCATGCATATTATTGGAACGATGGTGGCCGGGCGGGATGAGGTTGTCAGGGAGTGAACTCATTTGCGGGTGTCTGCTTGGTGCGTAAGGGAGAGAGGAGTGAGAGCTGTGGGAATGGATGAGGCCATCCTTCACTCGTGTTTGTGGTGGAGTGTAGTGTGAGGGGTCATATATTAGAAGCAAGCTGAAATAAGATGGAGGTTGGAATATCACTTTGTCTTTTTATTTTAGTAAACAACTAGATGAGGTTCCCCAACATTTATTGCTGGCATCGCAACAGCAGGTGGTCATGTCTTCTGTCAGGAAGTTCTCTAGTGTAATGAAAGACCACTTTCTGTGTTTCGCTATATTAACCGAGCTGAATTATGGACAAGAAGTAGGGATATCTCTTTGGTCCAGCATTAGTAGCCAGGCCTGTGAGGTCCACATGCTTCTGCTTTTCTAAATGTTAGCACTATTGATCATGGCTCCACAGTGGCAGGTGTAGGGGGGAATTACCCAGGCTGCCCTGCAAAACATGGCAGGCCATGCCTTGGCTTGGCAGTGCACATAACCCATCTGCTCGTACCGGGGAGATGATCAGAAACGAATGGGAGAGAGAAAGAGAGGGAGAGGAAAAAGGCAGTTTCGGGGAATAGAAGTGCCGCATATGATAATATATCTCACCCTGTGCTCTTTTGTTTAATGCCATTAGGAGTAATTATAGGAGCCTGAATGTGGCGTGGAAAAAAGAACACAAAAAAATACAATTGACATCGAGTGCAACCTTATTCAAGAGCTGTCAGGAATATTTAGCACCTGATCAGAACCTGGTCTCACACAATGTCTTCTAAGCCTAAATAAGAAGCGTGCACACACACACATACACACACACGCACTAACAACCCCCCATGTTAATTATCAAGTGCCATTTCAGCGGACTTTTGCATCATTAGCTGTATTAATTATCATAGTAGTCTGCATTTCTTTACGAGACAGAGAGAGTTTTTTTTTCCTCTCCTCCCTCATCAGGATCCAATTAATTCATTGCGATTGTGGAGCAGCTGGTGGCATTTGGACTGCAAGTCTCTGCCTCTCTCCAGTGTGAGCATCATTAAAATCAGGTGCTGTAATCATCTGTCGCTGCAGTAGTTGGCAAGGTAGCAAGAAACAAATGAGAACGCTGGGAGGGGTGCGAGGGCTCAGCCACACGCCACTGCCTATAATACACCCTTATGATGTTGGTTTAAAATGACATTGTAACTTTAATTAAAGGTTACAAAGCAAGCGCGGGGAATAATAAAATGCAAAGCACGGATCAGGCTCAGAAACTGAGTTTAATAGCAATTACGCGTCAAATCGACTGAGTAGACGCTAGCTTGTTTTGCATGCTGTGTTCACAGGGTCAGAACTGTGGCATTGCAGTGTTGCTTTATTAAAGTTCCATCCAGGAGTTGCAGAAATAGTGCCATGGGTTCTCGAGAACGTGTTTTTTTTGGGGGGGGTTTTTTTTGTTTGTTTTTTTTTTAATGGTGGTTTCAGTTATATGGCTGTGTGAAAGCCGTTTATTAGAAATTCCTGGAATTTAGTTTGATTTTATGCTGTTAACTTTTTTCTTGCTAACAGTCTAGTCCTAATCCTTTTCTTTGTGTAGTGTTAATATACCACTCTGGCCAGGTAAACACTTTTTCTCTTGTGGATGGGGCTAATCGGTTTCAGATGACGAGCGGTAAGCTTGTCAGAGCTCTTGGAAGACAGTGCTAAGGGCTGTATTTTTTAATGTGAACATGCAGACTCCTGCTTGTTAGCTGCTCCCATAACAATACTGGAGACACTGCAGTCTTTTGCTTCCAAGGACAGCACAGCCAACCGAGTCCTTGGGGACGCCCGGACAGAGCGGCCGAGTCGCCACTTTGATTCGTAGCTGTGTGATGCTCCTGTACACAGCCTAGCACTGCTTATACTTGATGATGAAACATTGCTGATGGCACACACGGGCTGTTTACCAATCCTCTCAGTGTTTCGAACATCATGAGTATATCTGCACCTTTTATTTATACTGTTTTGCAGTGACCCTTTGCACTGTCCGTCTTAAGTTGAAGCCATGTTATTTTCAGTAGAGCCAGTGTCTGGCTTTAGCATTCAGGCTTTCGTGAGCACAGATTAAACCCAGAGAGCATCTGGAATCACAAAAATGGTCAAATGTGGAACACGTACTGAACTCTGTCATTGTGACGACTGCTTAAAAATGTTTTTGTTGGATTGTATTGCAATATTATTTAAAAATGGCTGCATTTAATGGAGGGGAAAAAAAAAAAAAAAAAGGTAACCCAGTTGTGCTTTTCTGAACATATAACCTGTGGTGCAAAATTCTTGGCACCCTTTTTTTTTTAGTATACAGTTTGTTATAGATTTTTATTTTATGAATTCTGAATTATTAAGTCAGTACAAGAGTATTTTACATTTCCATACATTACATTTCCAAAAATATTATTTGGAATTTGAAAAACGTTTGTTTGTTAGTAAAGAAAGCATGCCAAAAAAAAAAGAAGCAAGTGAGACAGTCAAAGTCTCCAGCAGAACTTTAGCAGATTCTCCAAGATGCTCAGGAAAACATAGCAGCTCATTTCCATATAAAACTGCACAAACTGTACCTGGAACTACTCATTTTTTTTGGGGGGGGGGGGGGCAAAGGGTCATAACAAAATATTGACTTTGTTTAGTTTATTACTGTCATCTGCACACTGTAGTATTTTTCTTTTAAATCAAAAGATGCAACTTCAGTACTCGTGAAGCCATCTTTACATTACATCATTTCCTTGTTTATTTAGTTTTGTTTTGGACCTTGTGAAATCCTTTAAATGACCTGATATTGCTTAACACATTAGTTTACTAAGTCAGCACAAATCTATCTCGAGTGATATTAGCAAAGTAACTGACACTTGAATTAATTGTGTTTTTATTTGACTATATAAGAAATATATTATAAGACATTATCTAAACATATCGAAACATGCATAAGTTAGTTCATGAACAGCACGTTAATGAACATAGAGCAATTCAGAGCTAAGCTTGGAATCGGTTAAATATTGGCACCTGGAAACCAGAGTTCAGGAAGTTATCAACATGGAGTAACATGCTGAAATAACATTTTGGTTGGTTGTTTTTTTTTATGTGTAGGTGGATTTGATCAGCATTATAAACAAACCTCTAATAATACAAGTGTTCCTTTCTTAACATTATAGATCATTTATTAACAATTAAGTTTGTTGTTTGTTAATGGAAATCAATGCAGAAAATAATGTAAATTAAGAAGCCCTTAAGGTAAAATATTACAATAATTGTATAACTGATTTTGAGCACATTCCCTTGGAAGATTAATCCACGTTCCAGGAGTGCTTCCAGTTTGTGCTTTAGTTGTGTTGCTCTTCTGTTCCAGTGCTCGATAAGGAGGACAGCAGTGAAGAGATGTCCGTCCCCAGCAGCCCTCATAACGAGGCCATCCAGCACAGTTCTGTCAGCACATCCAATGGCGTGAGCTCCTCTACGGCCTCCGGCTCTGCCACTGGGCCAACCACAGACCAGAGCACAGAGGGGGAGGAGTTGAACGCGGCCTCGGCCACTCACAGCCAGCCCGCTAAGAGCTGATCAGGATTCTCTGTGGTTACTTTTATTCCTGGCAGCCATGTTGACGTGGGGCGGAATAAGATCCCTCACGGTTCTTCGGTCTGAAGAATACTCATCGAGTTTATTTAATTTGCCATCAAAACACATTTTATCAAAATGTAGTAACGATGCAAGTGGTGACACTTCACCAAGGATGTACTGATTGTCTAATTTTTTCCCCCCTCTCTTTCTCTTTAGTTTCCATGTTTATTTATTACGTGTACATGATCATGAGTTGTGTGACACTGGAACTCTGAATTAATGACTGACTAGGTGTGTTTTATATAAGAGTCAAATGCCAAAGTGTGTCATGGCTCATTGTAATGGGAAATTGATTTTCTCCAGCACTACTGCAGGCCTACAGAGAGACGGAGCAGCCACGTTAATTTCTTTATGCCTTTTCCATTTTGCACATGAGGAGAGACAGGTGGTTTTATTTTTTTTTTATGTAGTGTTTGACTGATTTCTGACAGCTTCTAGGAGTAGATTTGAATACATGTAACGTTTCAAATCTTCAATGATCGAGTGCAGATTAAACAAGTTTTTCTCCCCCCCCCTTTGTGAGCGAGTTGTTGGCTACGTCCATAAACGGTGTGATGTGGGCAGAATGTTTTAAGTAACCTAAGGCCTGTAAAAGCAACTCTTAAGGATATTTGGTTATAGAATCACGTCTTTTAAGAGCAAAGCTTTGATCAACATTCCATGAGTAGTTTGTTCCAGTTCGGTAACTGTAGGACTATAGTGCATATTTCACCACACAGACATGTCTTTGATGTTGATTTAGCCGTGTGCCGTTTTTAAAAAAGCGTATTAGTTACAGATATTGATTTGTAACTGATGAATACAGGCAGACGGCTGTATAAAAGTAGATTGCGTTCTCAGATCTCAGAGGCTTTCATGTACATAAAGCGGATTGAGTTGGAAGGCATAACGCTTTTTTTATGAATGTTTTTCACCACTTGCTGACGAAAGGACGCATTCTGAATCTGTGGTGTTCGACTTTTCAAAACACTAAGATTTTTGCTGTTATGAATTCACCGCAGTTGATTGTTAAATCCTGCATTTTAGGAATCACTGTAAATTTCATTAATATGACAGTAACGTATATGATATCTGCAGAAATTTCGTGCATCGTTTATGTTAGGGTCTTACAGCCCTTCATTCCTTAAGAATAGTGAAAAATGTTCTTTTGAAAAAAATTTGTACACTTTCCACACTTGACTTGTGGAGCAGTTTATTCTATTTAAAAAAAAAAGGAACAAGTAAATAATAATAATAAAATTTTTGAATTGTTAATATTTTAATCAGGATGTTATTTCCAAAATTAAGGAAAACGATTGTATACTTTATTTAAGTTAAATTATTTATTTGCAGTTGAGCTTAGTGATAATTACAGAGTAAGAGTAACTCCTAGTATCATCAAGTTGGGCTCAAATTGCCTTATCTCTTTAAAATGTATTGGCTTACTACTGTGTAGTTTTATTGATGCTTTTTTTCTTTTCTTTTCTTTTTTTCTACTTCATCTATTTAAGAATGATTTTGTTTTACAGGTAAATTAGTATGGTCACTGTTATGTGCTTACTTGCATGAAGGGCTGATTCTCCGCGAGAATTAGACTGGTATTTAAACCAATATCTTAGTTGGATTATCGCTGTAGAACATGTTAAACTTTGATTCTCAGTCAGGAGGTGGCAGGTTTACTTTCTGCTGTTTGTTAAACTTTGGCCACACTGCAGAAAAAAAAAGGGTGTTATTGTGTTGGCAGTGAACTTGTAATTTCGTGAAAGTTCTGTAACATAATACAATGTTGTAATAAATCTTTTAATATCTCTTTAAATCTATTCCAGGAGTGTGGATTTTTTTAAAAACCTATCAGCTGATATTTTTAACACCTGTCAAGTTCAGTTTTGCAGAGTCTTTTCTAATGGTTTCTTTTGGTTTAGACTGCCATCTTGTGGTGAAACCTGGAAAAAAAAAATGGTCGTGATCTGAAGCACATGGTAAAAAATTTGTGCAGCCTACGTTCAACTATCTTACTGTCCCTTAGTAAATAATAATTCATTAACAGTGTCTGTGTAGATATTTCTGTTATAGTATAAACATGTACATCTTGAAATGTGCTACAGATCATTCCTGATGAAAACAAAGATCCAGAGTCAGATGTGTTACATTGTGGGTTCGTTCACGTAGCAGCACATACTATATTTCCATATGTGACTTTTTCTAGCATTAAAATATCTTGCGGTGAAAAGGATGTGAAGAGCTGCAGAAACGATACATTGTAAAGCTGGGTTTAACCAGATTTAATCATCAACCAATTAGTTAGCTTTTAACGTTTGCTGACATCTCATGGCCTCAGTCACCAAGTACACTGTGCACTATGATCTTGTTGAAACATTGTTCTAATAAGATTCACCCCGAGCATGCTACAGATATTGAGGAAATCATCAACAAATGAGGTTTCTGACCAAATCCAGTGCACAGCACACTTGCTTGGGAGACCTTCAGTAAAGTCAGTAAATGTTACATGTAGGCTTTGGCTCATTGGACTGTTATTTCATCTGAGAAACAATTAACAACTATAAGGTTTTATGGGGAAAAAAAAACTTCTAAGCTAAATTCCATTCTTAATTTTTATATTGTTTTAGTTACAGTTTGTGGATCTTTCTCATGGGTCTGTGATGGATAAGTCAGGAAGTAACCTGAATACTCAAGGAGAGGAATCTGATCATCATGTTTCAAATCCCACCTTTACCATTCCTGGAATTTGCCCTCTATTTTATTGTTGAGTACCTTGCATGCATTTAATACGTATAACGTAATACAGCATTGTGACCCGTGGCTCTCACTTTAAATGGTAAGTTTTTATTGTATTCATTTTGGGGCAATTCTTCATCAGTCCATCACCAATATGGGCAAATAGGGCCAGCCTAATAAAGCAAGAGTACTCTTGGTAAATTAAAACTCTGAGCTCAGACCTGGACGGCTCTTCTTGTTTCACCTCGATAAAAGGCTGGGCAATATGATGTGAAAAATTATATCACAATATTTTCTGACATTTTTACAATAACAATATTTATCAGGATGCACAGTATATTATGCTACGAAAATAATGTTCAGAGACAAAAGAACATGACAGCACATGCAGACTTTTTGTAAGTATGGAGCCAAGGGTGCAATCACATGCTCTTGTGCACACCTGCGGCCAGTTGGACACAGTTGTTTACACCTGTCATAAGCACACGCCATTCCCAACACAGGGCTCTCCTACACGAGCTCCAGAGCTGATTTTGCCTGCTTTGTTTTTGTTTTTTTTTTCCTCTTTGTGCCGGAACTCTACCTGTATTTGCATTGCCTAGTTCCAGAAGTTCTGCATTTGTTTTCTGTATGTTTTTTTTTTTTTTTTTTATGCTCTTTGGGTGTTAATAAAGCCCTGTTTTTTTCCACCTGTAACCTGGTGTCTGCTCCGTCTCCCACTATGGCCTACAGTAAGATTGTAATATAGTAGGCCTAATATTTATTAAGCTAGTTATACATATCATGGTATTCTATACAGATTCATCGATGTATTCATGGCATCAAAAACGCTGCAGCTACCTGTTCATTTCTGCAGGAAAGTTTACATTTCTGCTAAGCTGAGATATCCGATTGCCTGACAGTATGAATGGTAATATCACGATGACCTTACCATGATACCAAAATAAGATGATCACAAGATGATCACACAGCATTTTTTTTTTTTTTTTAAATCAAACACACTCTCAATATATACAAAACTATTTTGTAGATTTTTTGTAGTTTTGTAGTACACACTGAGTGTGTGGAATTGGTCGTACATGACTCTGAACTACAAGATCATGCAGGCCGCTTGACTGCAGTGGTAGTGACTGTCACAGACAGTAGAGAATGACCATCTGGCTGTAAGAGCATGCATCATTGATCTTTCCTTCATGCTTGGCAGTTTGTCTGATTGGGTTAGAGCATCTAGCAACTAGTGCAGCTGGGGCTTCGTTTCTAAAGAGACAAGACTACCCCTGGTGGCTGTTTCCAGTATTATGTTATCTTCGGAGTGCTTCCTTTCTCTGTATGCTTGATCATAAGCTGTGGAGCGTTCCTGCTCACCCTTCTCTGAGTGTGGTATCTGTCACCATGATGGGAGGTTTGTCTGGTGGCCCGTGAGCCATTGCCTGAGTGGGTTGGTTTTGATTGAACATGGCTCTGCGCTCTGCTGCACTGCTTGTCAGCACCATGGATCACTGGACTGCTGATAGCGTGGAGGTACTGACCTTTCAGAGTTTCTGGGTGAGAGCACCTCACTGTGATCGGAAACTCTTCTCTGACTCCAGTCACCTCTCTAGGCTCGGTAATCTACAGTCACATTTCCACACATCGCTTCTCAAGTCCAACGAGTGGAACCGAGTGTTGGGTCCAAACACCTGTGGATTTAAGGAAAAAGCGCCTGTTGTTACTCAGCCTCAACGTCTTCAGCTAGGACAGGCGGAAACGGTGTTGTCTCTGGATTCTCACAGGTTTAGACGAGACTGAAATGCCCATTTCTTCCTTAGAATTACAATTTCAATTCAGTCTCTGAATGCAGAATGTATCTGAGAGAGTCTGCTAAGGTTTAAAGACAGCACCATAAGAATTTCCACAGTTTGAGTCTCAGATTTTTCGACAAAAGATTGCGTAATCAAGAGGAACAACAGAGAAATGGAAAACGCTAGTAGGGAAGCTTTATATAGTTTACACATAACATGCAAAAAAATGGAAATCTAGGTTGCTGTCTAGGACAGCTTGTGCACTGGCATTTCCTTCTTCGAGTGAAGTCTTCTTAAGATTTTATCCTTGATCCTGGCAAACAAAAAGGGGATTCACCTTCTTATGCATGGCTGAAGAAAGATTGCTCTACTGGGGTTTCTACAGTAAGCAGTTTCGAATGAAATCCACTGATAAATAATTCCCTTGAATACGTCCGAGGATCCTCAAATCTACGTCTTACTTCGTTTCAAGAAAAGTATGCTATTACTCTATCCTATATTTATCCACATAAATGCTTAACCTTAACAATATTCTCTTAAATGCTTCCAGGGATGCATCCAAGAAATGACATCATATTTCATGGAAGGCTTTCACTGCCGCTCTGGCCTCCTACACTGCATTGTTAAAAGAGGGAAATGAGCATTCACCAAAATTATGTTGTATTGAGACTCCCGTTGTGGCAGTCAAAACGCACGCAGGCTGTTGGGCTGCCATTGTCTAAACTTCCTGTTAGCGTGCACACTCGCTTATGTTTCTGTCAGTGCAGGATGTCCATGTGTGTATATGGGGGGGGCAAAACACAGAGGTTACTGGATGGAAATGCTTGGATTTGGATAATAATAATAATAATAATAATAATAATAATAATAATAATAATAATAA
>JAOVYU010000060.1:16561317-16576751 GCA_025674565.1 Synodontis membranacea | reverse complement strand
TTTCATGTCTAGAGGGCTCTAATAATGTTAAAAGCCGTATTTAGAAGGTCGTAAACAGGTTTTCTATGCTCTAACTATGAGGAAATACTACTTTGTGGAAATTCACTTTTCGCGGTAGAGTCTGGAACGGATTAACTGCGATAAACGAGGGTTTACTGTATACTCTTGACTTTGCCTCATCAATATATAATTACCTGATCAGTTTCCCTTAATGATATCGATTGCATGTTAAATTTGGCTAATGTAAGTTTAGGCTAATATATAATTTATTTGTAGGAACGTTACTACTCTTCCTTTCTGCTCATATCGCCGCTTTGTTAGAAAAGAGCTGAAGTTAGGATCGAATCAGTACTGATGGATATCAGAAATGGAAAAAGTTTGCGTGCATGTGTGTTTCTCTGTGCTTTTTATCTGTGTGCTGTAGCACAGTTTTGTTTTGTTGTTGCGTGTTGAAAGGCTGACTGCTCTTAATCTACTTATTGATCCAAGAACTGGCTCCTTCATGGCCACTAAGTGCTTTATTCCTGAAAGATGGTCAGGCTAGCACGGTTATATGTGTATTTGTGTGTGAAAGCTGAGGACGGTTAAGGATTCGTGCTTTCCCATCAGGTCCTCTCACAGCTGTAGGGTGAAGTATTCACTAGATGGTCATATTTCTAGTAGTCCGTGAACGTTTGGCTAGAAAACCTTTCCCCCTTGCTATCACTATCACTCTCTCTCTCTCTCTCTCTCTCTCTCTCTCTCTCTCTCTCTCTCTTCCTTCACCTTCATTAGCTCTCGTCCGCTCTTATCGGGTCCACTTATTTTTTCCCCCCTTCTTTCTTTGTCCCCAATCAGCTTTGGGAACCAGACCCGCAACTTCCGCCTCTACTACGATGGCAAGCACTTCGTGGGAGAGAAACGGTTTGAGTCAATCCACGACTTGGTCACAGATGGCCTGATCACGCTGTACATCGAGACCAAAGCAGCCGAGTACATCTCTAAGATGACCATTAACCCCATTTATGAGCACGTGGGATACACCACACTGAACCGGGAGCCAGCGCTGAAGAAACCTGCACCCGTCAGCACAGACACACCTGACTGGAAGCAGCCACCAGGAGAGGAAAGTGGCCTGGAAGAGAGGGTAAGTCTGTCTTTATCCATCATCTGTACTGTGTAGGATTTAATAAAGACGGAACATGGAAATTGATAAACCTATGATTCCTTGGAGCGAACATTAGAAGGTATGAGCTTGTTTGTTTTAAAGCACCTGTTCCTACTTTTTTGTTTTTGTTGTTATACATTCCTTAATTGAGTCAGTCATGAATTTCAGGAAATTACACATATTTATGGCAATGAATTATGAGGGATGGACAAATCTAAAACTGTCTAAAATCTGGGGGGAAAAAAACAAAACAAAAAAAAAAAACCTTAAATCTCCTAACTGACTAGACTGAAAACTGATAGCTAATGTAATGTGTTATTTAGCTGGTTCATTAGCACTAGCTTTAAGGGAAATAAACCAGTATATGAATTCCAGGAGAGGGGTGAATGTCCTTCTCCTCTCCTGATATAGTTTTTGATGCAGCAACCTCAACAAAAAGCCACGAAATTGTTGAACATTTCTGATGTCAGCTGTGTTGTCCTCCTCATGCATCGCAGGCGAAAACACTAATCGAAAATAGTTAATATGGTTAACATATAATGGGTAATTATATTCATAAGATTGTGTGCATAGTTCTAGCAGAAGGGTTTTATGTCACATTTGTAAAACTAAAAAGTCAAACGATTAGTCAAATTGGGACGAGTGTGACGGTGACGGTCATGACGTGAAGCACATTATACTGAAACCTAGACACACCAGTCACTTTATTTCAGAGCACCTGGAAAGTTGAAGATTGGACCGTTTTTCCAATGTTCTTCTCATACTGTCCAGTTTCAGTGAGCGTGTGCTCACTTTAGCCTCAGTGGAGCCCCGATGTAGCCTTGTTGTAGCTCATCCACCTCCGAGTGTGATGTGTGGTTCATTCTGAGTTGCTTTTCTGCTCACCATGGTTGTAAAGAGTGGGTATCTGAGTTACCTACTTTCTCCACCATACAGTTACCTATAAAAAAAATTTCAAATTTCACAGATTTGTCCATCCCTTATTATTTATCATTACTAGCAGAACAGATACGCTCCATAAGAACCAGCTGATTTATCTACCTGGAGCTGAGATCGGCCTTTTAACCTTCATTATCGGTCATTTCCAACATGTCTGATCTGAGTAATGAAAGTAATACAGCTGATGAGCCATTCTCTCAGGGGGGAAAACAACATTGGAGTGATTTTGATATTTAGATTGGGTTGCACAGTAAACGTAATTGGCCGTCATCATCATCATGAAATTGGCCTTTGCAGTGCTGTTAACAGAGAAGACTAATACGTAGATGAGATCTCAAACAAATAACTAGTGTTTTGTTGTGTACTGTGAACATTTTGTCCAGTCTCTTCTGTTACTAATGAGCACTTGTGTGGGTGTTTCGATGAGTCACAACAGTCACACAAGCCAATAAACAAACAAACAACAAAAAAAAAAATACAAGCGATCTGTGTTGGTGACAATTTGTTATAAAAGAGAGAAAAACTACAAAAAAATGGCCCGTTTCTGTTCATACCATTTCTAGGATTTAGTAATGTTCGGGCTCCGTCTTCCGTCTTTTAGCTTCATTAAAGTCCCTGTTAAGCTGTTGATGTAAAGATGTGATTATTGTGTGATGTTAATGGTCTTGTGCACTATCCTTTTCTTAAAATCCAAAGAATTTTTTGCCGATCATTGCACGGAAATTGACGTGGATTTGCTTCTCTGTTTCTTGTGTTTTTGCTGAATCATAATTCAAGGTCTTGCATTGCTGACTTCTGACTTATGAGCCATGTACTGTAGACGTACTGGAGTAGCTTGGAGTTGTTTACATGTTTTAGTCTGGAATTTAGACTGGGGTTTCACTATGATACAGACACTGTGAGCTGTTTCTGCTTGGAGAAATGACTCGGTGTTAGCTTCTGTCACATGTGTGTGCGTTTCCCATAAGCTGCTTCCTCAGTTTGTGCTGGTGACGTTTCCCCACACTTAACTGTGACTCAGATGTTGACTCTGGAATATTTCCTTTGATGAAAGAGGATAAAAAAAAAAAGTCCGTAAGATTGTGTTTGTGTCCATTCTTTAAATTCAGAAAGCCTTTTCATATAGGAACCGATAAGCCTTACTGTAAGTGTAGAAGGGGCTGGCTCACCCTTCCCAGAATCCACTTTGTTGTTTTTGTTTTGAAAGCACGTTGTCGCTACCAGATAGCATCTTGAAAGTTTTCTTCTTCGGAATGTCATATATGAAAGCTTTGAACAAAACTCGCCTCATATTTTCTTTCATTCTGACCTGTCTGGCATCGAAAATGTTGTCTTGCTACTTGGTGCAGAGGATTCAGAGAAGGGCCCCTTTAATGTAACTCGTACATGATGATTTTTTCCCCCCTCCGCTCGTCAGTGGACCATGCTGACTGGCCTGAACTCATCAGGATCTGAGAAGTGCCGTGAGAAGCGGCACTGCAGCTGCTTTACGCCGCACAGCACGGTCGTCTCAGCTGCACAATTCAGCACAATTCAGAATTAGCCATGTTTTAAACATGTACCAATTACACGGAATCACCATTCGATCTCTTAGACCGAATTATGAGGGAGGACGAGATTCTAATCGTCAGACGGGAATTTTCTCGAGCTACAATGCCTTAATTGCTGTTTTGCCTTTTGGAACATTGTAATTTGAGCTTTGCCAAACACATTGAATGCAGCTATTTTAGAGGGTGCCGTTTCTTTTGTGATGCTAATGATTTTGTAAGTCATGCAAAGAACCGTCTTTTGGAAGCAGCAAAAAATTCGGGCGCAGGGATGGACACACCAGAGAGAAATATCTTGTGCATCTGGTGCAAAGAAAAGTTAATAAACATGTATCGCAGGTTGTGCTGACTGTGCGCCGTGTCCCGTACCGTTGTGTAAATTGCTTTGTGCCTCTGTAGGTTTGTTTTTAATATGGAGGTGTTATCTCCTGAACAGGAAGCCAGAAAGTCTTGGCCTTGTGTTGGTAACATCAGCTGTGTGATACTTGTAATATTACTGCAGTTATTGGGCCAGATATTGGCAAACAAAACCGAAAAGGATTTTTCTTTCATCTATTTCTGCAAAGAATGTTTTTTTTTTTTTTTTGGTTTTGTTTTGTTTTGTTGTTTATCTGATAATGTATGTTTAAGAATAACTCTGTTAGTGTGTGCTACTCCACACACATCATTTTATGAATCAGTTCCTAAGCTGAGCAAAATAAAGAAGATCGGAGCTCAACGTTGTTATGCCTTTACTGCTCAGCTCAATCATATCTCGCATAGCTAACATAGATAACAGCGTCTGGCAAATGAATAAATGGGAATGGAAGCTTACCTTCACGCACAGCATGTGGAATGAAAATTATGATGCAGTCAAATAACACATTTTATATGTAGAATGAAAATACCACAACTCTGCGCCAGAGTGTTAGTCGAAGACCTGACGTTTTACATCAGAGACATGATCACAGGAGGATTTTTGAATGCACAGAGGAATTTGAGGACTCACTAATTTATTATCACAATTCATTACCTCATTATAGTTTGAGGTTAAATTGTTTGCTACATAAGACTGGGCAAACACACCAGAGCTTTCCCCTTGCTCTAGGGGTTAAATAATGAATCTATAATTTGCCATAGACATTAAATATAGAGATTTAAGGTTGTAAATAATACAAGGCAATACAAGGTTTATTTGAAAAACACGGTTGCATGATAACCTCAAGGGCTTTTCCTTTACACCTCATTAGCATAGACGCATGAATCTGCATATAAGGCAACCCAAATAAGTCTTTAGAGAAGAGGCTAAAGTGTATTAGTCAGAAATAGCAACTTTCTGAAGTATTATGCAGGGGGAAAAAAACAAACTTTGTGGAATCAGTGTTCCTGTACTTGAGAAGTACGCTGATGCAATAAACCCCACTGTGTAGCGAATGACATTCTCTTCATCCATTTCTAGTAAAGTTGCCTTGATGTCAATGGAATTTCTTTGTATTTCTGGGGATTTTGGTTTTTTCCAGTTTTCATGCGTATGATTCACTAGAAACCAGGGTCTCGTCATGTGTTTGTGTACGTACAAAGTTATAAAAAGCACATTCACCCAGACACTAAGTAGTTCCCCGGGAAAAACTTCCAACAGTTTAAGAATTATGCAGTGCAAGTGCTTTTTTTTTTTTTTTTTTTTTTTTTTAAAATATAGAGTCTGTTTAAACACTAATGGGCCCTTCCCTTCCCTTCCCTTCCTTTCCCTTCCCTTCCCTTCCCTTCCCTTCCAGAGAACTTCACTGAACTGATTGTTCTAACTAAACACTGAGCCTCTAAGCTTGTGCTTTTGCTTTGCTTTGTGAGCTGTTTCATGGAGTTTACTTTCAGGAGATTTCTACACTGTTAATATGCAGATTGACGATTGCACGGAGTAGTGCAGCATCTAAAAATGGGAATACATATAGATGTTGTAGCATTTATTGTCTTAATAATTCTGAAATTGTAGAAGTTACCAAAACTCCCCATAATCGCAGGTGTTTTAGGTCGTTTATCAATCAAGCATGTAGTCCAGCAAGATTCATTTTCATCGTTGCCTTCTGTTCTCATTCAATAATGGAAAAGCCAAAGGTTTATGGCAACGCTGCAGTCGACATTTCTGCTGTCAAAAACTAGTTCGCCCTTTCGAAAAGATGAATTCGAGCTAAATGATAAGCCAAGAAGTGATAGACCAAAGAAACTGAAAGACGAAACTGTCGGACGAAACTGTCGGACGAAGAATGCGAAACAATGGACTCAACTCGAATATGGATCATTCTACTGTTCTAATGCGCCTGAAGACAATGGGAAAGATTCTAAAAATGAGGCATATCGAACCCACATGCACTCTCAGAGAGAAATATCACTCAACGGCTTAACAGCTGCATTACAGGTACATTACACCTTTATTAGGCTCGATCTGCTCGATCCTGGAGAAACTGTCAAACGCTGAACGTCACAGTGCTCAAGTTAAGTGGGAAAAAAAATCAATGAACTACCATCATCCAGCGGCCATTCACAAAAGAACATCATCAAGTCTTGACAACACAAGGCCACATGTTGCGAAAGCGACGAATGACACTATTTTTCACTAGCCACCATCGGATTTTAACTTATTTAGGTCATATTTAATACATATTTAACATACACTCTCTGACCAACATTTAAAAAAACAATTCGAGGATACCAAATTGCATAGATTAATACATTTAATGAATATTTTTTTTTTACCAGATAAATGGCAGAAAGTCATAGAGTCTAACAGTGATTACGGTGAAGACTAACTCTGTATTATTTTAGAAAATGCTGAGTAAATTTTGTTAAAAAAAAAAATCAAAAAGAAAGTATGCACCGCCCTAATATATTCAAGAGATGGCTTTGGTTTGGGTGATCTGAGAGATAGAGTGAAGTTGTATACACAAAAGTTAAAGAATAAGACTTGTGTATGTGCGAGGAGCATGTTAATTAATGACTAAAAATCATGAACAAGTTTAATAGATTCTTCACCTGAGATGTTTGGGAGCATAGAAAAATATGAACGTCTTGATAATTTTCAACTGAAAGGGTTAAAAAAAAAACCTTTTGTACATAAAGAACATAAATCCAGTGGTAAATAAATGATTCATTATATAAATGTTTTAGTTTGGATATTTGGGCCAAAGAACTAAAACAGTTCACATTTCTTCAGCTGTCCTTTGGCTCAGTTTGTCCTTTGAGGGTCTTTTTATCAGTTGACGTGCAAAAAAAAAAAAAAAAAAGCCACCTGTTACCCAATTAATAATATGTTGAATTCAATTCCAGCTAGAGAACCGCACTGAGAGGGAAAACAAGCACACCAGGGTTCGAACTCAAGCAGACGAAACGCTGCATATGTGAGACGGATGCGCTTGAGTTAGTTCTCCTCTGATGTGAATGAACATAAACTGAAGGTTCTGCATCATATATTTCTATAAAGCATCTGATGTAGGAGGTTTGAGTGGGAGGATTTTCTGAGGTGTAGGAAGGTTTGGTTGTTTGTGTATCAAATCAGCGTGGGCGTAAGAAGGATGAATAATTGAGGAACCTAGTGGTGCGTTTTAAGCATGAAAGAATGTTACCTTTTAAAGAATTCACCGAGCCCGTTTCAACAAACAGGATAATAACTGATCCTACACACCGGAAGCACACACGAGCTGTTCCTATGGAAACTGAGCTCCTTCCAGCAAACACCACTAGACCCACGCATGTTCAGTACGCGCACAATTTTGATGCTTTTCGTCATCATGTGGAACCATCAGCTGTGAGTCACACTTTGGATGTCTCATAGTGCTTTGATAAGTATGGACTTCCGTGGTCCATATCCACCTCCAGCTGCAGTAATCAACAGTAAACACACTTATAACTTGTTGAATAATCCTGGCGATGCTCACTTTACTAAAAACATCTTCCATTCTTCTAAAAGGGAAATTAGTGCTGTAAAGTGACGTAGTCTCCATTTAACCTGCTATTAGTTTTTAAGTAACGTAAGGCAAAAAAGATCTTTCATTTGTCCTTATTTCTGAAGACACGTTCTTTAGCTAAAAACTAAATGTTTTCTTTTAGTAAGTGGTCCTCTCGTCTCGTCTTCCTTTATCAACCATCCTCAGCAGCATCTAGTGATTTTCCGTCTCTGTGCCCGTGCAGTAGTTATGAAACGTTCCCTCTCTTAGTCTAAGTGTAGTGTCCTCATTTTGGCTGCTACTCGAATAGACATGTCTTCATTATCCAGTATAGCCTGTGTGAATACTTCTTCCTTCTCCTCTTTCAAGCTAATGATGTTGATCTTTCAGTTCAGCTATTTCAGGTTTGTGTTCTAGTTGCAGTGTCACTGCAGTGCTGCAGCTCCGCCTGAATGAGAAAGTTTGCTGTTATGTCACAATGCCTGCGTGGTTGTTTCTCTCTCATCATGCGGCAAAGAGAAGGATGCAGCTGGTTTATATAACGTTGATCACAGATCCAGTGTGAAACTCTGGGGGTGATGGTTGACCCTTGGTTCTGAAGTGAGCAGAGGAAGTGTGGAGTGTCCTGTAGTGTGCTGCATGAAGATTTCCAGCATTATATATGACATACTGTATATTTATCATATATCATAGCAATTACAATAAGACATTATTCTGCCTGTAATCAACAGTGATAATGATAGAGTCTCTAATATATGGTCATTATCCCTACATTTGGTCTAACCCAGCATCTTAAGGGTAAAAATAAAAGCACGGCCATTTCAAGTTTCCTTAATTTAGCTATGTTTGAACGAGGCATCATGTTATTCCTCAGCTAAGGCATTTCTTAGAGGACCGGTGCTATTCAGGAAGGGCAATATAATAAAATATCACTATTCTCGAAGGCATTTCTATGATAAACAATACAGTAAAACCTCATTTATCACGGTTAATCCGTTCCAGACTCGATAAGTGGATTTCCGTGTAGTTAGAGCAAAGAAAACCTGTTTACAACCTTCTAAATACAGTTTTTAACATTAATAGAGCCCTCTAGACATGAAATAACACCCAATTTTTTGGGAAAAAGCTAATAAAAAATAAAAATAATCGACTCAGAACCAACGAGCGCAACCTGCATTTTCACTGTCTCGATCAACTTTTTAATGAATATACTGTATTTGAAAAAAACCGCGATAGAGTGAAGCCGCGAAATTCGAACCGCGAAGTGGCGAGGGACGACTGTATATGTGTAGCTTTGATGCAAGATGATGTCCATTGGTTAACAAACTACCAGGAAAACAGTAATGTTGCATTTAAGACTGTTGGAAATAATAATGGCAATACATTTTTGTTGTTCATAAATACAACAAATTGTTGTTCATAAATATTTCAAAAATAACTTTTATTTGTAATTAATAAATTAAAGGTACAGTATGTAGGATTTAGTGGCATCTAGCGGTGAGGGTGCAGATTGCAGCCAACTGAATAAGCCTCTTCTCTTCACCCCTCCCTTTCTAAATGTGTTTTAGAACCTACGGTGGCCGTTAGGTGCTGTTTTACACCAGCAGTTCCATCCCGGTGTCGGCGCATTCACGCCAACTTTTTTTTTGGTTATCTTGGCGACTATTAGGTTAATCAACCTTTTAATCATTTTAGGTGGGTTTCCGATAAGTTTGTGATATGAAACAGTCCTAGTGTCATAAACACTTTAGACGTTTTTATGATTTTCTTCCAAAAACTAAAAGCCTGGTATGTGGTTGGTAGGATTGCCTGGGCTTTATGGGTACACTTAACACAACATGGGCAGGAATAAAACTTTTGCTGCAAACAGGCTTAAAATGTGAGCATATTTTGTTTTAATCATCAAAACAAATACACAAGCAAAAATGCAACTTTATTGACATTTACATCTTTTTTTAAAAAAGATATCACAATATCCATAATATCTCAGAAAAGTATTTTGTGAAATAATTCATTCCGGTTTCAATATATCATATTTTCCAGCCCTAGGTGGTACATAAATAAAGATAACAATAATGTATTATTATCGCGCAAATAAGGAAGCGGCTGTGACATAACCAATAAAGGCGTAATGCCATTTGGTTTACTTAATCTCAGGCATGCATTTCATAAAACAGTACTGTGCTCAGAAACTCACTTGTACTGGAAACGGCAGGGTTGATATAGAATTGCACAAGTTAAACTTTTTAAAATGTGATTATATTACACAAATTCAACACTCAAACAACTTTTAAGGATCAGTCACACATGAGAGAAGGTCCTGAGAGAGCCATTTTATGGAGATTTATCACACCAGAGCAATACAGTACAAAGACGTCCAGCTACATACGCATTCCTGAGGATTTATAGTAGCCATAAACGCTTTGTTTGAAACTGTGGATCACAAATGTAGTCACATTCTTCTCTGTGATGATGGTGTCCTAAAGAATGAATCATTTAATACAAAGGAAGAATGCTATTAATATATATTATATAATATATATTAATATTTTTTTTTTATCTATATTAATAGATTAAAAAAAAAGCTGGAAAATGCATCACAGTCAAAAGGTGAAATATTCATGTATATAGAGCTGGGCCATCCTTTACCTAAACCTGTGGAAATAGCACACACACATGCGCACACACACACACGCGCGCGCGCACACACACACACACTAATGCATTTCTAGTGTATTCAATGATATAAAGTAATTACTTGTGTGTATTAGCTCATGTATCATGTACTGAGTGTGTGACCTTGGTGTGTGTTTGCGTGTGTATACGCATGCGCTCAGTGTGTGATAGTCACACCTCATTTATCATTGTCCGAGCCCCAGACAGAGCCTGATAATCTATTTATCTGGCCAAAAAAAATTTTCTTGCCGAGTAAGTAAAAATATAGGGGTTAAAAAAAATGGATAGATATTTTGCTATAAAGCACATTTCCCAGATAATGCACATTTTATAGCCAGTATTTATAAAGAGGTTGATAAAGAAGGCTTCTCTGTATAATAATGATATAAGCAAGTATGCTTTATTATTATTATTATTATTATTATTATTATTTTCACATTGCATGCTATATTTTGGGCACAAATGTTTTTAGGTAATGATGTGTAAGCTTGCATGATACTGGCTAAAATGATCATCTTTATTATTTGAAGTTTGCTTGATATGGAAGTTGTATAGTAGTAATAATTTTAGAGCTAAGTTGGGAATAGTCCTTTTCTTTTCCATTGTGCACCAGCTCCTCAGTCACATTGACTGGATCAGGTGATGAATATAAGCAAAATTAGACTTGAGTGAATGAATGATAGATGCAATAAAATCTGATCTGATGTTATTCATCAGATATCAAACGTGCAATATAAATGTCTATTCGTTAAAAGTTTGCTTTAGTTCATTTAAATGTATCGTAGTATGGCAGTTTTACAGCTCTCGGGCTTCCTGCTCTTCTCTTTACTTCTTTGTGATTATCTTACATAATCGCAGGCCTTCAGGCTTTGTTCGGTATGTAGAGCGCTGCTATAGTAACAGTTCCTCCAATACACCGTGTTCCTCTGCGCTGTTCTCGGCTTGTCTTCTCAGTGTTCAGCTGTGAATCTGAGGAGGAGGATAATGATGGAGATATGCACGTGGGTCCATCCTGTACCTCGTCTGTGCGCTCTAAGTGCACAGATTGTATGTGTATGGTACTAACAGAGAACATAATTTTTTTTATTATTTTTTTTATAGAAGGATAGTAAACGTCTGTGTTGATGGAATCATAGCAAATATATTCAGAAGTATTTATTAAGAAAACAAAAAAAAAAATGACGTCCTTACTTCCAAGAGAGTTGACTTTCCTTCTCTGTGTGTGTGTGTGTGTGTGTGTGTGTGTGTGTGTGTGTGTGTGTGTGTGTGTGAGAGAGAAGGTAGTGGGAACTTTGTGTTTCTGAAGGATGAAATCATGAGCGGAGGAGAGGAAGTCAGGCCACTCTGAATTTACTTTTAAAGATTTTACAGATCAGCAGAGCATCTTACATAACAGCACTCCTGCCTACTCACTTTACAAGTTTACCTCCCTCTGCCTTCATTTGTGTTCTCGCTCCTCGTTTCTCTTTTGATCAGATGAGATGTTCAGATTTTGGAAAGAAAATGTTTATTCATAACTTGAATTGCCAGTTCAAATTTGTTTGCAGATCTTCATACGGTTGGTTTTATAGTAGACGTTGGTTTTATTCGAGTCCGTTTCACGGTACATAACGATGGTCGTTATGGTACCCTTCTGGTACAGCTAATAGGCATCCAGCTTTTGAGCCTCTAAAAGCATCAGTTAAACCATCAGGTGTTTAAAAGTCGACAGACAAATGAGTAATTACATGGCCAGATGGACTTGCGCTTTCTCTCGCTTTTAGTAAAGGCCGAAAATGGTGTGGGGTTAGCAGCACTTTGCCTCCATTTGTTTTACGAGTGCAGTTCGGGTCTGGGCGCTGTTTGAGAAGCGGGCAGATCAATCAGTGTCAATTAGTGGAGTGGCTATAAGCGGCCCCATCCTGAGAGCCAGACGCCAGCACTGCACTGAGCAGCAGGCAGCGCTATTAAACTCCAAAGAGCCTGAACACGCAGCGGGCCGCACTATTACACTAACACAGCGGCAGCATGAGGGGGGAGTGAATATGAAACTTGCAGGGCTGCTGTTTCGAGCCAGGTTTGTGTCACCGGGTGAGCGTGTCCCTGGGCATACAGCAGCAGCGGCTCCACTGGAGTCCTGCGCTCGTAGCCTTTCATCTGAGCTCCAGCAGTTTCAGCCAGCCGTCCTGTGTTCGGCTCATTGATCTGGAAAGCAGCAGGCAGGAAGTTCTCTCTCATCCCAGCCACAATTTGGGCTCAAAACTGTAAGAGGCTAGCTTTAGTGAACTCTTCTGGTATCGATTAGAGGGAACCACACTGAGGGAGCATGTGAGCGTGTGTGTATAGGCAGAGCACAAACGCACTCGCACTGCCTTCGACTTCAGACCAAGGAGGAGGTCATGTTAAAAAAAAATCCATAATCATACAAGGATGAGAGGAAATGGCACAATGAAAGAAGGATGGGAATTGACACACAAGGCGGAGGGGAGGTGTTGATCGCCACTCACTGTGTTCTGAGTCTCAGCAAGAAAGCAGACCTTCATAAAGAGATCTCCACACTCGTGTCAAGACTTTGCCAGGGATAAGTTTTGTTCTCCAGCTTTACTCTTTTAAGCAAAAGTTATGTTAAACTACAGAACGCGTCATTAAAAACTGAGGGTTAGAAAGCTCTACAGGAGTTTTGAAAGGGCTGTGGCCTGCATGAGACAAGCAAAAATGTTTTTTTTTTTCCCTTACTTTCAGTCAGGTATGAAGCTTGTGGGACATACAAAAAAAAAAAACATGCAGTGTAGCACTTACAGCATTTATTATTCTTAGTAACTGGCTGGTCAGGGACCTAGTGGTTTAAATTAGGCTATTTTTAGAAATAGAAACAAATAAATTTGTTGGAAAGACAAACCAAAAGAATGAATTTAAGAAAAGCTTGTGTGATATAGTCGAGGTTGAGGAACTGTTAGGGTGATAGTTTCTACCTCTGGGGTTTTTTCCACCTCTGTTCCTGAGGGCATACAGAATTTATTTAAGAAAGAACTAAAAGAATTAAGAAAAAAAAATCCGGTTTAGGCCATGCCCACTTTAAAATCAAATACACTTAGAGACATTTGGTGCACTAAAGAGACAAATGTGATGGAGCATAGCAAGCTGAAGATCCTTATTTATTATTATATTTTAAGATTTTTTTACAATTGCATTTTAAGATATTTAAGATGAAGATTTTAGGAAAATATTTTCAAATTAAAATATACTGAAGTGTCTTGAAGCACATACACAAAATTACATTCATTTGAATGTTTTCTCTCAGCAGTAATGTGTATATTTTGGTTACATTGACTACATCGTTTTAATTCATGATCATTTCATTTCTGTAACTGTGGCGTTACTTACTTTATTTCTGATTTTCATGCTGGAACCGCCTCTCCCCCCCTCCCCCCCCCCCCTTTTTTTTTGCATTCAAGTTTACAGAAATCCTCATCATCAGCGAATTGAATGTGCAGTGTCTGTGAATGGTCTGTGTTGGAGAGCAAAGCGCCGCCTCTCATTAACCGCACACTTTAATTGGGTTTAGTGTTGGAAGCCAGGAAGCTGTGTGACAGGTGCTGCATTGTGTTGAAGCAGATGTAATTACACTGCAACGAGCACATGAGACCGGAGCATCTCTATAAGGTCTGTGTTTTCAGGCTGCTTCGAAATTTGTGCAAGGTTGACCTCTCACAGCATTGTGTGTTGAAAAAGCTGTCATTTTACAATATGACAAATTTACAATATTATAATAGGTGATTTTATATATATCTTAAACAACAACAGCAAAAAAAAAAAAAAAAAAGCTAATGGTTTTCTGAGTGTTAATGTGCTTGGAAATGACCATGTGCTGCTATTAGCAAAGTGTTGGCGCTTAGCTCAGAGGTGATGGATGACTCATTCGCAGGCCGTTACGGGCCCACGCTTGTTCTCCAGTTCCTCCACACTTCTGCGCTTGCTACTGTCGCTCTCTCTCTCTCTCTCTCTCTCTCTCTCTCTCCTCCCACACACTCGCTTACGCACAGCCCTGATGAACGGGTGAGCAGGAGGGGGCAGAGTGATCACGATGATAAAACCCTGGCCTGCCCTACTCTGATTGGTGGATTTAAGCTTTGTAATGAGTGCCACTGTCGCTGAATCCCTCCCCCACTTCTCTCCTCCACTCCCACCTCCCTTTGCTCTCTCTGAGGCAGTGTTCCAGAGAGGATATCTGCTGCTCGCAGAGAGGAGAGGATTAACTCCAACACTCATCTCATCTGCATATAGATGCTCAGACAGACAGACTGAGGGGCTACACACACACACACACTTATCACACTTAACTGCTTTTCTGTCCTGTTCCCCCGTTCAGGACTCGATGCTCTTGTTTTAAGGACACTTTTCCCACTAGTGGAGTTGGGCTCTTAGGGAAGTGGCTTGTTTTGTTTATGTTCAGCTCTCAGAACTCTCAGTACAGCAATGCAGGACTTTGTCAGCATGACTAGAAACCTCTGATTGTGACTGTCAGGGGCTTTATCATCATCTCTCTCTGAGTTAGAGAGGCAGTCGTTCTCCCTGTGTAAAAGCCGTTCGCGTGTGCGTTAATATGCCATCTCGTGAGTCCTACACTCTCAGTAAGGCTGAGAAGTCTCTAGTGCACAAGACCAAGCAGGAAGGGAAGGAGCAGGAGCTGCTCGCAGCAGCACTGGCCATGAGGATGCGTCCTCAGAAACCTCCAGCTACCCTCTGGCAGCCTCTCAAACTGTTTGCCTATTCACAGCTCAGCTCGTTGGTGCGCAGGGCCACACTGAAGGACAACGACCGCGTACCCAAGTATGAGAAAGTCCACAACTTTAAGGTAAGACATTTTTGCTTTCTCTGTCCTATAGACCTGCTAGTGCTGCGTGTGTGCTTGTGTTGGAGATGTTAATTCCTTTATTATGTAGTATTCTTTTTTGTTTATTGCTTTGCTATGTTTAGTTTTGTTTTGGTCAAACACATGACTAGTATTGTAGCATGTGTGGAAGCATGAAGCAGTTCGGCAAATGTTTTTGAAAGATGTGTGTGTGTGCTTTACATTTTGATCTGACAAGGGACTAAAGAAGAGCAGGACAGATTAAGATGTTCACGGAGTGCTTTTCAACAAGAAATGTCTTGTGTGTGTGTGTGTGTGTGTGTGTGTGTGTGTGTGATTGTGAGTGTGTGTGACACCATTGCTTCAGGGTGACAGAT
>JAOVYU010000060.1:16544733-16556137 GCA_025674565.1 Synodontis membranacea | reverse complement strand
ATGTATGTATATATGTGTATATGTATATGTATATATGTATATGTATATATATAAAATTTCAGCTTTTTTTGTGTTTATCACTTCTTTTTTTTTTATATATAAGATGCCGTTTGTAGGCCTATGTAGCCTCTGTAGGCAGGTTCTGCCATTGTGGCAACAAGAGCAATAGGAACCAATCAGAAAGTGATGACATCAGAGCTCAGGGCTCATTGACGGTTTGGACGGATATTGATTTAGGGGAATGAAACCTCAGCACACTTGGTTGAAAAATTAACTCAATCTGCTGTAGGTAAAGGATATAGGCAATCAATAAAGGTATTAGCCTCAAACTGCTGTGCTCCGCAGGCAGTAAACATAGCACATGGTGCCGAAAATTTGCACTTGCACATATTAGGCATTGTTATGTGTTTTTTGCAGGTTTTCGGAACATGACTATGTTTGCGAAATAATGATGATCAGTTTATTTCAGTCCTTCTGTTGACTACAGGGACGTTTTCTTTTTGTTCTTTGTTTGTTGCAGATTGTGGTTTGAATGTTCATAAGCAGTGCTCTAAGATGGTTCCCAATGACTGTAAGCCAGACCTAAAACACGTGAAGAAAGTGTACAGCTGTGATCTGACCACTCTGGTAAAAGCCCATAATTCCAAGCGACCCATGGTGGTGGATATGTGCATACGGGAGATCGAGTCACGAGGTGAGCGCTCCACTTTTAAAGTCAGCCACGCTTAAGATTAACAGAGGATCACTGTTAAACTAGAACTGCAGGAGAGCTCTAAACAAAACTGTTTCTTTTTTTTCTTCCCACATTCCAGTCTCATGACACACTAATATCACTCAGAATATCTGTGTTCATGTAACAGAATATGTATTTGTCAGTAATCGTGATAGAGTGGAAGCTTTTCATTTTGTAATACTTCCAAAATGAGATAATGCCGTTTAGTTCTTTCCAGTGGCAGTTTAGCAGCACGCTGTATTAATGAATGTCATTAAACAGATGGTTAATTGTTTGAACGGCTTTGGTTTACACTTCAAAACAACTGCTCCATTAGACACACCATATGTTAAGTAATGTACAATTTTGTCTGATCTGAATCAGCTTGCTAATGAATTTCCGAATACAGGCGTTACAGTGAGCTCCACTCTGTTGCAGGTCTGAAGTCCGAAGGTCTCTACAGAGTGTCTGGCTTCAGCGATTTAATCGAAGATGTCAAGTTGTCCTTCGACAGAGGTACGCCTGCCTTTGTGCACATGAAACGCATTCAAAATGACGTCCGTTTCCTGCATCCTCGGCTTATTGCACTTTGTTCTGATGAAATACAGAAACTGTATATGAAATCTGCCGCATGCCTGTACACAGCTCCGCGTGCATAATCCTGCTAAGTGTTCAACACCCACATGTGTTCCCGGTGCAGCTTTTTTTTTTTTTTTTTTTTTTTTTTTTAGGTCACTCTTTGTCTATCAGTGGGAACACTTTGTGTTTCAGTACCGCCTCGGCTGCCTTGAGCTGCTTTAATGCAAAAGCGGCACATTTGCGTGAGGATTATGCTCCATCTGCACAGAAGCAGTGTGCCCTCAGGAGGCCCCAGTTCTGGCAATAGATACCCACACATAGGACAAATGGACAATGTCAGAGACTGTTTAGCCTCTACATAGAGAGAGAAAGCATGCTGAGTTCATGAGGAAAGGCTTCTGAGGGTGAGATATGAAAGGGAGGGAGAAAGTACAGCTTTTGTGACGCTTTCCAAGTGGGGAAGAGCGTAGGGTTATGGTCTAACTGTCAGAGGTAAAAGAAGAAATGGTGAGGAAGAATGGAACGAGAGACAGACAGATAGAAATAGGCATGAAAAGACCAGTGAGGGAGGGAATGAGAGAACGACTTGGGTTTAGAGAGATGTGAAAGCAGGCAGGTTATAACCCAGAGCAGTGTCAGCTTAGTTCCTAGCATTAGGATGAGAGGCCAGAAATCAGGTGGCAGAAAGCCTCGAAATCCAGCTACCACACACTAGTGCTGTAAAGTCACTGCCAGGGTCATGTGACTTCGCACAAAGCTATGCATGACAAATATCCCTCCATCCTCCATGGTGCTTGGCATCCCCTTATCTCCCCAGCCATATTTGTGGAAAAGCACTTTTTTTTCCTACAGTGAACCCTTGATGAAGCATGCGTCACCATACAGTCTCTTTCCTGTTCTGTGTGTAGATGGGGAGAAGGCCGACATCTCAGTGAACACGTATGAAGATATTAACATCATCACGGGTGCTCTTAAGCTCTACTTCAGGGAATTGCCTATTCCTGTTATCTCTTACGACGCATATCCACGCTTCATCGAGGCAGCCAGTAAGTCTCTGCTTTCTCAGACACACACACACATACAATGTGTACAATGTGTGATAACAGTGATAACTCAGTCATTGCTCACCGACTTGTTTGGGTGCTGTGGATGAATGCAGATATGCTGAATTGCAATTCTGTATAACCGAATGAGCGTCTGCTCACTGTCCTCATCACTTTGTATTCAGCTGGCAGTTCACATTCGATTGTATCTCAACTAATGGATAGAATCTAGAAAAATAGAAGCTTCGAAACATTATATGTAGTTTAAAGAGCCAGGATGTCTCAGCCTCTGATTCGAGTCATAAATATAGTTAATAGCTATATTTGTCATAGAAAGCTTGTTCAGTTTTCTTTCTGTCTGTGTGCATTTAGTTACTTGTTTGTAGTATGAATATGTAATGGAGCTCGTGTTTGTTTGTGGTCTCAGAGCTGACAGACCCAGACGAGCGTCTCGAGGCGCTTCACGAAGCCCTGAAGCAGCTGCCTCCTGCTCACTGTGAAACTTTGCGGTATCTGATGGGTCACTTAAAAAGGTGAGGAACAATTGAGTCATGTTTGATTTCCAAGTGTTCCTTATTGCTCCAGCCAGTAATTCTGACCGTATAACAAATCGTACTTTGGTGTGTGTTAATAGGGTGACCCAGAACGAGAAGGATAACCTGATGAACGCAGAGAATTTAGGGATCGTGTTTGGTCCCACTCTGATGCGCGCACCCGACCTCGATGCCATGACAGCACTGAATGACATCCGCTACCAGAGGCAGGTGGTAGAGTCTCTGATAAAGAATGAAGACATCCTCTTCTAGCCTCTCCATCATTCCACTTCCTATATGAAGGAGCATTTTTTTTTTTTTTTTTTTTTTTGTTAAATCATGGACTGCAGCTCAGGCTGTCTCTGTTTGCGCAAAGACTTGAAAGTGAACATGAAGGACCATTGTATAATAGTCCATTCTTTCCACATATGGTGGACCTGTTCTAATTGGTTAACGCTCTATTTTTCTTGTTCAATGGGCGTGGATTAGATGGGCGTACCTTAACTTTGCATGTCTTCCTCCCCATTTTTGTCGGGGGTTATTGTAAATGAACGGCGGGACTCCGCCGAGCCAGCGCTGTTTATTTTGTGGCAGTTTGGAGGTTTTTGAGGAATAAAAGCCTCGGCCTCCTCCTGCAGCATGTGATGAAGCTCGTGAAATCTGACGCGTCGTGACTGTACTTTTATTTGTCCCATGTATGTACACTAGTTCCTACTTGCCAAACGGGTTTTGTGTCTTGTGAGAATCGGTAAATGTGATATTTCCCAGTGATTTGTAATGACACTTTACTTGAAAAGCTGAAAGTTAAAGCTGCTTTAGAAGACATTAAGTCATGAACAAGGAACTTCTGTAAACTCATTGTGTGTTTTGTAGTTAACAGGTGGTAGTACCAGTGACAGCATGTATTAATGTGGTGAAATCCAGCAGTTCTTAGGTTGTTCTTAAATTTGATTTTGTACTTGCTGAGTTGTTTTTATCATTTTCTGTACGCCAAGTGTTTTTAATATTAACTCAACTTTTTCCACATTTTAAATTCGTATTCATGTAAATTCGTATCTCATGAATATCATGTTACCAACACGTATCAATAGCTCTTCAAGTAAAGTGTCATTGTTGATTTTTTTTTTATTTTATTTTTTTTTAAAAAAGCCTGTGACATTTTTTTGATCTTTTGTCTCTGCCTACAATCTGCCTTTTCATGCAGTACCTCTTCAAATGACTCTCCAGAGGCTCTTCAGCTCTACTGATGAAGGACATTACAATCCGTTTACTACTCAGTGTCTATCATAGTAGTCTGGCCTTTACAGAAATCTCTTGCACTCTGAACAGAACTGGCTGGTGTTTGGTTGTAATGTTTTTGTATTTGATTTGCTCATGGATTAATTTATTAAACGTCACTTTTAGAAATATGGAGCTTGGATTTGTGTCTGGGTTTTTTTTTTTTTTTTTTGTGTGTAATATGCTGGGTTAATTCTTCAAGATTTTCACAGAAAATGGCATAATATTGTATGAGGTGCACTTTTTTTAATATCTATGCAAAGGTCATAATATCTTTCTCAAATGGTGAACTTGACGAGAGGTCTCATCCATCCATCCATTCGTTATCTATACCGCTTATCCTAAAGCGACTTAAGGGTCGTGGGGATGCTGGAGTCAGTCCCAGCTGACTTCAGGCGAAAGGTGGAGTACACTCTGGACAGGTCTCCAGAATATTTCAGGGCTAACAGAAATTCTCGCTCGCGTCCAAATTCACACCGTGAAGGAAACCAGTTGTGCTAGGAAACCAGAGTACCCAAAGGAAACCCAGGCAGGCATGCGTAGACCATGTAAACTCCAAACAGAAAGAACTCCTGGCAGGTTTGAATCCAGAACCTTCTTGCTGTGAGGTGATGGTGCTAACCACTGCACCACCATGCCACTCAGTCTTGTACATGTGAATATGTTTTGTATGTTTACAGTAATATCCGGCGATCTTTGTTCCTTGATCCAGTAAGCCCTCTGGCCTGGCGTCAATCACACTTATTAGCATAGCAGCAACAATACCTAAGGCAGCATCCGTCCCCCCCAAATGACTGCAGTCGATGGACACATGCAAACCGCGTGAGGGAGGATTCATGATTCATTTTTAATTACTGCTCACAGTTTGCCCTGCCTGCAGCATCCAAAATGACTTTTCACAGTCAGTTGGTGTTGGACTATTTTGCTTCTCTGCTAATATAATGTATATTCCGCTGAGTTTGGACATTCCTAAAGATATACCTTATCAGAGGTCCCAGACTGTGTGACCGGATTGCGATTATTGTGCTTCTGGGTTAGGGAGAAGACACACATTTATTCATTCCCACGTTGGAAGTGTTGGTAATTTTCTATATAAAAAAAAAATCTCATTAAATTGCTCGACATTGTTCTATCCGTATAAACAGGTTGGGTTATTAAAAGCCACGAAGCGTTACGAGCCTTGACCTGTTCCCTGATTACTAGCTATGTGTCTTGTTTCTGTCTGCCACTCACTCAAGGTCTGGTGCTGATGCGGTCTGTTATTTTCTCCCTGACTGATCGATATGAATGTTATTTCGCCTGATCGTTTGTGAAATAAGCATAATAACTGACTCATGATTCCTCAGGGTCAAACATAATCCCACTGATATTATTCCGATCGTGTAAGAGTAAGTCAAATATCAGGTGTTTTAAGCTGTGAGGATCATATCCTTATCCAATAACATCAAAAGGAATCAAGAAATCTTTTTAGCAAATGATGTCGGGATAATAATTAACTATCAGTCATAAGATAAACCCAATCCTCGGCACCTTGACAACCACTGATATTATTTTTGATTTTCCAGTTTCCCCCTGGTTGGGTGTTAATATGCCCCCTGGAGCTTTCTGCTGCACTCCATTGACTCTTGAGTGAAGGCTGAAGCTTATGGGGGGAGAAAAAAAAAAATCACAGCAGTCTCATTTTTGAGAGAATGATTTATTGTTATTGTGCATCAGTAATCCATCTGTGTTAATACTACAGGGTGGCAAAGCTAAAAGCCCATTTCAGCCAGCCTGCTGTTAATACTACAGCGACTAAACACTCATCCACCACATCTAATAACACACCAAATTAATTACGGGTCTACTGTGCCTTTTCACACTAATGAATTGGAATGTTGTGTGTGACGGCTGGTGTAAGTGACCTTCCTGTGTCGAGTACACGTGGAATTTCTGTGTGCACAGAGCTGCCCCGATGCTAATGTGGACCCAAAAGAGCTGAAGCGCTGAAACACCCTTGCATAATGCATTCTTGACCTCAAGTGCTCCATGTTCTTCCATTATTTATTAGCGAAATTCGCCAGCGTTTTTTTCTCACTTATCGCTTTAAGGTTTTTGGAAAGGAACTGAGAAAGGAACTGGAAAACCTACATCCTTAAAACTCACCTGTAATGGAAATCGAAGGACCTTTGGCGATATCTGTTGATAAAGGTTTTTTTAAATTATTGCAAGTTCAAAATTGCAACATTAACAATGAAGCTCTTAGATAAAACACGAGAGAGAGTCTTACCAAAGTTGTTCTTATGTAGTCTTATTTAACTTCCCAATGCTGGAATATCATCATCATCATCATCATCATCATCATCGTTCAGCTTGGATAAGCACTTAATCCTGGTGGTGGTGTGACGATGGATCCAGAGTCTATCCCCTGGGAACACTGGGCAAGAGGTAGGAATACACCCCGGATGGGACACCATGTTGAAAGGCCAAATGTGTACAGATTGAGCCCTGTGTTAACAAATACCTTAAAGTTAAGAATTCATGAAAGAATTTTACGATGATAAATATATTGCAGACACTTTCGTTGTAAGTAGAATTTGAAGAAATGGGCTTGCCTTAGTTTCTCAGCACAGGGGAAGTATTCCAATGTAATTATTATCTAACTGTAATTGGTTTTACGTTGCCATGAGGGATTTGAGGCAGGGTAAAATTCTTGATAATTGTATAAAATATGTGATTTCAGAAATTGTCATAGCAAGCGAAAAGACCTTGAATATAGTCGGAATATTACTCTAGACCAAATATCAGATTAATAAAACCTATTTCAAGGCATCTGTACTAATTCCAAGCTTGAATCAGCCTTAATTAGGCAGATCATTTTAAGCATTTATTTCTAGATAGAAGAAAAATAATCTGCCAATAGGACAAGAAAAAGATGAGTAGAAATGTCTGTAGAAATAGGTTTAATGACTAATCTTATAATAGGAACTACTAGCTGAATCTGACACTATTCAATATATTTTGACTTGCTAAGATGTCTTTTGCAGTGCAGACACAAAGTGATCTCTATCTCCTAGATGACTGTTGTGGTTTTGGGGGGAATTTTGTTGTATGTGAATGTTCCTCTCTAAATGCTGAGTGATGCAGGAAGTCCAGTTGGTGCTCTGGAGTGGAGTTGTGTGCTGGAGGTTCTGAGATATCAGCAAAGGTGACGTTAGTGTATCTGTGTTTGGGCCGTGTTTCTACAGGGACGATCCTGCATCTTGTTGAGATGGAGCAGGACTGGGATTCACACAGCTCTGGATGAGCTCAGCGTGTCTGGACGAGTGTTTAGTCGTGCCGGCTGCACACTCTCAGCATGGCTGGACTTTCAGAATGGAGCTCTCCTCTACCTCTGCTCCGACTGTCAAGGGCGAACGGGCTTAATCCTGCCAGGAGAGACACATGTGGGACTGAGATTCAGGTGGCCATGTGTGTGTCTGTGTGCCTGTGTGTGTCTGTGTGGGTTGGGCAGTGGGTGTGTGGGATACTGATCTCTCTTAATTCTGCAGTTGCCAGATCTGCCACTCTGTCTCTAAATAAGATGAATGATGCAGGGCTGGGAGTAAAGGAGTGAAGGGGGAGGGAAGCAGGGGGAAATGAAGTCTGCTGGAGCGTGGAGGGGGTCTCTGTGTGGGGAAATTATTGCTGTCTGTAGAATGGAAGGTTGTATCAGGACAGGGGCTGTGGATCAGCAAGGGTAGGGACTATTCAGAAGGGCCCAGTGATTAAATCCAGCCAGTCATACCCAACGCACAAAATATGCGTCTTCTTGAAAATAAGTCTACAAGCTGAATAGGTAAAGTGTGTCGAATCCTTCAGGAGGCATCAGAACTGCTATAAGGGATGAGGCATTAAATCTGCGGATGAGGCTGGTGTGAAAACGAGAAAAGGCGAGGCGATGTCAGGCTCAGCCATCTGGAAAAGTCAAATCCAAAGCTGTGGCCTCTCAGTACCAGCTTGTGAAAATGATGGAGTAGGTCATGATCTAATATAATAACCTTATGCTGGCTGGGAATTTTGGCTCTAGTGTGAATCTGAAAAAGCTATATAAAAAAAAATTCTAATTTTTTTATTTGAAAATGCAGTAGTGCAACACCGTGACCTGGAATAGGTGGAACGGACACAATGCCTTCTCACCCAAATCTGATCAATTCTTTATTAACAAATTGTTAAAAAATTACAAATAATATGGTTGAATTACTTTAGATAAAATCGACCTTAAGTTGTAAGAAAAGCTACAAACTATATATACAGTATATGTACACACTACTGTTTTAGTTTTAAAACACATCGCTTTTGCTCCATAGAAGCCTGACATCAAGTTTTCGAGCGTTTTTTGAAAAGCTGCTGGCCCCATTTTAGTTTTAACAGGGATGGCCAGAAACTGAGGCTTTTGGAAACTATGACACAGGCATCCATGTTCGCTCCTTTATCGGGTCTTATCGGTCACTATGTGTGCTTCCCTTCACGCTCCTATCATGTGATCCTTTTCTGGAAGTAAACAAACTGCCTCAGCTTCAACTACCAGTGGTGAATGCAGTATGGATAACATTCTAGCAGCTGTTGGGCAGTTAAACTCTTCATTTTATAATACTACAACTGCCTATATGTGTAGGACGCGCAGCCTATTATTCAAGTGATCTCCAACTAAGCAACAAACTGCAGATGTATGTCAGTGGTCATACGATATGCGTATTCAGGCATCATAGTATGGACACAGATCGCTTCTGATATGGAGCCAAAAAAATAAAAAATAAAAAAAATGAGCTAGTCTGGATGTTAATTGTTTCTGTTCTAAAATGCCATATTAAATTTAAAACCGTATTATTGTGCACGTAGCCTAAGCCTGGCCCTAACGTTAACTTTAAACTTGGTATCTTTTCACAAATTTAAGTTTAATGACAAGAAATGACAAATTTACATATTTCAAATTATTTTCCCAATGGCAGCCCTTTCTAAATCATAGCTGTAGTGTTTAGTTCAGTTTTTTTTTCCTTTCTTGTTTTAAAAAGCTCAAATCCCCAAGAGTACTTAAGAGTAAATCATGTTTTTCTGTGCTTAAATGTGATTTTATTATGCCATTCTGCTTACGCACACGTGCCTGTACATATATGTGCTATATGTGAGTTACACATGAGAGACGGATTAGAGGTATTTGTCTCTGGTTTCATGTGCTGCACGGCGGATGAGTGTGACCCTGCAGCAGAGCAGAGAGTTCAGTGAGGAACGAGAAGAGACAGAGAGACAGGCACTGGACTTGAACAATAAATCCATCCTGATCAAATATTAAAAAAAAAAAAAAAAAAAAAAAAGAGGGTTGAACAAAGTAAACAGGTGGTGGTTTTTCTTTCTTTCTTTCTTTTGAGGAGAAAGAGCAAGCTTTTCTATTTTGACCTGAATACCAGTGACATGAAGTGGCTTCAGTTGGTTTTTCTGCTCCTCTCTGTCTCTACAGGTATAGTCTGGCATGTATTTGCATGGAGTTTAATTCGAATTTCAATGAAAATTAAACAAGCTTGCATATAAACAAACATTTTTGTAATGGTTGCAAAAATTGTAACTAAACTAATTGCCTCTATATTAATCTGTAATGATAGATCTAGTAATGAGATCACAAACCAATCAAATTTAGCAGAATGCATCAAACCCACCAGGTGTGATTGGAACAAAAGAGAAACAGGAGGTTGTGGTCTAAAGCATTTACCCACATGGCTGATAGCATGGACTTTATCACGCAAGCTCAACCTTTTTTCTCACATATATCACAAAACAGTAACACTTTATCTGATGATCCATTTTTACTGATCCTCAAACAAAATGTCGTTCATTTATAAATGATCATTATATTACGTACCTAATTATATTACATTAACACATACAGTAACCGTAATATTAACGATGTAAGAACGTATAACCTCAGGGGTGAAAGAAGAGTTGTAAAGTCTGTTTGAGCATGAGAGGTGGAATATCACTCTGTTTTTAGCTGCATGACACATTCATTTGATTGACAGCTTCAGATGTCCAAGTGACTCTTGGCGAGTTTGTTTACTGCCCTTGTGGAGTTTCTTTACTGCCCTTCTTTACTGCACATCTACAGACCGTTGTGGCTGACTTATATGAATGAACAGAACAAAGGACAGACAGTCAATAATAATAATTCGATAATTTGTGCTTAATAATTAAATGCAACTAATTTCCATCTAAGCAATTTCGATAATTGCCTTTTGTAAATGTATTGAACATGGGGCAGTTATTCGAATCCCCCACTTGTCCCTGATCTAGGCAGAGAATTGATATTAAGGCTGGGATTTGCTGACATGAGGTACAAGTGGAAACTCAGAGAGCTTTTCCGGTAACTCGAGGCCTGATGGAATTTTCACACGTTTGTTTTGGGCTCGTCTCCAGCGGCGTGAGAAATCAGGCTGCCAGGAGATCATCCATCATACCCTAACCCTGCACCTCTGCTTCCACTTCACTTTGTTTACAGGGTCTAGATTAGCACAACCTAAATACTTCTTAGTCCTTATAATACTTCTTTAAATACATGGCTTGCATTTATATTAGTACGGCACTTTTAGTAGCAGACCTCACAAATCAGGTTTACCGAAATCCAGGTGGCACAATTCATGAATTAGTATTCGTAGTATTGGTTGATTCGTACAACTTTTCATAGACAAACTTGTGTTGTTTTAGAACTGTGTCTACTGCCAGTGGTTATGTAGTGTTATTCTGTTTTGTGTCGAGCAGGACTGGTGTGCTGCTCAGAGGACGAGACTCGTCTAGTGAAAAAACTCTTCACGGGGTATAATAAAGTGGTCCGACCTGTCAATCACTTTAAAGATGCTGTGGTGGTCACCGTAGGATTGCAGCTAATCCAACTCATTAGTGTGGTATGATTTAATGTCATCACTGTTACAGCTTTATTTTTACTTTCTATCCACCATATAAACCTGCTTTTCAAGCCGATGTGTGGAAATAAACTGTAAACATGCTGACTTTTCTGTTTCAGGATGAGGTCAACCAAATTGTCACAACCAACGTTCGTCTGAAACAGGTGCCTGAGTTTTGGTTTGCACCTTTTTTTTTTTGTTTTGTTTTTTTTTTAATTTACAAAAGAGGTCACACTTGATAGAAATTCTCTCTTCCAAAGTTTCAAGGATTTGTGTGTGTGTGTGTGTGTGTGTGTGTGTGTGCGTGTGCGTGTGTGTCTGGTTCATGATGATGAAGCAATCCTTTCC
>JAOVYU010000060.1:16487139-16501218 GCA_025674565.1 Synodontis membranacea | reverse complement strand
AACGTTATTTCATTTCACTATGTACTGTACCACATGTATATTGTTGAAATGACAATAAAGCAACCTTGAACCTTGATGAGTCATCACTCAACATTCACTTCAAAGAGCCGACTCAAAGAACCGATTCAATGAGCCGACTCAAAGAACCGACTCAATGAGCCGACTCTTTAGCAAACGTCACGGGTAAACAGGCCGTGTTGTTGTCCGTTTCCTTTCGCTGGTGTTTTCATCCGCGTTCAGCCATGGGGAAGTCGTTTGCTAATTTTATGTGCAAGAAGGATTTTCACCCAGCGTCAAAATCCAACATAAAGAAGGTAACTAAAGTTCATTGAATTTTTTTAAAGCAAAAATAGTTAGCTAGAGATGTTGCTAACGGCGTTAGCCTAACGTTAGCTTGACGAGCTTATGGGCATTGTACAAATGTGTTTCGCAGAAGTCACTTTGACTCATTTAATAAAGTTGACTTTTCCTCGTACATTAACTGAGCTTGGCTGGAGAGCTCGGGGTAATTATAGACTTTGACTTAAGTTACCGGTTCGACTGTTTTTCACTAGAGAGCCTGTAGCCTTTGGTCAGCACTAGCTGAAGTGATCTAGTGCACCTTTATTCCTTGGACTGTTCATTCTTCCTTCATTTACCTTGGCATCAGACATCAAGCTAAACAATACTAATCACTCACCAGCCACTTTAATAGGAACATTTATACACTTGCTCATTTGTGCAGTTATCCAATCAGCCAGTCATGTGGCAGGAGCACAGTGCAGATACAGGAGAGGAGCTTCAGATAATGTTCACATCAGACATCACAATGAGGAAAAAATCTGTCTTTGACTCTGACATGGTTGTTGGGACTGGACTGGATGGTTTGTGTATTTCAGAAACTGCTACTCTGATAGGATTTTCACACAACAGCTTCTAGATTTTACACAGATTTGTGCTAAAAACAAAGAAACAAAAAAAAATTCAGTGAGCTGCAGTTCCTTTAATAGAAACGTCTAGTTGATGAGAGAGGGCGGAGGAGAATGACCAGACAGGAAATCAGCAGTAACTCGGATAAACACTTTTTACAGCCGTGTTGAGCAGAAAAGCATCTCACAATGCACATAAAACTGAGGTAGAACAACAGAAGATCACATCAAGTTCCACTCCTGTCGGCCAAGAATGAGAATCTGAGCCAACAGCAAACACAAACTCGCTGAAACGGGACAGTTTTTTTTTTTTAACCTATCCAACTGTATTGTGATGATTTAGGTGTGTAGTGTAGGTTAGGTACAGTGTGAACTGAAAGAATCAAACTTCAAACATACCTTGGTTGGTTGATTACATTTGAGGTAAATGGAAGATTGTGTGTTTCTTGTTTTTTTTTTTCTGTGTTATGTAATAATGAGAATAATGTATTTTTTTTTTAGGTATGGATGGCAGAGCAGAAAATAACCTTCGATAAGAAGAAGCAGGAGGAGCTGATGCAGGCTTATGTGAAAGAGCAGGAAACCTACAACAACAGGTTAGTCAACAGATTTAGCTGAATTCTGTTACCGATTGTGAATAATGTGAAAATCTAGCTCATGTGGGCAAGTTTATCTGGCACAGAGTAACAAGCTTTCTCGGTGTTTAGGAACAAAAAAACATCCACTGGCACGGACATAGTAGGGTTTCTGGGCTTCATACATCTCCTTACCACTTTATCACACATGCCTTTGCATGCTTGCATTCATTTTGTAGGGTTACAGGTTTCCTATGAGAGATTTACATTACATTGTTTACAGAAGGAATTTCCTTAGATCACTTCAGCATCAGAGATTTTTCACCCTCTACCTGTACACTGCACTTTAATTATCATCCTATGTTAAATACCTAATGTTGCCTGAAGCTGGCAGTGTTTGTCTTCTGTTGGATCATTCATAATGGTTTCAGCCTGCTTTGTGTTTTAGACTGCTGATGGGTGATGACAGAGTGAAAAATGGCCTGAATTTTATGTATGAAGCTCCTCCTGGTGCATCCAAAGGTAATTAACGATTTACGAAGTAATGGAGATCTTAAAGATACACGATTTTATAAAGTTTTATATCTTACTCCCTGTCTTTCTTTTTTTTTTCATGAACTGTGTGATCTTTGAAGAGGAAACCAAAGAGGTAAGTCATG
The DNA here is from genome assembly GCA_025674565.1 of Synodontis membranacea. NCBI lineage: Eukaryota > Metazoa > Chordata > Actinopteri > Siluriformes > Mochokidae > Synodontis > Synodontis membranacea. The sequence goes on along the minus strand of JAOVYU010000060.1, from coordinate 16,499,076 downwards.
TTTATGCAAGTATTTAAACATGAAGGGGTTGTGCACTTATAGGAATATAATCACAGACAGGGTGGTGTTTTATTCATGGATAACACATCGTTCTCTCTCTGTTATCTCTCCTGAATTTAATAATGAAAAATGCTGGCCACGTACCTGAGAAACCCGTCTAGCATAACATACTGGTGGTAACGAAGTGCTGACGGTGGAGACTTCTTCATTTACCCTTACCTAATTGTGGCCTTACAGAAATCTGACATTTTTCTCTCTTAAATCATGGCACTTTTTTATTTGTTTATTATTAGGCTTAAGTTATGTGGCGCTTCTGCCATACAAGTCTCTGTGAATGAGAAATGATAAGGTGTTAGAATGAACGCATCAGTATAAACCTGTCATTTACGCAGTACTTGAAGACGTTTTCACATTGCACACCATGCCAGCTAAATTGTAAGGGACAGAATCTTACCAAACCATGTTCACTGTTGGGTTGGTTATAGATGTACTGACAATACAGGAATGTATCATACAGCCATAACACTGTATATCGTCTTCACAGGAAGGACAAGATGAGTATAAGTTTGAGTGGCAGAAGGTTGCTCCTCGTGAAAAGTATGTTTTTATTGATCTTTTTTGTGTGCTGAAATCCTAATACTGAGAATGTCATGCTTCTGAGCTCTTACGTCCTCCTCTTTAGGTACGCTAAAGATGACATGAACATCAGAGATCAGCCTTTTGGAATCCAGGTTAGATTTTATTTTACCATGTTCTCTCAGATTGTTGACTATCAATATTTTGAATTCTCTAACTGTATTTTATTATAATTTATATCCGAGTAGACACAGTAAATTGAGAAGTTTAGTGAATTTTTTTTTTTTATGTTTCTTCTGTAGGTTCGGAATGTACGCTGTATCAAGTGTCATAAGTGGGGTCACGTGAACACAGACAGGGAGTGTCCTCTCTTTGGCCTATCAGGAATCAACGCCAGCTCTGTAGCAAATGATGAAGCAGGTGATTCTTTTTTTCTTATCACATAGCTTTTTATATAACCGCGAACGATTGCATTTTCAAATAAATGTAATTTACTGACAGAAACAGCTGTCTGCGTGTAATATTACTAATTCGTTATTAACTGAAATACTTGAGTGAAATCCTCTGTGCCCTGAAGATGGCAGTGTTGTCATCTCAGAATATATTATTAAAGGTAGATACATTTCCTTTCCTATTAATCATGCTGAGAAGGATTGATGGCATGCCTATTGTTTTATGGAGTTAAAGAATTTGTGGAAATTATACTTACAGCTTTAGACTATATTTTTCAGTATAAAAATGATTCAAGGCACAGTATAAATTGAACACTTCTGTCAGAACAAAATTTGCATGGTGGGACCATCAGCAGTGCTTTACTTTGGGCAGTCGTGATCCAGAGTCTCTTGAATGCCGCTCAGTGCAGGAAGTAGTAGTTGTGTGAGCTGAGGACTGTAATCAGAGCGTATAGCAGTACAGTAATGTGTTTACTCCTCCTGGGTCCAGCGTGACAGTTCTCAGACTGGCCCTCCTCCTGAGCTGCCAGAAAAAATGCAATTATTGTGTATTCTGATTTGCTCTAACCACTGCTTTGGCAGAATAATACAGTGTGATTTGCCCAGTCAGGGGACGAGTGAGTTGATTTGGTGTCCCTTTCTGTTAACAAAGCTGCTGCTGAGCTCCCCTCTGAGTGGGATGCACACACACATCAATAGGACCGTGATGTTATGTTTTGTGCAAACAGGCCCGTCGATGCACCCCTCCGAGTTAATGGCAGAGATGCGGAACAGTGGGTTTGCGCTGAAGAAATGTGTCCTTGGGAGGAACGCCACTGTTTGTGATCCAGCACAGGTAATCTCCAGGTTCCCCCGACCCCCTCAGGCTCAAATAAGACCAATGATATCCATGCCCGGTCCCGAGCAAGGAGAAGAGAGAGTGTGATTGCAGCAAAACGGCCAATTATCAGACAGCAGCACAGCCATTCCAGTCACAGCAAGTTTAGTCAAGAGAGCAGGCTTGATGAGACTAACTACCGAAATTATAGGAAAGCAGCAGAACAGGAACACTGCTTATTTTGGAGCTTATAGAGCTTGTGGCACCCATGTTTATTGGCCTTTACATACCCATTCTTGTTGCTGATTGTTGATGTACATTCATATGATGAATGTGTATGTTTGTGTGTGTGTGTGTGTGTGTGTTTGTGTGTGTCTCAGTGGTGTAAGTACAAATATGATGAACTGTATTTCTACTACAGGGGTTTGTGGCCAGTGAGGAAGAAGATGATCCCGAAGTAGAGTTCCTTAAATCTTTAACCACAAAGCAAAAACAGAAGCTCCTCAGGTTTGTGTAAATATTTTTTTAACCATTAATATGCTTTGTGTAAATGAACCTGAATCACAAATTTATTTTAGTTGTAGCTGTGTCAATTTTATGAATATTTTATTGTTAATTTTTATTGAAGAATGATTTTGCATTCAGCTGTTTAATTTTCTTACATTCTGAGTTCTCTCAAAGAATTTAAACAGTTGTATCCCTTTTTTTTTTATTTTTATTTTTTTTAAAGAAAACTTGACCGGCTAGAAAAGAAAAAAGACAAGAAGAAGAAGAGTAAAAAGGATAAAAAGAAGAAGAAGCGCAAACAGAAGAAAAAGACGACTGAGAGCTCCTCCAGCAGCACCTCAGGCAGTAGTAGCAGCTCTGAGTCTGAATCCGAAAGACACAAAGACAAAAAAGTGAAGAAGGGGAAAAAGAAGACAAGGAGGGACTCGTCCAGTGAGAGCACTTCTGACAGTGAGAGTGAAGGAAGACAGAGAGGAAAAAACCAGGAGCCTTGTGATAGAAACCACATTCAAGGTCATGATTCTAAGCATAGCCGAGGCAGACATGCACGCATGCGGTTAGAAGAGCAGGACAGACGTCAGGAAAAAGAAAGCTTGCAGGGAGAGGACAGGGAGAGAAGAGGGCCTGAAAGAGAGAAGGGTGAACATAGAACCAGCAGAACCAGAGATGGTGAGAGGAATAGGAGTCTGAGCAGAGAGAGAGGAAGGAAAAGGAGGGAGAACAGTTGGGATAATGAAAGGGCAAGGGAGAAGGAAAGGAGTGATAAACAAAGAAGTGTGAGTAAAGATCGAGGTAGAAATGAAAAAGGAAGAAGTCAAAGCCGGGATAGACAACAAGAGAAGGAGACGAGGTATAAAGAGAGGAGTGATAACTTTGAACGAAATAGAGTTGGAAGAGGAAGAAGAAGTAGGAGTAGGGAGAGAGTAAGGAGCAGGAGTAGGGAAAGAATCCGATTGCGTGCCGGGAGTAGTGAAAGAGTTATGAGCAGGAGTAGGGAAACAGGAAGGGCGGAGAAGGAACGGAACAGAAGTCCAAGTCGGCGTGATATCAGACGATGAGGGAGAAGCAGAGACACTAAAATGATGTTTTCCTTTTGGTGTAATTTGCGATTTGTGTTTAAATGTGAAACTGTATTGGGCATACAATGACCTGCGATGTTTTTACTCCTTTAAAGTTTTGCGTCAAGCTTTAGTTCGCAGAGTTTGTATTTCGTATCGTAAAATCGCTTGTATGGCTGATTAAACCTTTTCTTCCATTCCGTGGTTAAGATACTCAGTTTCTTTACCAGAAGAGGGCGCCAGAGTACTTTAGTAGAAACGACGAGAACTCAAATTCATGCAATGGTTCATATAACGTATTTTAGTTTTACTTTTTTTTTTTTGAGCGCAAGATCAAACCCAACTCAATATTCAGAAGTTTTGCAGTAACACTAAGGTATATTCGCCTCCAGGCTGGGCACTTCTTTTACAAGGAAGCATGGGAAATTCCTACACCCATCATTCATTGACGTTATCCTTTGAAGTTCATTGATTTAACCCCAGGAGTTTCATAGAGAGCCGCTTTACTTATATAGTAGCTCTTTCAGCATATTAGATATTATCCATTAGTTATAATAGTCTTTAATAGTCTTTGAAATATTTCCAGCAAAATTGCAGGAATGGCTGTAATAATCAGGTATCCCAGTCCATGCTTGCATTGATCTGCTAGTATAATTAAATTTTTTTTCTGCTAAATTGATTGACTTCCATTTAATGTTTAGCAACCATATAAGGAAGTTTCAACAAGTAGCCTAATGAACATCCAGCACAAGACTTATAATATCTGAGCAACAGCATTAAAATATCTTTTTTGAATTTTATTTAAAAAATATCCGATTAAAACTGCACAACAACATCTTTAAGGTTCGATACCTTGCTTTGCAAAAGTCACCATTGCTCTGCAGTGTGCTGAAATAAGATCGAGGTGTTTTTGGACTTGACCTTCATGTTGCCGAATGAGATGAGCAGCGCTTGAAATCAGCTTCGCTTTCCTTTGACCCAGGCAGGAAATGTGGAGCGCTGAGAAGGCTGAGAGCTTCTTAATACAATGATGTGCACTTGTACACAGCCATCAGTGTTTTTTCACAAAAATGCTCTCTATAAGGCTAAGCTTTCAGCATCTTAACATATAATCATTTTACCTTCATCTTCTGTAGTTGTTCTATAGAGTTGGCCAGTATTCACAGTTGTTCTCCCACTTTAATCAGAAAATCCACACTAGAGCTTCTTAAAGCAGCATCAAAGCACTCAAGTGCAAATGTTTTTCCTGAAAGCACTAAAATAGCTTCCTGTTCAAATCAGCAATGCTGCCTAATAGGGAAGTGACCCAACGAACTTATTTCCAAGAATGTGAAATAGGAGATAAGCCTAAGCTGGCAGATAAAATTTTAGTTAATTGTTGGTTAATTGGTTTGGTTTGAGATATATATATATATATATATATAAAATTTCCCCCATTAGAGATTTGCTCGGCCTCGTAAAAGAATGTGTCTGATTTTGTTTTTGATGGACACCTTCTTTTGACCCTGGACTGGTGTGGACAGCGGTGTGAGCTCCTTGATCAGTGATATGGTGCTCATCCTGCTTGTATCCCGCACCGACCGCGGCTCTTTGATCTGTCTTTATTGTGGTGCGCAAACAAAGCTTGACTTTTTGCCTTTCTCCCAGCAAGAGCGCATTCCGCCAAAGCGGAACAAAGCGCTGAGTGACGGCGCTCTCTGTCCAGGACCGCGGGTGAGCCGCCACTTCTCAATGATTCATTCTCGTCCGGCTATACTCTCCCGTTTGTAAATCTTAATGAGACCATATAATTGTAAAGTGTGCTTATGAATGCCTTCACGCCCAAACAGCGCTCATTTCCGCAGCGCACATTTTGGAGTGACCGCAATAAAATCGCAATAGGCTGCCCGTCATTGCATTTTAAAAGGCTGAAAATCAAATTCAGACACTTGGTGTTTGTTAAAATAAAATAAATCCTCATATAATTTACAAGACAACAGATTTGTTGCTGTTTACTAAACACAGGGCAACACTCGGAATTAGAATTAGATGTCAGCTACATTTTAGACTTTTTATTCTTTCATTATAGCCTGTTTTTCCCCTGCAAAATGACAAATTATCTGATAATGGAACAGTTCCATTATTTTTGTGTATTTTGCCTTCAGTATTGCTTCTACGACCCTGCTACCCAGCGTAGCCTACAATAGGAAATGAAAAATAATTTTCGGCTATTGCCTTCTGCTCAATTGAAGTACAAGGGCGCTTTTCCTGGCTGAGACGTGTAGCCCTCACAGGTTCCCAGGCTGAGCCGCAGCCTAATTATACCGCAGCTTCTTTCTTTCAGATCGGACGCTGCACTGGATAAACACAAAAGAGTCAGAGAGCATCCTTGAACCCTTTCAGTACGCGGCCACTGATATTCAAATAACACCCAGCGACCATTTGACTGCACCGCAACAAGAGCATTTTAAAATCACAATTTGCATATGGCTTTTCCCATTTTCCTCCTCAAAAGAGGCATCCAGGAAAAGGGGAAAAAACTGTTCCCATAACACCAATCAAGTGCTGCGCTTAAAAAGGCTAAAAGCTGCTTTATACCATAGCCTCCTCTTAAATGGACATTTTCCGTTTGACATGCAAATGTAAGCAGTTAATTCGAGCGATTAAAATAAATATTCAGAGCCCTTTTGTCGCCGAACCCCCTCGGAAAAGCGCTGATAAAGAGCGAGTGAACAAATGATGTCTCGGAGATTAATTAGATATTTGATAAGACACGAATCCCTAATCGCGGATACAAGACACATGGGGCTGCGATGTGCTCCAAGTCATAATTAATACTATTTAACAAGATTTTCATTTGGGCGTAAAATGCCTGTTCCAGGGCATTAACTATTGATTTATTCCACTGGGAAACTCTGACGATTTGCGTTGGCGCATATAAGAACTGCATTATTGATATGGTATTTAGAAATGTACACACATTATTTCGTGTTCTAGTTTGAAAAGACCAAATATCTTGAACTATCACTGGATCTGAGTAACTGCTAAAAACATTTTAGGAATGGGTTAATTATTATTTTTTTCAATAAAAAATAAATAAATAGATAATAATAATAATAATAATAATAACAATAATAATAATAATAATAATAATAATGTCACAGTTTTTAACCACGTGCATCAAACAACAACAAAATAGCTTTTGATTTTAAATACCTTTAATTACAAAATGAAAGCCTTATACGCGAGACTTTACAATTAAACATTTATATATTTTCTTAGCAAGGTAAAGAAAAGAGTAACTGAATTTTAAATAGCTGTGTTACATACATACTGACATCCACAAAGTGCGTCGAAAGTAAAGAAAACTCCCTGAATTTCAGGATCCACCACGAAACAGTAATAAGGAACATTTACAGGGAAAAATATCATGTTATTTTGTCAATATATCTACACATTTAGCTCAACTCGTTTCCAGCCGTGTTCACTTGGATTTACTTTCTCCAGCGCACCGATCAAAACTAGATATAACCTTTCAGAACACATTTCAGCAAGCGGTCCGAAACGTGATATAGGCCTAATCAGTTTTTAGCTTTAGAATAATCACATCCCAAATTAATGGACTTTAATAATAAAAAAAAAGCCATGTTTTCCTGCCTAAAGTGTCACCAAAACAGTTCGTCCAACTCCTGACCCGTGTCTTTATCCTTTAATTATAACCTACCAGGTTTTTTTTGGAGAAGTTTTTGTATCGATAGCATTTTAATGTCATTGGCATGTTGGCGGAATCAGGCCGTTCAGGACTCGTGATGAGGAGACTGCTCTTTGACCGTGACCCTCGGGTTTACACCCTCCAAAATCAGGTCTGGGGACTCGGACCTGGGGGTCTCCAGGTTACTTGTGTCGGTGTCACTGTCGCTGCCTTTTTTGCCCCCACCTCCGGCCGTATGAGTTTTGATGTGCTTGCTCAGGTGGTCGCTCCTCATAAAGCGCTTGTTGCACACCGGGCACGCAAATCTTTTCTCCCCTGTGTGGGTGCGAAGGTGCCTCTGGAGCTCATCAGATCTGGTGAATCGTTTTCCGCAAAAAAGCCAGTTGCACACGAAGGGCCTTTCTCCAGTGTGCCATCTGAGGTGCGCTTTGAGGTGAGATGTTTTGCCGTAGACTTTGCCACAGCCTGGGATGTGGCAACTGTGGAGTCCTTTTCTGCGCAGACTGGCACCGGCAGGCCCGAGCCTTTCCGCCTCCTGGCAGTTCGGGCAGTCACACGTCGCCCTGCCTGAGTATCTCCTGGAGGATCTAGACGAGCTCCCGATTCCTGAACTGGCACCTGATATCATGGCATTGGCCGCCGAAGTGTCCGTGTACGTGGGAATGACGGTTTTAAAACCGTCCTGCGTCAACAGGTGCTGGCTGGTGGACAGGAGGTGGGACGCCGTTGGGCTGATGCCAGTCGAACTGAAAGCCGAGTGTGTGAGGCTCGAGAAGTCGGGGTTGTAGCCGCCGAGCTGGGAGTGGATGGCCTGCGGCGTGCCCGAATGCAGCGAACTCTGCAGCGTGCCAGCTGGATTTTGCACCTCGAGCCACGATCCCGGGTTTGTGTGCACGTCCCACCACGAGGACGCGCCGTTTGCCACCTCGCCTGAGATCGTGGAGTGAAAGCCGGACTTGTACCACGACTCGTACGGGTGCGCCATGCCTACTCGTGGGTACAAAGTCTCGGCCGAAGTGTGCACTTTGGAAATGAACGCCGACTGTCCGGATTCTTGCGAGGTAACGCTCGCCGAGTTGGAAAACAAGCTGCTGTACTCGGTGGAGAATGCGGAGGAAGTTGGCGAGGTGGACGCCAGGCAAAACGCGCTATTGCTTGTGCCCGTCGTGGTTGTTAGTCCAGAGGTGCTGCGGCTCGTCGCCACGCTGAATCCTGGCAAACTGGAGCCCAAGTTGCAACTGGACGAGGATCTTTTCCACGGATGAAATCCGCCTTTGGAAAACGCGCTGGAATCGGGTAAAGTGGTCAGGGGGCTTGTGTTGCCAATTTTATTACAAGTCGCAGCCAACATAGCCAGAGGGGTAGTTCCGAACCGCGGCTCTTCCTGTAAAAAAAAAAAAAAAAAAGCAAAGTTTGTTCCTAACTACAACAATGCAACAATATTGCAATATAAGATAAAATAGACATCAGCGATTTGATTTTAAGAAATCTGAAGTGTGAAAAGTATCTAGCTTCACATGGACACTTGTATAACTTTTCTTAATGCGTTTAATCAAATAAATCGGAAAAATGTAGAAAATACATACCAACAACTTGAACTGTCATTTTTAAAAATTCATTTAACTTACAAATGAAACCCTATTAGATCACATAAATGCTATTTTATTTTCTGATACATGAAACGCAACAAAAACATTATAAAGTTACAGGGGACTCAGTGCTAGCTAATAAAGATGAAGTCTGAAGAAAAAAGGTCATAAGCAAGCTTTCAGTAAAGACTGCCGACTTACCCCAAGTATAGAAGTAGCCATAACCAGTGCCTATTTATGCTGAACTTTTCAGGACTACAGTGTTATTATGTTCCAGTTTGACTCGGACAGGACGCGTTTTGCTGAGGTCTCCACTCGGGTCGCTCGTCCCTTGGCTGAGGCTTCACACTCTACCTAGTTGTAGAGAGCGCCTTCTTTGAAGTACAGCTGCCTGGGACACTCGACCAATCTGCGCAGCGGATACTTAAACGACGAGTCGAGTTCAGCCAATAAGAGACGTGTCCATGACAGAAATACTAAAGTAGCATGTCAATCAATAACCGAGGCACCGATCCCACTGTCAGGCGTCAAGCGATCTGGTATTTTTAAGGGTTTTTTTTATATGTAGGCTATATGGCCATCAAGGCGCAGTCATTTCACTTATAATAGACTAGAGCTCATATTGGTGTATAATAAGCCTGCGCTCCTCTGTGGTAAGCGACTGATTTGGTTTTTGTTTTGTTTTGTTGTTTTTTTTGTTTGTTTGTTTGTTTGTTTTGTGCTGTTGTTGGTTTTTTTTGCATGATGTCTTGATATGTTTAATGCCGTTTCTGACGTTCGTCTGCGACAGCCTACAGGCTATGTGACAGGAAGACCGTTAGGCGACAACAGAATTTTGATTTATTTTTAATTTTTAAAAATGCAATCAACACACGCTGTTTATTTTGTTACATTTTAACTGAATATCCTAACATTTTAAATCGTTCAAACATTCTGTTTGCATTTAACGTGGTGATACTGACTGTGTGCTAGTTTGATCTTATAGACCCTTTTCGTCTATTTGAACTTTTTGATCAATATTTACGACGGGTTCACTGTTCACACTGATCGTACTTTTTGTAATTGCAGTCACCTCAAGGCAAGCCTGGAAGAGGAAATCAGAGGGGAATTACTAATCTCACAACAGGTGTGAAAGACCGTGGGTTTTGTGTGTGTGTGTGTGCGTGTGTGTGTGTGTGTGCGTGCGTGTGTGTGTGTGTGTGTAGTTGTGGGGGTAAATGCGCGCGTGCGCCCACAGCAGCGCTTCGTTTAAATGCCTTCGGAAAAGCGCGTGTCCTATACAGGATGCGACTTTAAATCCGCCGCACATTTTCCACCGACGCTTTACACAATTTTAGGTATTAAAAACATGAAAATCTATTAGTAATTATGAAGAATGCTTAAGAACGATTGGTAATAGGGACAAGACAGAAAAAGACTTATTACGCACATATCTCAGGAATTTCATGTTGTTTAAAATACAAAGATAAATTAATACAGTTATATTGTCACCTCTGTCTTTTGTTTTGTTTTTTTTTGCCTTTCAATGATTCTTTTTTTTTTGGTCTTTTATATGAAGATCGATGCATCATGCCAATGTGTGTGTGTGTGTGTTTTTTCTTACTTGTTAAAACATTTAAGGGTAATGGCATAATTTAACAATGGCCTGCTTTAGAGTGAATCATCATCCTTTTTAAAAGTTAAAGCAATTTTCTTGAAAATGGCCTCGCCGAAAGCTGTGCATTACAGTATTCAAAATTGCCAAATAATGCTCCATTATAGAGGCTGAGCGGTGCCAGGCAGCCCGGCGGCAATTTGCTCCAAAGCGCTTCGCTTTAAATCCCTCCTATGGAGAGGGGAATCTAAAAAGTTTATTCAAATTCGCATGACGGAGCCTCGAAAATTACTTCATTTCTGCAATTACAGTAAATTGACAGGCAAACAATTAACGCCATTAAATATCTGTTAAAAAAAAAATAAAAAATAAACGCGTTTGCATCAGTTAAGAAAAGTCTCCCTCTCATGTGCATGTGCAACTTTCTCTCTTGCGCTCCGTATTATAGCTGATTGTTTTATTTGTCTGAAATCGATTCAGCCATATTAATATAGATTTCCTAAACGAATGTACTCAAACATTTTATATTAGGAATTTGGGTATTAGACAAAGGCGAAGCTATTTTGATCTGATCCGATATAGTCTTATTAGTCTGCATCAATATGTAAACTCTTTATTGTTAATTACACAGAGCACTCAGAACATAGCTACTGTAGATAAATTGTGTTTTTTATGTGATTTTAAGAAGAGGCTATTTTTTCCGGATATTTGCAAAATGTCAAAGCAAGTGGGTTTATTATTATTATTATTATTATTATTATTATTATTATTATTATTATTATTATTATTTTAGTATTCAGTATGCTATGGATGTGCATAATAAAATCTGACAATAATTAAACCTTGTAATATTGTAAGGTATTACGAATGCTGTGCACATTCGTAGCATACTGGATTTATTTAAATTGATGTATTTCTTTTAATTAGATTGTAATTTCAATTATGTCATGGATGTTACTACCTGTGATATTTTCATAACTACATATTTAAATGATTCTTTTTCTAAAGACTATTTGGTCCATGGTTTGAAACACCAGAGCCGTCATCTGGTGTACCTGGCGAGCAGATTTCTGTGCCAATTAGAAGCCTATTACAAGTCATTAGACTGATCAATGTACCTTAAACAATGCGGGTGATTTATTTGGCAAGAACAAAACGTTGTGCATCTATTGTGGTGAGGCTGAGTGACAGTGCACATCCATCACTGCTTTAAGCAGCTAAAGATAATGATTAATCCGGACCTGTTCCTTAAGGTGGCCTCTTACAAAAGGTCCGGTTCTCGCGCTAGATCTGATCATTTTAACTCCGCTCCCGTGTGTGTGTGTGTGTGCGTGTGGGAAGATGCGGCTGGTGGGGGTTTTCACACAGACTGTTTTTTTTTTGTTGGTGGTTTTTTTTTTTTGGCCTGTTGCCGCTGGCAGTGATGTGTCCCCACCCTTAAGAGGAAAAGCGCATTTGTGGATAATTAACTAATCTGTGCAAACTTTAATCCTTGTTATCCACAGTTCCTTTAGTGCATCACCTCACACCCACCTGCGTGTTCCTCCTCCTGACGCACAACAGAAATACAACAAAAACATGGACAATCACTTTTTTTTTATAGGCTCTGGTTGATCAATCTGTATTGAACATATACATTCCATGACGTTTTAT
>JAOVYU010000060.1:16470546-16486767 GCA_025674565.1 Synodontis membranacea | reverse complement strand
TTATATAAAAGAAGAATTGGTAAAGCAAAGAGTCAAATCCATGAAGTGTTCGTGCGCTTGTTCATTTTGAGTCAGCTTTGGCTCACAGTGGCCTCACTTCCATGCGCAGCTCTAATGAAACTCTTGATTGCTATGATGATACATTTCGTCATCTGAGTGTATCAGATCACGAGTCTGGAACTGTGGGAAATCTTTAGTGTTTACAAACAAGCGAAACTCGTGCAAAACATCGTACTGCAATACATTACTAATACAGTCATGCAACGGGGAAAATCTGGCACATTCGGTTAACAAAAATTCCACGCGCATATGTCGTAAGTTTAATCTAAATTAATATACTACGCAATGACTTTTTAATGTCATCAAATGTCAGTTTTAAATTATTAATGCACACAACTGAAAATGTGTCTATTATAGCATAAAAAAGGGCCCGATGAAGAAGGCTTTATGCGCTATAGTGGATGTGCGCGCTCCTGAGCTGCACTACCTGTAGGTGTGTTGTATCTTAAATATATCAATTATTTGCCACGTTGATCTAAAGAATATGTTTGTACAGCATGAAATTTGGGACAGAAAAAAATTTGGGACTTTCTTTGTGTTATCTTGAATACCTATCTTGTACCGGTTTAATTAAATTAATTTCATTGTGTGCTTAATTATAATTAGTGTTTTGTTAAAACTTTAGGGAGTTTTAGGATAGTTAGGCTAGTTTACTTTTAAAGTGATCTGTTGTGTAAGATTTGTGTGATATATGTGTGTGAGTTCATGTTGGCATAAAGGCTCTCAGTCATGCTATAGTTTAGGGTTGAGTCATGTTGAAGAGCATCTGTTAGGTCTGGTCGGGATGAGACTCTACCTGTTCCATACTCTCGCCTTGGTTGACTACATGAACATAGCACTGGTTTCGGAGTTGGTGCTTCACACTCAGTCAGTGTGACTCAACAAGACGTTTCACAAGTCTGTTGAGAATCACAGCTATGAGTCCCATCACTGATGTTATTTGATTACATATTTGTATTCCAAATGATTGACTTGATTCTATTGTTTACTTTCAGAACTTTAAGTTTCAGAACTTCTTGCGTACTTAGTAATATAGTAATACAAGAACTTCTTTTGTACATTGACAAAAAAAAGCTCAAAATTGAATATACCTCTGATATAAAATTTAAATGTCTGCAAGCACACAATGGCACGTTCTGTTCTTAAACGAAACAGGTCAACAGTGTGACTTGAAAAGATCAATATCTTTGAAAGGCAACAGTTGCAGTTTGAATGTTGAAAATGAAAGCAATTGTTTAGCTGCCGATAAAGTGATCTAAGAACACAATTATATATGGCATGTGCCTGATATGCTCCTAACTGCATTTCTTTCATCTTCATTAAGGGAGTGACATTTGCAGTAAGTTAAAGACAAACAGTTTGCCTGCAGCTTATTATGGCCACTAACTGCAAACTGTCATTTGGCATCAGCAAAACAGCTCCTGGCAAAGCAGAATGCTTATCACATGTCATCTGTGCATGGCAGCACAGAAATTACATGAAGCTCCTGCTCCACTCCCAGCTCCTTTGTACTCTCGACATCTTCTTTGTCTTACACAATTAAGGTGTTACACGGTAGAATAATTTAAATTGCCAGCTCTAAAATGGAGACCAGGGCTCTTTTTAAAAATAGCAGAATTTGTTTACTGATTGTATGCAGCTATTGACTTTCCCATTACATGAGAAGAGCTCTGATTAGTGCCTGTGCAATGTTCAGAGAGTGAGGCAGAGCGGGCAGGGTTACAATACCTAGCATTTATTCTTATTGTTCTCTGGGCCTCTCTACCCAGAATTAATGCTGGACACAGTAATGAGGGTGTCACGGCAGGTCCGAAGCCATTTTCCATAGTTGCCTGGCTCCATGTGACAGACGGCATCTGTGACTCCTGGAGTCTTCTCAGACTTTGATGAGGCTCCCTACCTCTGTGACATTTCCATATGTTATAGGGTAGTATGGAAGCGCATTTGTTTCATGTTTTTCTCTGGCTGCAGGTGAAGACCATTATTATGGTGCTGTTTGTAACAGAGCTCTCAGGCAAGAAGGGATTGTTTTCCCCAGAGTAATATACATGCACTAGGACTGGAAGAAGCAGATATGCTGAATGATTGTCCAAGCCCAAGAAAAAAATCACAAAAGGGATGTTCATAATTTTTCCCCATTTGATTGTTTTGTGTGTGAAAAAAAGTAGAGTGGATATCTAAATAAACCAGTGCCTTTCTATTATAAACACGGCTCATGAATACCAGCACATAAAACTGATTCTTTTTCCTGATGAATTTACAGCTCTCTGTCTTGACCTGCCATTGTTTTCCTAAAGTGGATTCCATTGACAATAAGTGGTTGCACCACCACTTAACCATTAACCATTTCAATCTTTGTTTTGTAATTATAGAAATGTTTTATCCGGTGTCAGATGGTACATGTTTCCACATCCAGGGAACTTCTTTTATTTTGTCTGATTACATGGTAGTGGGTAGCATGCTTTTTCCTGTTTCAGATGTTTGCCAAAATGTGTGGAACGTGTTACAAAAAACAGAGAGATGACTTATAGCTCAATTCCACTTGTGTGAATTGTGTGTTTTGGCAGTGCATTAATTCCTGCCACAGTGAGGTTTTTCTTTTATTGGTTTGTGAAACCAGCATCACATGAACCAGAAAATTCGTTCCTTGATTGATTTTGAGTTCCTTATATATTTATGATGTTAAGAGCACAGTACAATCTATAGTCTTGTATGAGAGAGTTTGTCACCTGCATCTCTTTAGCGGCAGGGAGAATTGCTGATAAAGTAATGATAAAAATGTTCATAATAGCACAGGAAAGGGCTGAAGCTGCCTGGCAAAACAGTATGTCTTTGTAAAGTACTCGAAGTTATTTTAGGTGGCTGTATGGCCGTGTTTTCACAGACAGCCAGTGGATCAGTTGTCTGATTGGAGCCAGGCATCAGTCGAACATGATCTGCAGCTTCACGTTCAGCTATTTGAAGCCAGAGAAACTTGGGCTGCTCAAAAATCCTGAGAGTGCCTAACAGATATTATTATTATTTTTTCTTTTTGACCATCTAATGACTATGAAAAATCTGTGTAAACAGTGGATTTACTTTCAGAAGAAGCTTCCAAAAACTATTAGAGGAGATGCTGAAAGCTGATGCCTCAGCATGCTTCATGTTCTAAGAGCTTGCAGAAGGGGAAAGTCTCCTGCAATATAGATGCCCCAAGAATAACTGTGTGTGCGAGTGTGTGTGCGTGTGTGTGTGTGTGTGTGTGGATGATGTGTCAATACAGAAACAGAAGATATTCTATTCTATTCTATTCTATTCTATTGTGCTTTGCTCTGTTCTGCTGTTTAAAACAGAACAGAATAGAACAGAACAGAACAGAATGGTACAAAATATAGAAAAGAACTGAGCAGAATATTTCATATTATATGTGTTGCATTCTATTCAATTCTGTTCAGTTCTATTTTTTTCAGTTCTGTTCTATTTTATATCTATTAAATTCTATTCTATTTCATTTCGTTCTATTCTATTCAATTAAATGTTCAGTTCAATTCTATTTTGTTTTGGTCTTTTCTGGTGTTTTGTTTCGTTCTTTTCCATTACATTCTGTTTAGGTAATTTGTTCTATTATGTTTTTTTTTTTTTTTTCTGGTAGACTCCACAGTTGTCACTTAATTTGTTTGTATTTCTTCCAGTGATCAGGGTCTCAGCTTTGCCCCATTCTCCTTCTTTGTCTGCAGGTCTGAGTTGTCTAAGCCCTCTCCTCCTTTCCCAGTTGCCTCAGTCTGGTACACATTTACAGTTTCTTTTCATCCCAACTTGTTATTCTTGCTCAGTGCCTGCAGCAGCCAAAATGCCCCAGCACAGCACATTTTAACATGGCCTGGATGTGGTTGATCAATTGAACCACTGCTGTTATACTTGGCTCCTCCAAACCCTCCTACTCACTAATCGCTAGTGACACTGGCACCTGTGTGAGGCTATTCAGAGCAAGAAGCACGTGGAATAGTCACTGCAAATAGCTTATTCTAACAGAGCAAGGTTGTTATTTTACAGCGCAATATCCCTGATAAAGCTGCAAAAATACTGTTGGTCAATCAGGACAATCAGTCAAATCCTTCTATGTTTACTCACGGAATAGAAATAAAAAAAAAACTGTGCTGTAGAGATGCTTTGCTGTCACTGGTTGGAGGCATAGCCACAATGTCTTGAATTACACTGAGTAACACCTCTAAACTGTCAGAGGTGGCTCTGACATTTTTTGTCTGTTGTGGCTGTAGAAAAATTATCTTCCTTTTTTTTTTTTTATCCCTGGCATGTTTCCACAGATTTCTTTGTGTAGCTGGCAACAATTCTGTGGTCTTCTGCTTATTGTGGAAAGACTATTTATTGTGGTTTACAATGAAGGTTAACAAGTGCACTGTGTTGCTGTGTCATGTAAAGTGTTGTCAAGTTGTAATCCCAGTTTTCACTTTAGTTTCATCGAGTGCTCATCAACTCGACTACCTAAGTGAATTGTCACTTGGCTTCATTCTGAAAACACTGTTCAGCACTTCAAAGTGCCAGAGACTATAGAGAAAAACATGCCTAGCATAATGTGTCAAGTAGCACAAAAGAAACTCCCAGAGTGCAACATGAAATACCGATGCTATATTCAGAAGTTGCTGAATGAAAATATAGGTTAAGAACCAGTATGCTGTCGGATTCTTATTATAGGTGCTCTACTCTGCACATTTGTAGACATGGACGTTAGTTTAAGAGTTTTGTTAGCCTGGGAGAATTCAGAGGCCTTGGACAGTGAGTTAGATTTACAACCGCATAGAAAATCTGTCCAATTTACAGTACAAATGATGCAGTTACCCTCTCTGTAGTCATAATGTGAAATGTGATTATAGTCACTGAGCAAATCTACTGTATTTTAGGATCCATTTGCAGACAGACAGAGACAGAGGAGGGGGTCCGAATCCAGCGCTGTGTGTTTGTGCTTTGTGTTGAGTCAGTCAGTGTTTAAATAGAGCATTTTGATTCGCCTCCGATCGAGTAGGCTCTGTCTGCCTCCACTCATCCTGGGTGATTAGACTAAAACATTTGCTCGTCTTGACTGGAGATCGAAGCAGCTCCACATAACGCTGCCTGATTGAAGGTCGAAATATTTTGAATTCTAATGGAGACTGTGTACATGAATTGCCTGAAATAGACTGTAGAATTTCAGCACTTCCTCCCCCTCAGCCCCCCCCCCCCCCCCCCCCCCCCCCCCCCCCCCCCCCCCCCCCCTCCTCCCCCTCAGCCACCCCCCTCCCTTCCTCCCTCCCTCCCCCCACCCCCCACTCCTCACTCTTCTCCTCTGTGGCCGCTCTGAAAAGAACGGTTGGGAATGGCTGTGGCTGATGATCATAGAATTACTGGATGGTGATTCTAAACCCCTCAAAGAGGAGTTGCTATGGAGATCTCGTTCCAAACTGTGAAATGATTCCTCGTCTGAAAGGCTGGGGAGAAGAGGGCTGAACACATCATTGTTCAGGTGGTGGTTGGTTAGGAAATTGCCGGTGCCTGAGCAATCAGTGCTGCTGCTATAGTTAAGGTTCTAAAACGGTTTGTTCTCTGAATGATGTGGGGCAACAGTGATGTGCATATGATGGTTCCTTTCAATCAGGCTCCACTCAGACTCATGGGGTTGGGAGAAATGACAGAAAGAGTGGGCTCGAATGAAAGAGGAATGAAAACCATTATTGTCTCTCAAAGCTAATGAAATCTAGGCCAGTCTTGATCTATCTATTCTTTGCCTGCATAAATCTTGAAGCTAGTTTGAAAGGTTATATTCCCTATCAATGTATAACCAATTCCCCACTGTTTCCCCCTTATAATATTATGTTACTTACACATTGCAGAAATTGACCATGGTGATCTTTGTAGATTAATTTGTATTTTGATATTACATTTTATAAAGATATTTCTGTAAGCAATAGCTGAGACATTCTGTAGTTCTAAATGTTAAGATTTGTTATTTATTAGCATTATGCCCGATGATATACACACAGTTAAATTGAACTAATTTTCTCTTTATGTCATGAGGCTTCGAAAAAAGGCATGACATTGATTAGTTTTATTTTCAATATCAAATACTTCTGTAACTACAGCACGAGCAAAGCTGGTCCACTATAGTTGTGTATTATCTGATTATTTTTCTGCTCTGAAGACACAGCTGAATTGCTTCTTCTGACAGACTCATAAAGTAGCTTTTATGGCTGTGAATACCAAGGCAATTGCAGCCGTGTATTTGTGTAGAACCTCTTAAAAGCAAGCCAAGGAATGCTAGTGATATAGATGTTCTCTTCCTTTTTTCACATGTGAATACTTGCAAAGGAAGTCGACTGCCACTGAACACTGTAATTTGAGTGAATGATGTTGATCACATGGTCTTCTAGCCATCATAAACAGACGATAGGAACATTTTCTGCATTAGTCGTAAATTTGTTGTTTATCATTTATCCCCCACAAAATAGGATTCGTGTTTTTTTTAAAAATTTATTTACTTATTTCATTAGCATTTTAGCGATATTTGAATTGAATAAAATTTTATGCGTGATACTGAATGTGACAGATACGATCATTAACAATTTAATAGTATAATATAAACAAATTCATTATGAAATAAAAGTATCCGTTCCATAAATGGTTCAAGCAGATCAGGTCTTTGAACAGTTAATGATCTACTTCTCAAATGGATCATTTTAAATAATTATATGTGTTTTACAGGCTGTCCACATTTCAGCACAGAAAAAAGTATGTACCTAATAGAGTGAATGTGCATTTGGGTGTGTTTACACACAAATGCATTTAAGTCCATGTGAATGCGCAAGTGAGTTGTGTAGGTGGATGTGTGTACTTGCACTCACTTGCCAGCAGCTCTGTTTTCATTGAGAAAACATCCAGGCAGGCTAACTCTTTAAAACATAAAGGCCTTTGTTAGGTCGAACAGTAAAGACACACCTGCTAATGGGCTTTCCAAACATACAGTAACTAATACACAGCAGTAAAATGTTAAGTGGCAGATAGACATGACTTCTGAAGCTCCCCCTACCTCCCCTACTTGCTTTTACAGTCTTACTTGTGGCTTGCCATGGCGCCGTAGCCTCATAAGAGCGGTCTTTACAGAGGTCTATTCAGTCCTGTTGTTAAAGGATTTTCTTTTTTTGCTCCTGTGCCCTCTTTGCCTGCTATCTCTGTATGTCCTGAGGTAATATTAGGTCCTGACATGTTGTAACTGTTGTCTGGTAGGATATACGATAAAAGGTCATGACTCAGAATTGTTGAATCTCAAAAATCTCAATAGTTGTGACACTTGATTTACTAGTAAGCATGTCTTAAATGTACAGAGTAAATGGTTCAACCCCCATTAGCTTTTCCGTGTCGCTGTGGGCTTGTTAGAAATTTCTTTTCTCAGTACTATGAAAAAAAAAAAAAAAAAAAAAAAAAAAAAAAAGACTTTACATACATCAATCTTGGTGCTGGTGCTGTAATAAATCTTCTGTTTCATACAAAGGACATCGAAGACGGTTTGACACTAAGCACGATTACGGGAAGCAGCCGGAACACTTTCAGCAGCTCTCTACAACTATACATGGCTCAGTAGCTGGCTCAACGTTCTTAGACACTACAACACAAGCACTGTCAATGGAAGTGAGCCAAACACCAGCCATTGTTTGCAAAAATGCAATGATGTACGCGAGTCATGTTAAGAACTGCTCCACTGAGCACCGCTCCATTTATCTTGCACAATATACAGCCTACCAATAAAGTTAACATTTGCCATACATGCCCTTGCTATCTGGTAGAGCTCTGGAAGACTGTAATTGGAAAATCAGGGTCAGGAGACATGGCTATTTGATCAGTTCACAGTGCTGTTTGAGTATCCTGCACGGAGCAAGGCATTCAGAGGACAGCTGCTTCAAGTGAATCATTTCAGCTGCTGAGACTGCTTGCAGTTTCTCAAGGTTTTGTCACATAATGTTGTGTTAATAAGTCCATTATATCTGCATTATAAAGTGGTCTTTGTCAGTGAAGTACTTTGAGATGTGTATGTTTCTACAGGTTGTATATTTAACTTTTTATTTAGGCAAACCACACAATAATCACAATACTATAACTGACCATTCTAATTGCAACTATGAAGTAGCTATGAAGTAGTTATGAAGTTGAGGCGTTTCCAGTGTCCTCACTGTTTCTTTAAGAAGAAGATAGCAATCAGGTACACGGTGTATTCTATTAAATAAAACTATCAGCACCAGAATAAAACTTATGCTGGTAACCAGAAGTTCCAGTATGCTGTAGGAACTTGTTGAATATTTTAAAGTTAATTACATCACTACATAGTTATGCATAGTTACATTACTAACTTTATTAAGTTAGTCACAAATGATTCTTGATATAGTTCTAGCACAATTAACTGCTGAATTCCTAAGAACACTTTGGGCTTAGTCCAAACCTAGAATCAGTTCTGAACTTGTTTTCAGGAGGTAATCATCACCGCAAGTTTGCTTTCAGACACGGGAATTTCACTTGTCTTTTCAGTTGTGTGTGTAATTTTTGCAAATGGGAAATTTCTTGCAAGTGATGCATCTGTTTATTGTTCTTATTAACAATGATGTAATCCATACATTCTTTAGCTAGCTTTTCAAGGTTTTAAGAGTTGTGTTGAAATACCATTTTTACTCCAAATATTGAGAAGCCACAGTTTTCCCCACCATGGTATTTGCTTCCTGGCCCCGAAAGCAGATCACTTTTAGACATGATCTCTTCCACACCTGAGCTCACTTGAAGCAAACTCTTGACCACAGTTTTCAAGCTCAGTTTCCAGGACTGCACCCATGCTCAAAAACAACTTTCACACATGACCAAACACACCCAAATAGTGCAAAATGGCCTAGCGTCCAGGAAAAAAATGAAGGTGCAAGAGTGAAAACATCCCAAGGCTGACGGTTTCTCACAGACTTTTCAGATAATGCTCAGTTATCCATGAATTCTCCAGGATTCCATCCACCTGCATTGTAGTAATAATTCCAGTTTTCTGGTAGAAAATGATTCAGCACCAGACCAATGGGCAGGCCCAAATGAAAAACCTTTGCTGACTTATCACCTGGCTTCACACCAACCCATAATTCTTTCTTGTATAACAGTACTGGTAGCCTTTGACCAGCACTGACTGAAGGAAATGTCATTGCACAGTGTGTACACAGGAAACTTATCATAGGAGTGGGAGCAATGGAACTAATCCCAATCTTTCATCAGCAATCTCATGGTGCATTTTCTATAGAGCTCCCAGTGTCCGAGAATAATGTTTTAAAATGTCTGATTTATTTGTTTTATTTTTTACTTAATCTCTCTCTCTCTCTCTCTCTCTCTCTCTCTCTCTCTCTCTCTCTCTCGCTCTCTCTCTCTCGCTCTCTTAATTTCTACAAGTGTACCTTTCCCCTTTTTTTATTCTAATGTTAATTGCTTTCGACAGGGGATATATCTATATCCCAAATCTGGATCATGTTTAGGACTGATGTCTTGTGAGTCTGGACAATCAAATCAGACTGTGCCAGGACTTGGTTTGGTGTCTCTGGGTATGGCTGAGGACAAAAATTAGATGACTGGAGTAAGTGTCCTTCCTGGGCTGGTTATGCCCAGAGCACTTTGGCACACTCGTCCTTCAGTCTGGTGCAATTCCAATGAGCCACTGGGTTCCAGTCCATCTTTTCATGGATTTCTGTAACTCTTTCTGATGCACTGAGGAAGTCTGCATTTGGAGAAGGAACAAGCTGATCAACTTTAGTGTATTTTCAAGGAAAGAGAGAAAGTTTGTCTCTAAACTAGTATAAATTAAAATAAAAACAATGTCCAATAATTGGCCAAGATTTTCAGTCCAGGTAAAAAAAAAAAAAAAAAAATACGTAACTTACTCTCTCCACCTATATATCTCTTCTCACACATGCAGAGGAGAGATCGTGGAGGCCTGGTTGTATATTGGATCCCATGCTCAAGGCATATTTCCATCATTGCCTACATCACTGTAAAGAACCCCCTGCTTATAGTCGGATGAGCAAGAATGCTCTCAGAAGTGTGTTCTGAAAATGTTTTTTCTAGTTTTAGTTCAGTTGTTCTTTCCTTTGCCTTATTTTTACCTTTCTAAATGCACATTATGTGCATGCCCCAGCTAGTTTTCATCTTTGCTTGAATTATTACTTGCAAAAAATACAATTACAATTCTCCAACATTAATACAATGCAACTTGAATCCTGTGTTATTCTTTTTAATTCATACGTCTCTTATCATCCAGGAGTGATTTCACATAGCATTATTTTCACTTGAAGTTCAAGCATGAACAGGGCACACAATAGCACATTTTCATCCCAATCAGTGCCGAACTCGTAGCTGGCAAATTGGAGCAGCAAAACAATAATTCCCTTGATTAGCCCCTTTCTGTGTGCAGTAAGTGAACTGTTTATACTGTGGAGTACCTCAGAGAGACGAGAGCAACCAAAACAGGCTGATTAGGCACTGAATAATTGGATAACGTCATTTCAGCAGGACAACGAAGAGCCTGATGACAGCTTCTTCCAGGGAGCTCAACCTCCGATGACATAAATGAGGAACAGGGCACTCTGACATGAAATTCAGTGCTGCAGGTTGTATGCGTGTTATATTTTGTATTTGCTTTACTATTGACGTTAAAGCGCTTCTGTTTCATGATATCATTAGTGAGGAGCGGTTACATTGTTTGCATTTATTTTTGGATCTGAACTAAATTTGATGTAGGCGGGAAATGAAGAGATTTTGTTCCAGGCCGTGGCTCACTACTTGTGTGCTACTTATGGTTTCATGAATGATCACTTTAATCCAAGATGAAATTTTGTTATAATGATTAATAGTAGTAGTAACATTATATCAGTGTGTACGTGTGTGTTGGCATGCATGTGAATTGAAATTCTGACAAATAGTGCACAAATACACAAGTTGCATTTTCCTTGTATTTAAATCCAATTTCCAACTCATATCAATATGCATTTATTTTTATTGCTATTATATTTATTATATTTATAATAATAAGCCATATGTATTTTCCATTGCTATTTTCTTGTAAATAACTCAGAATCGACAAGTTTAAGCCATAGCATGAATCATCAAGAGTTGCTCTGTGAAACATTGCTGATACTTGTTTGCTAACATTATCCTAACTCCTGCGATGAATGATTGATATACAGCATGTAGCAAGTTCTCCTAAAGTAACAGTTAAACTGCCAGAAGGAACATAAAGAACAGATGTGATGCAGGGAAAAGCACATGCCATATAAACTGGTTCATGTCTTTCAACTCTGAAATGTTAATATACATCCGAACGTCTGTAGTATGTGAAATTAAATTTGTTAATTTTACTGCAAAGCATTATATCCATGCAATTTGTTAAGTACTAGGTCTCACTTATAGTTTACTTTGGGTGATATTTAACGCTTAATGAGAGTAAAAGCTGAAAAATGGTTGCCATTGTGGAGATGATTGAATTGGATCCTGTAAATTTCACAGAACGAGGTGAGAGCGTGCTTTGTAATGCAGGTTTCTGAGATGTTTCCTCTTCAGTACAGAGTAGTTGAATTTTACTGTACCATTTCTCTTGCTATTATAAATAATTGTACTTGAATTAATCTTTGTTAACTACAATTCAGAAATATCACACTAGAGGGACTGCTGCTGTGCTGAATATCAGCACATGGATATTTAGTAGAACAGCACGACCTCAAGTGTGATATTGCTTTATAAAACAGTTCTGTGTACAAGAATCCACACTCACTTAATAGCATGTCGGCTATCTGTCCAGCTAGCTCACATTGATCAGTGCGTTCCCGTTAAAGGTGCTTCTTGTAAAATTAAACGCCTCACGTCTTCCTTTTCATCTTCAACCTCACGATCATTCATATTTTCAGTCAAAAGTTATTTTCCTGAAAATATCATTTTTGCCAGGTCCGAAGATCATCCAATCAAATAAGTGGATCGGAACTAACTGTTGTAAATTTATTAAAGTCATCAGATATGTTGATCTGGTAGTGGATGTGTGATTAGTATATACTCAACGCAGGTTTACGGGCCAGAAGGCTTAGTTTGCTTGAGGACAACAGCAAAATTTTGCCTATCACTAATTCATTAGTGTTTCGTGAACGCATTGGCTCTTCAAGCTGACCTAACTTAGATATATATTTCTTCTCTCTTGCGTTTTTTTTTTTTTTTTTTTTTTTTTTTGATGTAGCCAACTGTTGTAGGCAATGCTATTACTCTTGCAGCTTAATTGAATTGAAATCCTTTGATGGTAAATTATTTTCTAAATGTGAGCTGTTTGTTTTCACTGATTTCATGAAACAATTTCAGACATAAAAAAAAACAAATGATTGATCAAATTATTGTGAACAGTTTTCTGGTTTTAGAAAAAAGGGGAAAAAAAGAAAAAAAGAAAAAAAAAAGCAGTGAGCCATTCTGGAGCAAAAAGAATCAGCTCTTATTTCATTGATGAGCCAAATGCTCTGACTCACTGAAAGCAACCAGAATTCCCATCACTCCTCATTAGTCTTTACCCCAGATTCTGAAGTCTTTGACACTCACCAAATCAGTAATATAGCTGCCTCTGTTTCCTTGCTGTTTGCTATTTGCAAATGCAAACAAATAGCTTTTGCTCACAGCTCTAGAGAATTAGATCTTAAGTGTTTAAGAGCGCCATTATCTAATCACTCCCCTGATTAGGACACTTTACCATTTACTCAGTTAATTTATTACACAAAATTCAGATTGAGCTGATAAAAGTGGTACAATTAAATGACTTTGTGTTGTACATTACAGTATGTGTATGAATTAATTGTATTGTAAGTCCTTAGGATTAATCATATCTGTAGGAAATTTGTTCAGTTGCATTGTAGCACTTTTAACAGTGGAGACTGTCACTAAGCAGAATCTTCAGAGCAGAGTATTCATAAAGTATGAGATACGATTAACTTCCCAGTTATTCCCCAAAAACAAAGACCTTCTTAGAATGCTCAGTAAATATTTGACATCGGTGCTAGAAAGCATTAGTGCTAGAAGGTTGCAGCAACATTGAAACAATGTTTAGAAATGTTCTCGAAAAACATTCTCAGAACCCAGAGGAAACATGACAGATTGAACATACTTGAAACCTAGAAGTGCAACATACTGAAAACATTTTGCTAACCTGCACTGTTCTAATCTGACAAATGTACGTATTTCCTTCTCTCCTCATCTCCTTGTCTTCCCCTGCACTCCTCCTCCCCCTGGCCCATTTCTCTCTGTTTCTGTAACGAGTAAAAGTACCAGAGGGTCAGGGGGTTTCCTGCTGCAGAATTCATTAATAGAGAGATACTTAATCAGAAGCTGAACCCGGGTCACCACGCTGCACTAATGAAAGTGTTTCCACCAGCAGCTTTTCATCTGAAGTAATACTCAAATCATAGCACTACATTCGCTCAGTGCAGCTCCCACACAGCACCCAGCATGGCATTGTGGGAAAAGGCTGTTCAGTGGCTGACCTATAATCCCACAGTAGATATTAATACAGTAAATGTTTAGAATGTTCTTCAGCAGAGATCAGCTCATGTGTCTTTCTTTCTTTCTTTCTTTCTTCCTTCCTTCCTTCCTTCCTTCCTTCCTTCCTTCCTTCCTTCCTTCCTCTCACTCTACAGCATGGTGGTTTTTTTTTATACCCAATTGTATATGTCAGTGTCACAGTAGCCCAGACGTTGTGTGTGTAATGAAGCAGTGCAAGCTTCTCCAGGTGTGAGCCGGCACCTTAGTCTGTTTGTGTTCAGCCGGTTTGTCTCTCACGTCTTTAAATGCACAGATAAAAACCCCAGCCTGTGTTAGGTCGTGTGTTGGCCATGTTGAGGGCAGCGTCTGCTGTGACCCCGTTTGTAGATGGTAGCAGAGAGCGTGTGCGAGTGGGGGCTGGGAGGGCTAATCCTGCTTTTCAGCCACCCCATTTGAAGCCAGGCACACGCAAACCCTGACCGCTCATTATCCTAACAAGAAGGCCATTTCACCTGCGACTGGGGCCCCTGCACGGCCCCTGTTAGTGTAATCTTCGTCTCTCACACACACACACACACACACACACATAAGCACGCACACACATAAGCACGCACGCACGCACACACACACATGCACACACACAAACTCCGCCAGACCCGACGCCATTCAGGACAAGCAGGTGGCCACTGACGCACATAATTGCAGACAATTTGAGGCAATGAATAAAAATGATCTACATTACTTCTTGCCGAATGTTGTATGTGCTTGGTGCCAATAGAAATCTATGGAAGGGCCTCTTTTAGATGCTGAAGAAAAGAGCCTATCAAAGGCAGTTCAGAAGGAAAGGGGGGAGTAGGAGTGATTAATTTCTTAAAGAGTGAAAGAGAGATTTAGTACATTCAGCTGACTGGCATCTAGGAAGACGTGAAAAAGCCTGCAACAGAGAACATCTTTCATACTGTTTCCTCTATATAATCTTCAAACTCTATGCATTACTTCTTCTATAGACTTTGCACAGCTTTCTATAATGTTAAGAGGCTGCGTCAATAGTTACTAATCTTGTGAGTGTTCCTAAATGATGATCTCAGTGCATGCAACTTATTTTTGCTGTATTTCAGCAACTTTTCCTACTGGACAGATGTGCATGACTATAATTAATGTATTAGTGCATGCTCTATGTGTGTATACAGTTTCACATCAGCCAAAGCCTCTGTTAAGTTGACTGAAAAGTGTGACATGTCCGGTGTCAGAGCTGATTGTGTGCAATGAGGTGTGAGCAGATTCGTTAATTACTGACCTGAATGTGCTGATAATGCATTCACGGCTATTTATTATAAAACGTCCAATTACAGCACTATGCAAAGCTTCTGCATTCAAAGTCAAATTAGAGGGTATTTGTGTTGGTCATGCCAGTCCATTAGAGATAACATAGAGGGAGAATTAAAATAAAGAAAACCACAAAAAAAAAAAATGCTTGTTTCAGAGCTGCTGTCCATGGAGAGGTGAATGCTCAGTCCACTGCAAACAATAAAACATCTTAAATCCCTTCAGAATTCCCAACTTCCTGGTTGCACGTGAGTGGGTTTGTGTGTTTGTTCTTCAGAGTATGCGTGCGTGAGGATGTGTGTCTTTTATTAACACCTGCCTAGTGGAGCGGTGCTGCGTCGTGTCGGCTAGCTGATGAGCGCAACCTGGCACGGGTTCAGCCTGTGTCACCGCCAGTTTGCTGTTTCCATTTCACACATGATTAATTTCTCTGAGAGGGAGCGGGAGAGAGAGCAATAGAAATGACTGAGTAGTTTGCAGTGAGAAAGGGAGAGAGACAGAAGAAGTGAGGACAAGAGAGAGAGAGAGAGAGAGGGAGAGAGAGGGTGGCCCATGTTCGGCCCACGTGGCTAAAAAGTCTTTTAGAATTCCTGCAGAGAGGGCTGAGGGGAGAGTGAATGCAGCCAGCCGGGGATCACTGAGCCTTTGTGTAATTGAGGCAGCAGCAGCCTTCCTTTCCTCTTCATTTCAAAAGGAGCAAGGAATTGTGAAGTGCAGGGAAGGGCTGAGGGGAGAAGGGGAGGATGGAGGAGGGGAAGAAGGGAGGGAGAGGGCTGTTTCAGGGGCTCTCTCTCTCTCTCTCTCTCTCTCTCTCTTTTTACGAAGGGGGAGGTTAAGTTGACAGGAAAAAAAAGAATGTGTTCCGCTAATTTCTGCAGAGCTGCATCAACAATAATAGGCTCAATTTCTTTATTGCAAATTTTTATAACTGGCTCCCTCCCCTAATTCCCACCCATCCCTGCTTCCAGAACCTTTCACGGCTCACATGCGCCTGTGGTCTTAACCCACAACAGCTTGGAGCCACACTGTGTAGGTCTGAGACCTGCTTCTACAGGACTGTTAATTAATACCTTACTATAGCATATAGTCTGCCTGACAGTACACTGCAGAGAACCAGGGGGGAACTGAAGCCTTAACAATAACTTCCAGTCCTCCTTAATCCTTTTATTCAAAGCCTCTTATTCAAACCAAGTTAACATTGAAAGAGAGTTAGTACGAGTGTTGAATGTGTAGAACTATAAATTTTCTGATATTAACAAAAGCATAAGTGTGTCTGCCTCTCTACTTTATATA
>JAOVYU010000060.1:16416023-16430218 GCA_025674565.1 Synodontis membranacea | reverse complement strand
AGTGCAACAAAGACAATAGACAATACATATACGAGCAGCAACAATGCGTAGCAGCAGAAAAACAAGTTGTAGTGCAATTAGAAATGCAGAGTGGTGTAATGACTGTGTGTGTGTGTGTCAGTCCAGTCCCTGAGTAAATAGAAGCCTGATGGCTTGGGTGTGTGTGTCTTCAGTCCAGTCCCTGAGTGTTTAGAAGCCTGATGTCTAGAGGGAAGAAGCTGAAACTAAACTTTTTAAGAAAAATCTTCAGTAGGGAAGGCTTTGCAGCATTTTGTCTTAACTTCAAGAAGGAGAGTGAGAGAAAAAAATAGACAGCCGATAGCATGATTATTTACAGCTGCTATAATGTGATATGTTTCATGGACATGTTTAATGCACAACACTAAATTGAATTTTAAACGGATTCAAAGAACATTCTTTAATTAACAAAGACTTTCTGTGGTAGTAATTCATCACTATTCTGTTGTTGTTTATTTTCCTATTAGGGCATGCCCTGCTGTGTTTTATTCCCAACACTGGTGTGTTGTAAAAGCTGTGAAGAAGCTGGACAACATGCAACATCACCACACTTTACATTTGCTCATCATTTTCCAGAGAAATTTTATTTTTTACATATGTTTGTTCACAAATGAGCACAAATGCAAAGGTTTTGCCGCAATGAATTCAAAAGTGGAATGGTTTTTCTGCCTAACTCTTAAGCTTTTGTTGTTCTTTATTGTGAATGTTCAGCTCTAGACGTGTGCACTTTAACACACCGGCCTACCATGACCAAACAAACAAACAAACAAACAAACAAAAAGCTGGACTTTACAACATTAGCCTGCTACTGAACTAAATATCCAATGTACACCACTGGAGATAATGGAGATAATAAATTCCATAAATCTTATAATCATAAAGCATCATTATTAAAGAAAAAAAAAACATAAAGTTTACTTTTCTTAACAAATTCTAAAAGAGATATACAACATCAAAAAAATAAACAATCATTTATTTATTTTTATTTATTTGTTGTTGTTTTTTTTTTTTCACTTCAACATCGGTTAACGTTTGCAACGTTTTCTACGCACGAGACTAGGAACAGGAAGTTGCGTTGTTCGAACTGATTGACGGCTCGCGCGTCCAATCGGAGCCTAGAGTCGGAACAAAGGCGGCCAATCGAGGGAGAGAAGAATGGCGGGACATCCTGTGCGTGACGCAAATTTTCACAGTCAACATCGGAAGCTCCACCTTTTGTGTTTCCCGCACCGTCAATCAAAATAGAAAAAAATAGACTCGATTCAGCGATCGCAGCCCGCCTCCGAATAATATAATCATGCTTGGCGTGTAATTAAATCGAGATTTTTTTTTTCTTTCTATTAAAGTAATTGAAGTAATGACTGGTATGTAAGACCTCAGTACATTTTCATCAGACGCATTCCGCAGCCCTGTCTTAAGCTAAGCTAAATGCTAATGCTTGGCTAAGTGTGTAGGTTTGGTTTGCTAATCTCTTTGCAGTTGTGCTAACTGTTAACGTTAGCCACTTAGCTTAGCCACTTCTGATTTTTTTTTTCTTCTTCCCCCCCGATTTGTGTGCAGATAAGCGGCTCTGTTTGTGCTCGGTTTTGTTGAAGTTATTCTTTGTTGTGGTCGGAGAGTTGAGCTGGCCGTAAGTCCGACTTGAGCTGTTTCAGCTTCGTGTCCGTGCACCGTGCCTGTGTACAGCGCCCAAACAGCCGGGGAGACGAGAGGAAATGGCTGCCTTAGACGTGGACAGCAGTCAAAGCGAGTTTCTGCAGCAAGATGGTAGCAGAGGAGACCAGGTACTATTCCCGTTTCTTCTCTCCTTCCTCTGGTAGGGTTTTTTTGTTGATGTTGCCGTGTAGATGGACGCATGGTGCTTTTGTGAAGTTCACACGTTTTTAAATTTGTTGTTTAAAAAAAAAAAAAAAAAAAAAAGGAAAAAAAAGTGGTACTTCCTGTGTGGCTCCGGACTAACGGCCACCCCCTTTTCTCCTGTTTGAACCCGCCCATTGTGGGTAGGCCAGTCCGCCGTCGCCGCTCGCTCTTCTGGCGGCCACCTGCAGCGAGCTCGGCTCGTCCTCCTCCCGGGGGGAGAACAGGGCTGCCGCTGCCGGGGTAAGTCCCTCACACACCGCCTCCCGACCCCTCATCCTGCCCGCCTGCCGGCAATCCCCGTCCGTAACTCCGTCCACCACCCGGGGAAAGGCAACAAAAAAATTAAATTAATAATAATACTCATCATCATGCTCGGTTTGATCTAAGTGGATTATTTTTATTTAATTTTTTTTATATGGTAAAATAACGAACACAGGACTTTCCAGTAGCCAATTCTCTTTTTATATCCTGTTTTCATGTTGGTTTGTAATCATTCGAACTGAAGTGAGTTTCCCAGTGCAGTGTTTTGAAACCATAAAACCAACGTGTGAACCAAAACAAACACCATGTTTTTATTTGGCATCGGAATGATCGAAATGTACACTGTTTATTTCATTAACTCTAGACACTTGCACCAAAACAAACAAACAAACAAACAAAAAAAAACTTTCACCAGACTCGGGCATTACTTTACCAGCGATGGTCTGAGATGTGACAATCAGCATGATTCTTTATATAACTACCTAACGTTCACACTAGCGAGTCGCAGTCGACAATTCGTTTTCTGTGTATACATGACGGAGCCGTGATTTTGGCGGCAGCAGCAGCAAGAGACGTTTTCTTAATTCCGTACAAAGTTGGCGTGACTGTGACAAAGGCTCGAACGTCTGGCTCGAACGAATCCCACGGCGCAAAAGTCCACTCGCAAAGTTGACAACCGTCGCAGTCACCAGATGCTCTTGGCACTTGCTAGTGTGAACGTAGGGTTATGTTTTATGTCGGTATTGTGTTTGTCGCACTGTTACATTCTCTAAAGGATCGCTACGTGATCTCTAAGGAATTGATTGCCAAATGACCTTAAGTTTAATAATGTTATCCGGTCTGTACTTTAAGCATTGAATTTCTCAGGCAACGTGTTCATTTTCTTTTTTCTCAGGCTGTAGATTCAGGATCAGTGCAGCTGACAAGCTCGTCAGAAAGATGGGATGGAGTCAAGGATGACTCGAGCATTGTGCATCTGCCTAGTGGGAGCATAGTCACCTCCAATGGGCAGTATGTTCTTCCCATTCAGAGCCTTCAAGGCCTCCAGAGCCAGCCCATTTTGTTAACATCAGGGACAGACTCCTCCGCCAATGCAGTGCCTAACATCCAGTACCAGGTTATCCCTCAGATCCAGACGGCTGATGGGCAGCTCGGGTTCTCTACTTCAACAGTAGAGGGTGCCTCACTGGCTCAGGATGCCTCAGGGCAGATCCAGATTCTTCCTGATGGCTCTCAGGCCATCAGTGTAGCCGGCACTGCCTCGGCTGGCATTCTCAGCAACAGCCCAAACCTCATGGCCCAGACTGGCCAGGTGCAGCAGATCCAGGGCGTCACTCTGGGAAGCTCAGCCTTTAACAGTCAGGGGCAGGTGGTCGCTAACGTGCCTGTGGGTTTGCCTGGAAATATTACCTTTGTGCCCATTAACAGTGTAGATCTGGACTCACTAGGGCTCTCCGGGGCACAGACGATAGCCACGGGGCTGACTGCTGATGGACAGCTAATCATGACCAATCAGACAGTGGAAAACACAGAAGGCTCAGAGAAAACAGGAGAACAGCTATCACAGCAAACACTAGTGGTCAACAACACTAATGCAGCAGCAGAGATGTTTGTGCCTACCACGTCTTCCTCATCGTCGTCATCTTCGTCCTCGCAGTTGCCAGCCAGCACGATCGATGGTACAGGTGTGCTGACGCAGGGCACGCCTGAGCAGACTGAAGGATTCCTTGCTCAGAGCCAGATGCAAGCGTCTACAGGGCAGCAGGTGATCCAGCTGCAGCAGGTACC
The DNA here is from genome assembly GCA_025674565.1 of Synodontis membranacea. Lineage (NCBI taxonomy): Eukaryota > Metazoa > Chordata > Actinopteri > Siluriformes > Mochokidae > Synodontis > Synodontis membranacea. The sequence goes on along the minus strand of JAOVYU010000060.1, from coordinate 16,426,291 downwards.
GCTCCAGAGCAACGACGGGCAGCTGGGCCAGCAACAAATAGCCTCCCAGGGGCAGCAGCCTCTCCAGAACGTCCAACTCATCAACCCAGGAACCTTCCTCATTCAGGCGCAGACCGTCACACCGTCAGGCCAGATACAGTGGCAGACCTTCCAGGTAGGTACTTGGAGTGAGTGTGTAATACAACATGTGCTTAATTTTGGTTGCTGATAATCTCTTGCACTGTTTTTTTTTTTTTTTTTTTTTTTCCCCCTTCAGGTTCAGGGAATTCAGAACCTCCAGAACCTGCAGCTCCAGACGGCCCCGGCACAACAAATCACGTTAGCTCCAGTGCAGACCCTCTCTATAGGGCAGGGAGCTACACTAAGTACCACTCCAGTTAGCATCAGCTCTGGGCAGATTCCCAACCTGCAGACGGTGACAGTTAATTCAGTGGATCATACAGGGCTCCAGCTGCAGACCGATGACACGGACAGCCCTGGAGGTAATGCTGTTGCTGCACCATAAATGTCAGGATGTTTTCATGCAACAGACTTGCCTAAAATGGTTTAAGCTGTTTATAACAGGACTGTAAAATTGTGTACAGACAGCATATTGACAAGGTATTTATACAAAAGCCTATATATGTATATATCAGTCATATATGTGTGTGCATTGTATGTGTGTTTTGCTTTATTTAATGATAGAATGAAATATGGACAACTGAAGTTGACCCAACTTGACTTTCGTGGAATTGCTAATTGCATAGTGGCAGAAAAAAGATTTTTCTTTCTCTGATTAGATATTCGGATAAAGGAGGAGCCAGACTCAGAAGAGTGGTCTCTTGCTGGTGACTCCACTCTGAATACTAATGACCTGTCTCACCTACGTGTGCGCTTAGTAGAAGACGAGATGGAGGGTCTGGGCCAGGAGGGCAAACGGCTCCGCAGGGTCGCCTGCACCTGCCCCAACTGCAAAGAGGGAGGAGGAAGGTAACCTGAAAACCACACTGAACTTGTTATCTTTAAACAAGGCTAAAGCACTATTGATGCAATAGGGCATGTGATGTAAGGCCAAATTGTGGTGATTCATGTTATGTGTTTTTGAATCCTGACCATCAAATCTAATCTCTCGTGCCAAATACCAGTCCCTTCAGGCCATAATGCACTTCCATTTTGCAGTCCATTACAGGACATGTACACATTTGAAGTGCCCAATTACAATTATTACTGTATTTTCCTACCCCAGCTCCACCCTCACTACATGCTCTTTGACAGGCCTTTTAGTGTGTGATAAACCTCCGTATCACGGTGAAATGCATCACACTTGTGGTTTTGCATATTGTAATGGGTTGGTCCTCGAAAACATGCAATTACCCCTGCGCTAGATTTGCGTTTACCAGTGAATAAGCGATTAAAAGCTCAGTCATGGGCTTGTCCGTTTATTTTGATTGCATGTATCTGTTGATTGTTGATAACCCACCGGTTACAGCAATTAAAAAAGAAACAAGCAATTTAAAGTCAATTTAATTAGAATTGTAGCTGTTTATTCTTTCATTCAGATCACGTCTTGTTCATTTTTTAATATTTCCAATGAGCTCACCATGTGATTTCACAAGTGCTAGTGTTGTCACGTTTATTACGTCCCTAGCTGTGACATTTTATCTTAATTTTTTTGTGTGTGTCTCAACTCGACAAACAAAAGACCAACCTTATGTAAATTATACTAACGCTTCCCATGTGTACCAAGTAAACGTCTGTGTCTAATGTGTATATGGAACTTCTTTGTTTATAACGTTGTGCATATGCTTTGTGCTGTAGGGGCGCCAACATGGGGAAGAAGAAGCAGCATGTATGTCATATAGCAGGCTGTGGGAAGGTGTACGGGAAGACGTCTCACCTGCGAGCTCACCTGCGCTGGCACTCGGGGGAAAGGCCTTTCGTCTGCAATTGGATGTTCTGCGGCAAGAGATTCACACGCAGCGATGAGCTGCAGCGACATCGGAGAACACATACAGGTACCCGTGTCATATCCTGTTCTTTTCTCTCCCTTACTTTCTTTCTGCAGACTATAAAAATTGTGAACATCCACAAGGGCTTTTTTTTTTGTCATGTAGGCTTGACTTGCTGTACAGTGTAGCACAGATAGATGTGGTGGTTGCTCTGTGGTGGAGTCTGATAGCATTATCAACTCAGGACCCACTCCTCATCTTCACCAATGTGCAACAAGTAAAATTCATCTAACAGCTTTCAGGATCAGCCTAGCTGTATATCACTGTAGATAAAAGCATTTGCCAAATGAATGAGCACCAATGTAAAACAGGCTTTCTAGGTTTAGCAGACATTTTTGTACGTATTTTTTTTTTAAGTGTTATTCAGATAGCACTAACTGTTTCACAGAAATAATATTTATCTTTTATTAACTGTCAATTTGAAATATTTTATTAATTGACAAGCTATGAAATATAAATTTTCTACTTCACCCCATTGTCTACTTATATTATAAGGGGTTATTATTTAAATAAATGCAATAACCATTTTGGTCATTTATTCAAGCCAAGGCGCTTCTTATTCCTCTTCAGCCAACAGAGGTCTGAGGTGACAATTTTAAGCATGACACCTCCCATTCAGTTTTTTTTGTTGTTGTTGTTTGTTTGCTATGTACTATGGGTTGTATGCTACTTGTATAAATTATGCCCTTTGCTTTTGTGGCAGGTGAGAAGAAATTTGTGTGTCCTGAGTGCTCAAAGCGCTTCATGCGAAGCGACCACCTGGCCAAGCACATAAAGACGCACCAGAAGAAGGGCAGCGGTGGCGCAGTGGTGGCAAGCGTGGAGACCTCTGCCTCCTCCGACAGCATCATCACCTCAGGAGCTACCACACTCATCCTCACCAACATCCAGCCAGGTGCCGTGCAGGGCCTTGCCACAGTTAACGCTACTGTTAACACGTCCAACTCGCAGGAGCTGCTCACTACAGCAGAGATCCCGCTGCAGCTAGTCACCGTCGCAGCCAGTGAAGCTGCAGAGTGACGCGTACGCACAGAAGCTGAGCAACAGTGAGGACATTCTCAATTGTCAGGAAAGAAACAGCTTCACAAGGATTCGAGTAAACTTTTTTTTATCAGACTGCCAAGGTTATGTTGCTTTGGGCATAGTGTCATTGTCTTCTCCTATCCTCTTCTTCCTGGATATCAGTTTGACCACAAGACTCCTCTCCCTCAAATTTATCCTGCTTTTTATACCCTCACAGATTATTCTCATTTACGTAAATATATCTATTTACGTAAATACACATATATAAAAATATATTTTACAAATATAGAATATCAACTTATGTTTGTCTGCAGTTTTTTTTTTTTATGGCAAGAATGGAAAGAGAAGAATATCGTGAAGAAGAAAGTGGTTTCCATATAAAAAAAAAACACTGAAATGCCTTATTTTGTATCATACTCATGTTGTGTACAAAAATAGAGTTGCTGACGAGTTTTAAAGCAACAGTTATGACATGTATTTGTTTGAATGGGAGTAACCTTTATAAAGGAAGCTAGGTCTGGTCAGCGGGAGTGATGTTAATCTAATGTTGTGGCTAGTTTAGGGTATGCTGTGGCGTTAGTTAGCCACACTATAAGGGAGGATGTTCAAGGTAGAGCATTAGAATGAAGTGTGCCACTCTGGTGCTGGGCGTTATGAAGTTCTTCATGTCCAAATGTGTCTTTATTGTACATGTTTCTGATGCTTTTCTCTGAAAACATGCATATATAATTTTTTTTTCAATGTGGTCCTTTTATTTTATTTAGTCCAATCAAGTCTCTGCAAAGCTCTTTCTCTTTAAACTGAAGCGTTGTGAAGAAAATTCTAAAATCGAAAAACAATCAGTGTAATTAAAAACCTTTTTTTTCTTCTTCTTCTTCTTCTTCTTCTTCTTCAACCCCTTACAGTTGATCAGATGTTATGCATTTGTTAAGTCTTTTTGAGCAAGACAATATTTATATGAGGCTTTGCATAGTAAACTGGTTTTGTGGTGTCTACATCTCTTAAATGAGCTTTTTTATTTTTTATTTTTAAATATGTATAATACTTCCATTATGTCATTTTTCTAAGACTGAACTATCTAAACTGAATCACTATCAGAACCATTCGATATGTAACGGGCCGATTTGTGGTCTAGAAATTGGAGACATTGTCTCTTGAAGAGGATGTGATTTATCTGGATGTGCCTGGAGTTGTATCTCTTTCTGGGTTGTGCGTGTGTAGAGTTGTACCACATGGTGATCTGTTAGGAATAAGGAGTACTCCATCTTTCGGGGGTCCTGAGCCGCCGCCGCTGTTGAAGCTGTTTGGACCAAATTCAATCAAATCACTTTTAAACTGCTTGAGACAAGGACTGGTTCTTCAAACCAACATGTGAACAACAAAAAAATGTCCAGTTTATTTTTAGGCCAGCCAGTTCTGTTCAAGAAACAGAATTTCAGCCTGTATCGAGATTGTTCATGATGGTTCTGATGGGTTCTGCAGTAATTTTATTTGACTTTGCTCTGATCTGCCGTAGCCATGTTAGGAGGAGGCTGGGGTACTCCTGATTTGAGATCCTGCGCAGTGAGGGAAAAAAATGTCCATTTTCATGTGCAAATACACTTGTTTTATTACTGGTATATACTCACAGTTTGATAATGAACTTTTTTATTGAGAGAGCGTGACTCTTTTATATACTTCACAGGTTGCTGAAGGACATATTTCTTGCCCTCAGTATGCAGTTTGTTCTTCAAGCGATGGTGTAGGAATATTTCCCTCTTTATCTCCAGGATTGTTTTGCACTTTCATATAATGGATTATTCCACGTAATCCAGACATGAATTATGAGTTCAGCTGCCAGTCTGTTTTAGGAGTTTCAGCTATTAAGGATGAGACATTTAAATTTGCTAATGATGATCCATAAACTACCCAACCTTGCTGAAAAGGATAACATCATTAGTTAAGTATAATTGATGAAACACTATTTTGTTTTCTGATTTTTTTTTCTTTTCTATTTCCTTCCTACTATTTGCATTTTTAATATGTTGCCCTAGCTTGTGAGGTCAAATATAATTTTGTTCACTATAAATAGCATTGTAACATCTCTTTTATTGTTATTTGGTCCTTTTTTTTTCTGAAAAAGCTTCAAACTATTGTACAATGCCCGCTTTTGAGGGCAGCTTTTTATTTCACACTAAAATGACTAAAAAGAAGTCTCTGGTTGTCAGGTCTCCTATTTTTCTCTTTTATCTGAATTCACAGTTTAAATAACGACATTTTATTAAACAGCAGGTTATATTACTGAACATGAAAAGAAATACTCGGCGTCATACTGTAGGATCTTGTGTAGAGAACTAAGCCTTTGCATGTAAGGGTTTTTTTTAACCCAAGTGTGCTGAATGATGCTACACTGTTCCTACTCTAAGTGTTGTGGTATTAGGTGCATCTTGTCCCTATAGTTTGAACCTATAGTTTGTGTGTGTGTGTGAGAGAGAGAGAGAGAGAGAAACGCTTGGGTGTAGTCCAGCAGATGTCACTACATCCACAGCTGCAATGGAGGAGTCCAGTTGACCCTTAGACCATATCATACCCTCCCTCCGGTGACCTGGGCTGATGGTCTAAATCATCTCTTTTAAAAGGTGAGAATATTACTGATATGATGAGGAGTGTGGTTAGGAAATGGCTATGGTTAGAGTACTGGTGGAGGAGAATAACCCTACATTAAAACCACATTGCGTTCTTCCCTTTACTTCAAGGTTTTACATACATTTCTTTCTGGATTATATTTAGTGACGAACAAAATTAACAAAATCCTCGACTCTCTTGATGAGTTATTTTAATGAATAATTAATCTGACATTACAGACGATTTCCCTGGAAATCCTTGAGAGAGGTTTTTCTGTCTCAAGGGCTCAATATCTGTCTTCATTCTTGATAACATTTTCATTTTGCATCTGCTCATATTTCGAATTATGGCGAGTTTCTGAGTCGCTAATATTCTGTCGCTCAGTGGGTGGTGTGTTCTGTATACTCTGCCTTTCCACAGGGAAAAAAGAAAAAAGAAACCAATCGCTCCAGTATGAAGAAAGCAGCACAAATGGTTCACATTGTCTTTTTCCTGGTGTGGAGGTTTGCTTGTTAGAAAGTATGTCTACTAAAATCTTTTATCTGTCTCATCAAAGTGAAAACACATGTTCCTGTATTAAAGTCAATTTACCATAGAAGAGATCCAGAGAAAAGCAGGTCTATGAACATTGAGAAGAGGACACGTCCATTCCCTGCCACCTTTCATTTGCATAATTTAATGAATTCAATTCATTGTAATGCAATATGGAGTGCACAAGGAACATGGAATGACAGTTTGAGTTAATGAAATGTGTTAACGGTATCATCATTTACTTGTATGTTAATTAGTCCAATTAATTTCCAGTGCACGGTAATCTGAATATTGTAATAGCGCTGTGCAGGCCTGCTGGAAGGGGGGGGGGGGGTGAGGGGCAAAGATGAAGAAAAGGGCGATTCAGGGTTCATGAATCATAGCCTTACCTTTCCACTGCATGAGCACAACCATTACTGCCAAGTCCTCGAGAGTTCTGCTAACTACACTCTCTTCTGCGGAGTCAAGAATCAACTGTGCTGAATATACACCAGCTCGCGTGGCCTTCAGCTGCATTCTGACTGATAAGGCTCTTACATCCACGCTCAGATAGGTGAGTTTTGTGTTGAGTTCTTTTTGCCTTGTGTGTTGTACAGTGCTTGCTTTTTCTTTTCTGATAGAGGAATGAGAGGCAGAATGCTGCATACCTCAATAAAGGCAGCGCCTACGGTGCGAGGAGATCGATTTCGGCCCTGCGTGGAGCCCTGACCACACGGCCATACTGATAAAGTGGAATGGCACCGGTGTGGATGGAGGAGTACAGGGCAGAGTTTTCTGCTGGACTGGCCAGATAAAGGTATGGTGAAGTGGTGGAAAACATCCTCAACAGGTGAGGTATGGGTCTTTGTAAACTGTTGAATTTGTCTATTTGTTGATGTTTCCAAATAGTGTGTAGTACACTGAGTAATTGCCATATAGAAAAAGAAATCTGATGGAATATTACAGAACAGCTTTGTTCCTGTCTAATTATTTGGGCCTGAGATTTGTTTCTAGTTGGCATGCCTTATCAAATTCTTTTTCCATTAGGACGCAACGAGCCCTTCCTTGAGTCTTGTTAAGATGTTAACACTGGTGTGTTTGGCAGTGTTTGTATGATGCAGAAGAAAGCAGCTCAAGAGATCGGAGCACAGGCCAGTGGAAGAAAATTTCAGGTTTTAATTTAAAAGTGAAGAAGGATTCAGCAACCCCAATTTTAGGAGTGATTTGGGATGGAGGGCTATAATTCCAATGGCCCACTTATATCTTTGCGACGTTATGGGGTTTGTGGTGGTAAATGGTTTTTGCATATTCCTCGTTCGCTGGCCCACTCTTCCTGAATTGCAGAGTAATTGCACAGTCTCATATATTTTTTATTCTTCATTTCAATACATGTGCAATATAAATAAGATAACTAGCAAGATTCCAGAGAAATCATAGTATAATAACATAAAGGCATTTCTGGCTGCTGTTTTTATGACACAGTTTGGTGTTTCTCAGAAAGGAAGGCTTTGCCGCAGGTTTGTAATGGGAACAGTTGAGGGGGAAGTTTTATTTTATTATCTTTTGTATTTGGTCCATTTTAAAAAACAGCACGTATATCGCGTTTAATCTAATGGCATCACTCTTTCAGTCCCTCTGCAATTTTCTAAGATGACCAGCATTCAGTCAGACTGAAAGAGTTTACTGCTTTGCTGAGTCTAAAGAATCATTGCTGTATTTGTGCTTCATTTGAACAGGATCTTATTCAGAAACATTCACAATTGCAAATTGCTACATTGCTTTGACAGGCCTAGATTTTAACATGCTTTTCTAATCTGTTCACTCAAAGTCTGTGTTATGTATGCAGACACGATTAAAAAAATCACTTAAATTGTGTCTTGTTCATGTGTGAATCACAATAAATCAAATAAATATAATAAATTTCCATGAAACAGTTCAATTTTTCAGTTGTTTAATAAATCATATTAAGTTATATTGGGAAAATAATTTTAGGTTGTACTCTTTTTTTTTTTTAATGATTGTCTTTTTTGGAAAATAATGCTTTTTTTCCTATATAATTCTAACAAAATGAACACAGTTCTGTATTAGGTGTAGTGTAATATTGATTGTAGTTGTATAGTCTTAATTTATTGCTTAATATATTTTTTTAAGTTTTATACTGTTTAAATATAGTGGAAATATAGTGTTCCAATCATGATGCATCAGTGAATCCATGACGCTCAGTTTTGTTATTCTAACTTTTGTTTTTGGCACTCGCAAACTGTTTAGAAGTTACACTGTCAGTTTGACACATTGATGGTGCTGGAGCTGAAAGTTTCTCAGCCGTGCTCCTCCATCTCCTCTATCTGTCTTTAGAAAGTGAAAGCTCTTGGCGTGTCTCCTACCCACTCGCTATGCATTCTCAGCACACTCCTGCCCTTGATCAACTGCAGAACACACACACAAACACAATGAAGCAGATCATTTTCCATGGCTAAAGACAACTCAGCATGGATCAACTCAATAATCTGATATTCCCCCACTGCTGAATATGGCCAATTTTGCAGCAGGTCAGTGATTTTTTTTTTCCCCCTCCTATTTTTTCAAAGTAGAGACAATTTAGTGACCTCCTCTACACTGCCAGCAGGACTCAAGGAGCTGTGTGTGTTTGAAAATGGTGAAGCAGGGATACTGGAGGGTGGGAAAATAGATTTAGATAGAAGAGGATAGTGACATTGTGGTCAGGGCATTAGTTTCAAGGTGGTGTGCTACCTGAATGAGATAAGGAGGATATTTATGCAAATAATTCCCTCCAAACACAGAGCACATTGCTTAAGATTGTTTTTGACAACCCCCCCCCCCCAATTATTTGTCATCTGCATGTAACTGAGGAGTCTTAGTGGACATAAGATGGAGAGATGTGGAATTTGAAACAGAGGGAGAAGAAAAATAGAAAACACCCTGAGCAGCAACTGTTTGATGTGTTTTCTCTGGCCAACAGAGAAATGATGCTCACAGGGTCTAATTAGGTGCTTTCTTGTTTCAGGGGAAATTATAGGTTTGCATCTCTCTGCTCTTCCAAGGAGAAAAATTTAAATAATTTTATTTGTTGTCATTTTTGTTTGTTTAAGAGTTTGAAAATGACATTTCACTTGCATATCTAGGCTTTTTCAGATTTGTGAACATCTATTCAAAAAATGAACAAACGAATTACAAATCGAGCCTTCAGATTTATTTATTTAGAAATAGTTTAGATTTTATTATTATTATTATTTTTTGGTAAGAAAAAAAATCAGTTGTTTAAAAGTTTCTGTATTATACGATATCATATACTCGTCTCTGAGTCTTCCAGTTTATAAAGCTCTTTTCGCTTCTCAGCTTATGATATACAGTGCATTTTCCTGTCAACTTGCAGCTATATAAAGTTTTGTCGTTTACATTTGCCTATAAATCCTCTGCATTACTCCCACCCTTCCTCACTGCAATCCTGTGAGCTGCCATTCACTGTGAGAGTTCAGACTCCGGCACTGATGAGAAAGGTCTGTCTGTTTTGCAGAAATGTACATTAAATGGCGTGTGCCACTAAATCGGGGGACGGCAACAGCAGGCCCCTTTGGTGACAGTTGCCCACCCTCCCAGCCCTCTGGAATGGCAGGTGTCTGATGGCTCTCCATCTCTCCTATCATGCCTTTGTCAGGTCTGACACAGGTAATGTGCAGTGGGGTGCCGTGCCATCTATAGCACAGGTGATGTACATATCATTTTCCTGGCTGACTGATTGAAGACTGTAATCTGGGTAGGACTGTCTCTCTGATTACAGCCATCCGTCTGCAGCAGGAAAAACACAGAGGCAGTGCTGCAGCTGGATTCTGTTCTGTGCGTCACACCGCAGAAGCGCTCTCTCTCTCTCTCTCTCTCTCTCTACAACCCTGAGAGTGTGTTGCCCTGAAGGCCGTCGCAATCTCCATCCCATTTGTGCTCTGCTTATGTGTGTTGATGAGACACACCACGTGCTCAGTGGTCAAACAGTGGCTGTCTTTAGGCATCTAACTCATACATCCATCTGACTTCCAAGGTCACTTCACTCCCTGGTGAGAAAACAAAATCCTCCACAAAAGGAGAGGAAACTTCTTGTAACCCCCCCCCCCCCCCCCCCCCCCCCCC
>JAOVYU010000060.1:16401512-16411689 GCA_025674565.1 Synodontis membranacea | reverse complement strand
CTCTCTCTCTCTCTCTCTCTCTCTCTCTCTCTCTCTCTCTCTCTCTCTCTCTCTCTCTCTCTCTCTCTCTCTGCTTTGTAGCACTAACAAGCCCTGCTCAGGCTCCAGCGAAGCGAGAAATTATAACCTCTCAGAGAGGCCTGGTGTAGATAAGGCTGTAGTGTGTGTGGTTCTCCCACTCACAGAGGGATCAGATAAGCGCAAGTCCCTCAGAAGGCCGCCACTGCTCAGGTCTGCCTCTGTAAGGAGAGCGATGTCTAATCCCCATGCCTTTTTATTCACTTGCAAATCCTTCTGTCAACATAAATATTTATTAGAACCTCCTCAGACAGAGCTCAATAACTGCTATATAAATTTGATCAGATTTGCACCTTTCTTGCTCATTTTCACCATTGTGTCTTCTGGTGTGATCCCCAAAAGAGCACATAAAGAATTTTTTGCAGTCACACAGATAGTGACTGGTGGCTACATTTGCTTTAGTGTTGTTCAGCTAGACTTTGTGTATTCCTTTTTGTGTATTTCTGTAAACCTGGACAAGGGTGTAGGTGATTTTCTTTTACACTCACAGTAAAATAATAATAATTTTTATTATAGTATATAGTATATCTGTTTTGAAGATTAAAAAAAATAGATTTTAGTGCATCAATTAGTCTCAGTTGATGTGAATCATGTGAATCTATTTAGATCTTAGTATGTCAATAATTACCGAAATGCAATTAAACAGGTCATTACATCTACCAGTGTCTCCAGAGAGTATTGAAGTGCATGGTGTATTTACCCTGAATGCTGGATCTTACTTTTTATGAGCTGGAAATCCACATATAATGGCTATAATCCTTCAAAAGCTGCAGGATTCGTACACCCCAGCAAGGTAGTGAGCCTACTTAGTACATTTATAAATCTTACTGTTGCCAGCAGAGCGGCTGGTAATCCCAGTCCTACACACCAGGCTTTCTCTCAGCCCCTTCTGCCTCTTATTTTTTGGCAGACGAGCCTAAATCAAGCTGTCAATTTCAGCAGTTTGTTTATGGAAATTACATGTTTGTTAACATGTGAGGGAAATGTGCTCTATGCTCGAGAGGCACAAGAGCCCAGAACAAGCTCTCTCTCACAAATCACCTCTCTGACGAGGAAGTAGGTGAGAACACTGACTAGGAGGGCTCTCTGATGTGCAATTATATTAGACTATACTGACAAACAGAAAACTCTGTCCTGCTACTCAAATTGTGAGTCAGTATATAGTGTACAGGTAATTAATGCACCAAAAAAATAACGATGCACTTTTATTGTTGCAATAAACATATTAGTGGGACACCTTCTGGTGAATTTGGACGTCAAGTCAACACCTTGTTCCTCAAATCAGTCCTGAACAATTTTTGCAGTGTAGCAGGGCAAGTCATCCTGCTGAAAGAGGCCACTGCCATTAGGGAATACTGCTGCCATGAAGAGGTGGACATGGTCTGCAACAATGTTTACGGAGGTGGTACGTGTCAAAGTAACATCCGCATGAATGTCATGACCCAAGGATTCCCAGCAGAACATTGCCCAAAGCATCACACTGCCTCCACCAGTTTTTGCATCCTGGTAGCATCTCTTCTCCAGTAAGGTGATGCACATGCACCTGACCATGCACATGAAGTAAAAGAAAATGTGATTCATCAGACCAGGCCACCTTTTTCTGGTACTCCATGGTCCAGTTCTGATGCTCGTGTACACATTGCAGGCACTTTCGGCAGAGGGCAGGGGTGAGCATTGGACACTGACGCTTCTGCAACTACACAGGCAGATATTCAGTGAGCTGTGATGCACTGTGTGTTCTGACACCTTTCTATCATAGTCAGCAGGTAGCTTTTTCAGCAATTTGTGCTACAATAGCTCTTTTGTGGGATTAGACCAGACAGGCTAGCCTTTGCTCTTTACATGCTTCATTGAGCCTTGGGTGCCCATGACATGTCATCAGTTCACTAGTTGCCCTTCCTCACACCACTTTTGGCAGGGACTAACCACTGCATACCGGGGACACCCCACAAAACCTGACGTGTTAGAGATGCCCTGACTCATTTGTCTAGTCATCACAATTTGACTCTTGTTAAAGTTTCTCAGATTCTTATGCTTTCCCAATTTTCCTGCTTCCAACACATCAACTATGTGATCTTGACAAGTTCCCCTGCAACAAAGCAATGTTATTCACGTCACCTGTCACAGTGTTATGGCTGATAGATTTACATGTCTATGTATGTAAATATCTATGAAATTATCTCAAATAATGTGACATATCTATCAGGAAAGGTTTCATAAATAAACCAATTTAAATGTAGATAGAGGTTGTAAGTTGCCAAGAGTTAAAAATAAGAACAAGAATACGCATAATAGTATTGTAATAATAGGATAAGAGCATACATACAATGATATTGCTTTTAATTCGATTCACTGATATTTGTATAGCACTATTAACAATGGACATTGTCACAAAGCAGGTGTACATAAATAAAAGAAAGCTTTTAAAAGATAGTTTTATGCTATTTAAAATTAGATTGACATCAAGCAGCAACAGTAGTTACATCTATCCTAGATACATTATGTTCTAGAGATCAAGTTATTATTAATTCTTTCTTGTACAGCTTGGATCTTGTAGTGGTAATCAGGTTCTATCCATTTTAAGGGTCACACATTTAGCAGTAGTTAATCTTGGTGCCTCACAGTTCATGTTCTGGTTGTTGTCTGTGCAGAGCTTCACATGTTCCCCTCAAGGCTACTAGATATGAAAGGGTGTGATTGTGTGTATGTGTGTGTGTGTGTGTGTGTGTGTGTATGAGAGAGAGAGAGAGAGAGAGAGAGAGAGAGAGTTGTTTTATCCAGGGTATGTTACTGATTCCACCTCCCCTCTCAACAGGACAAGTAGAAGGACAGCACATGTTCTGCAAAATTTAGGTTATAATAGAAACAGACTTCTATTATTACAAGTCATATTTTATTAAATCCAGAGGAGTTTGGGTTCGTTAATACAAACCTGGGTGCTATTTTGGGTTTTGACAGGCAGAGATGTTCACATGTATTTTTTTTGCCAGGTTAAACCTTAGACTTGGAATAATGAATGTGTTGGCATAATTATATGCTCTACATAAACCCCAGGGAAAAACACTTTACACGTGGTGGAAAAAGCATTTAGTGTTTGTGGTGTCATTCTCTGACAGCATGTTTTGAATCATCATGCATTCGGTGCTTCCTAGTCTGTCTGCGGTGATGACAATTACTGCTGAAGCGGCCACTCATTAACGGTATCCTGACACCAGTGCACTCTGTTTGCTTGTACAGTATTTTATCACATGTCTGTGTGTTTATATGCTTGTGTAAACCCCACCCTGTGCAAATCTATTCAAACCTGAGTGATGTTGCTGTGACTGTGATTGTGTATACGTGTATGAATGTGTGAAAAGTAATGCTGCTGTATCTATGACAGCGTGTGTGACTTTATGAAGAATTGAACACCACTGTAAAATAAGGCTGTTTCTCACTGCAGGTGAATCACCTGTCAGACATGATCACAATATCCTGAAGATCACTGTGCACTGAAACTGTCATCACACAATTACTCAGCCTATTACAGATGTACCAAACACCTCTCTCTCTCTCTCTCTCTCTCTCTCTCTCTCTCTCTCTCTCTCTCTCTCTCTCTCTCACATGCACACACACACACAGACACACACACACAGACACACACACAGATTATTTCAAATGCTGCATACTCACCATTTACATGCCTCTCGCTTTCTCTCTCTCTGTCTCTACTTTATGAAAAGATAAAGATCTGTGTGATCATGGCTGAGTCTTTGTATTCATGACAGGTTCAATTTTTCCATCTACCTGAACAGATTTCCCAAAATGTTCACCTGCCTTTATGTTCAGGTTTTTTTTCATCCAGCTTTACACATTGAAACCGTGTTCCCAGATACGTACATGATGTCGAAGGCAGCCATGAATTAAACATCAGGTTTCATTCTTTTTCTTCGTAAGATGGTGGAATTGTACCTCAGTTGAGTTCACACGTCTATTCAATATGTCTATTTTTCATGGACTGATTATATTAATAAGTGATTTAAATAAAATTAAAAAAAAAAAAAAAAACTCTTTTTTTTTCTTGCTGCCCTTTTATATAGTAATAAAGGTTGTACAATTCAGTCCAGGTTTTTTCCTTCATTTTTACCTAATGAGGAATTCAGTTATATTTTGAAATTAAAATGAATCTGAAAAAGAATAAGCTCACATTTAGTTTCCTTCAGTAGTGCAACTAGTTTTGACACCCCACAATTAATATTTGTTGAAATCTCTGCTGAAGAGAATAACAGCACTGAGCCTCTTTCTGTGATATCAAAGATAAACAGACATGCGGAGAGATCTCAGACACTCTGTAATTCATAAAAGAAAGAATAAAATAAATTCATGAGTATTTATGAGGTTTGGGTCAGTGTCTACTTACAAGATCCATCTCTGGCCAAATAGTAACCTCCTGGCAGAGGAAAACCTTGAAATAAATTATTTTTGACTTATCAGAATTCTTGAAGCCATCAAGGTTTACAAGGGCTCTTGGCCATACCTTTGGCCATATGGTGTATCTTTAACTTGTCTTTTTATTTTTATCTATTGTATTGAAAGCTCTTTGTTTTGTTTTAGTTTCTTTGTGTATCTTACTGTATATTTGTACACCAGGGACACAGCAAAGGCAACATTCTTAAAAGTTCTTAAAAGAACGATCTTTAGCTCCAGGGTCCTCAGTTAACTCCTAAGCACTGACTGTTCTCTTCATGCACTTTGTATGTTCTCTCCAGGTTCATGTGTATTTTTCTTCTAGTTCTCCGGTTTCCTTCCTCCTCCGAAAACATGCCTGTACGTAGATTGGCTGTGCGAGTGTGTGAGTGCATGTGCTGTGTGATTGACTGCTGTACCATGTAGGGCGTATTCCCAATTCACACCCAGTGTTCCCAGAATAAGCTCCAGATCCACCATGACCCTGAAAAAGATAAAGCGAATACGGAATGTATGAATTTTTTTTTTATTTTCTATTTTTGGAAATATGGCAATTCTCCAATTGGTTGTACAATGTCTGTCATTTAGTAGGCTTCCCTTACCGCAACAAATAGTTTAAATGTGTACAATGTGCAGCTATTAAATAATGACACTGATGCTGTGATGAAATTTTCTATTTTAAATCTTATATTTCTATTATTTTAACTTTCTATATATTCCCCTTCTGCAGCTACACACCACTGCATTCAAGTCTTCCACTGATCAAAGAGGTGCAGTAGGTCTTCTTCTGTTAGATGTCTCAGAAGCTCCATCGTTTTCTTCGTCACTTCTGGAAAAGACTCGAAACAAGTTCCCTTGAGTCCAAAACTTGATTTTAGGGAAAAGATAAAAGTAACAAGGTGCTAGATCTGGTGAATAAGGAGGGTGGTCAAGTACTGTGATGCATTTCTGAGCGATAAATCGCGTCACTGAGAGCCCTGTGAGTACCGTTTTCCCACTGCTGTGACCTCTTTCTTCTGACCCTTTCTCACAAAGGTCGAGAACCTTTTAGTAGTAGTGTTGCTTAACTTTTACTCCATCAGGAACCCACATCTCCATAATTACACCATTAACGTCAAAGAAAACAAATAACATGGCCTTGAACTTGGATCTGCTTTGTCAAGCTACCTTCATCTGGTGAGCCATGTTTTCCAGCACATTGACTGCTGTTTTGTCTCAGGACCTCTCAGTCTCATTAGTTAATAGCTAACCCATGTACTTGTCCACTGCCCTGTACAAGAAATACATGGCTACTCACCTCGGCTTATGAATGTACCCCAGATGCAGAAATGTTTTGCATCAGTACGTTGACAAAAAAAAAATCAGAGTGTGAGTCTAGCAGATTGAGTTTAACAAGCCAGATGGGTTGTAATTGTCTGCTTAATCCAATGTTTGTGAACTTTTATGCCTTTTATTATGGTTTGTTTTGTTTATGTATTATTCAGCCTGCAGATTCCAGCATCCCTCCCAGGGGAGAGTCTGTGTGTTATCCATGAGTCCACACACACCCACACACACCCAACTGGCACACATTCATGGTTCTTCTATGTCACACAGGCAGTCACATGCCCAGTGTGCCAGGTGTGTATATATGGCTCATGTACGATGCCTGCCATGCCAGGCCGGTTTTTAGTGCCCACTCTAGAGGACAGCATCCTGTGCAACATATGGCTAATGTTTTCACTTCACTTTCAGAGCCTGTGCTTCTCCTATAAGAATAGAATAAGTCAGCTGATGCAGCTTTATTTATTTATGGTACTGTATTGTAAAGGAAGTCTAGGTGCACAAGTAAGCCACATTTAAATAGAAAATTCATCTATAGATTACTAGTATTAGTATAGGGTATTAGTATTAGTATGGTAGTATTAATATAGTCTATACGCTGTGTAGAACAATCATTAAGGAAAAGGTTGAAGTGATTCTGTAACTTTTTTAATCACCTCCTTTTATCTCTCACTCTGCTATATCTGAACTTGTCCTCCAAATTTATTTCGCAGCACATTTTTAAGAATCCATTTCGCTATGTCCCCTGCAGTAATAACATACCTTCTGAAATGTCCCCTGTTAAACATAATGACGTCTGAGAAGAACTGACAGGTTAATACGAGCCTAATACTCAGGTATGTGTTTCCTGGCTTTGATATACAGGAAGATTGCTTTGCACTTTAAGGTAAAGGCAAGCACACCTGTCTGAATGATTGAGATGTAATTCAGCTTGCCATATGTCCTAGTGTGATATATGATGGACTTTCAAATGATCAGTAATATAATTCAAAAGTGTTGGGAACGTGAGTGCTGTTCCATGTTTAAAAGTTCTTTCCGTTTTCTTGTACAGAGAGAAAGAAATTATATCACGTAAACAATGACTCGTATACTAAACAAAACCTCAATTTGACCTCAGGACAGAAGACTTTTTGCTTTTGGTTGTACTCAATACATTGCAGTCCAGTTTTTCAGCTTTGCCTAATGAGGATTTCCGTTATCTTGTTATACTAAAATGAATCCCAACTCGAAAAAGCTTCATTTAGCAGTGCAACTAATTTTGACACCCTCAATTTATATTCAGTTAAGAGTAACAGTGCTGAATCTCTTCCTGTAATAGTAATGAAGGTGTTTATTTATTTTTATGTATTTTTATTTTTTTTTTTAATATTTTTTTTTTTTGTATTTTTTTTTTTAAATATTTTTATGTATTTTTGTGCTATTAAAAAAAACTGCATGCACAGTGCCATATCTGCTGATGTGAGTGTGGTAGGACTTAATGTACTAGTTTTCATGTCCACTAAAGTATTTTTCTTTTATTTTACCACATACTGGCTGTCTCTAAGGCTTGATTCACTGGCTGGCCCCCTGCAGTAGTGTTAGCTCAGTTACAGTAGTGTAAGTGCGGGTTTGAGAGGAGTGAAGGGGTTAATCCTCCACTCAGAGTCCAATGGCTGGCTTTGTCGCTCCACTCTTTATGTGCGTAATTGAGTCACTTTAAACCACACTTTTGTTTCTTTTCTTAGGTGTGTAATGAGTGAGATTGCTCCTCCACGCACCCAATCAGAAATAGCTAATCTGACCATATTGTTTGACAAGTGTGTTCCTTACTGCTCCCAGCTATGGAGATGTAATCTGAAACAATTATCCCAATTCCCTAGGAACAGTATGGTGCAGGTAAGTAGCGTGTTTTTAACCTTCTTCAGGTTAAATTCAATGGCCTTTCCATTTCCTTCATTTTAAAAGTGAATTTCAAGTGTTAGAAGTTAGTTAAAGTTTGCGTAGTCAAAGTTTGAAAAATGCCCCACTTTTTCATGCTAGTCTTCAGCACAGTGCTGCTGGATTGCTGCATGCTCCCACTCAGTCTTTAGTTTCACTTGGGTTCTCAGATTTCCATTGCAAAAGAAGAGTATGCTAAATTAAAGTTTACCATGTATAAACCTTTTAGCTTTAATTATTACTAGCTTTGAAGGTATCTAGAAAACAAGCAATAAGCGGTCATAGATGTCATTTTCAGCTCACCCTGTAAGTTGTAAATATGCTTATTGTAAGAAATTCAAAGTTAATTTTTTTTCTGTTTACATTTTACATATTTTTTAATACTATTTTCCATATTTCTTGTACTTTTTATCTTTTCCTTTAAAACCATTGCACAGTCTAAGAAAGAACGGTTCAGGATACATTTCACTGCGTGCTGTACTTGTATAACTATGCACGTGACAAATAAAGAATCTTGATCTTGATCATAGCAGAAATACCTGCCAGATCTTATGTATGTTAATAGTTTTTATTTACTGTCAGTAAGCAGCATTTATTCAGTGTTATCTCTAACATGTCTTTTCCTAGTTTCTGTACATTTATTGGGTGGGGTACAGGGCTGCCTCCTCTCTTAATTCCATCCATGCACTTCTGCTACACTGGACTATAATTTAAGTACTCAGCTACACCTCTGTACAAAGTAGACTGATATTGGCTTTAAGTGTTCTTTTAACACACACACACACACACACACACACACACACGCACACGCAGTGTTAAGCTGGACTCAAGGTTGTAGAGGACTGCCGTTCACCCAGGCCGGATTTTACTCCCTGTGGAGCCTTCAAATTTTATCACTCCTGGTATTTGTTCTCTATGGCAAATTAACAGCCTTCACTCTGCCATTGGGTTTCCTTTCAGGAGACAAGACTTAAATTCTCAATAACTGCCCCAAATTTACTGCTTTTCTATTTTCACACAGCGGAATCAATACCAGGACTGAAGTAGAAGAGATAAAAATTTATGGTATCTTACAATTTAATGGTTGAAAAGATGCAATTTGAAAGATCATAAATTGTGAAGGAGTGTACGCTCCATTGGGCTTGATTCAGTGCTTGCTGTTAGACCTTGATTTGCGAGTGTCTGCAAAGTGTGATTAACGAGGCGACGAGCCCGGGCCTCCGCTCACCATGCCACCGTTAATGCTCCTCATTAGAATAAATAAAATAAATTGACTGCAGCTCTGTGAAAACTCTGTAATGGTTAAAAATCAAAGAACATCATCTGCTGGTGACGATTTAGCTCCTGGAGGCCTGTGGGCATCTCCATCATGTCGGCCTTGACAGGACCGAGGGAAGGCTGCAGGGGCACACAGGGACTGGAGAAATGCTGGCAGGCAGGAGAGAGGATTGTTTAGTTCACTGGTAATCATATGTCAGGGTGCTTTGTGCTCTAAAAACGTTTTGAGAAGAAGGGGGAGGCAGTATGTTCAGTATTAATGCATAAAATTGCATTTCAAGCTGATAATCGGTTTGTGGAAAGGGTTCTGTGTGAAGATTGCTCTGCTGCTGTTGGTGGTTTTTCATAGCTGGGGCCTTGTGCTCTCTAATAGTCTTTTTCATGAGGTTTTTAGTTCTGTCTTCTGTGGCGCATTTGCACAGGAAATGCACTTAAAGCCGCGTAGAGGATGTTCCTGTTCCAGACCGATGATAGACTTGTCTGAGTTGTTGCTCACATTAGGAGACTATAGACGTGTCTTTTTACAGGATATATATATGATCATGATTTTTTTTTATTCTAATAAGATGAAATTCCCAGTCAGTTTCATTTCCTTTTCTCCTGTGTCCTCTATTTAAACATTATCCCAAAATGTGGCCTAATTATATCCTACTCTAATAAAAATATGCAATCATATTCAAACCTTTCACACAAAGCAGATTACATGCAATTGTGTAAAAATGGTGAATTTTTTTCTTCATTGTCTCAAAGTTGATTAAGTGTAACCTCATGAACACGATCATCTTTCTCTGCTCTTTAATCATACATGATATTTTACCTGTATTCATTTACTTTCTTTCCTTCACCTAGTAGACCACTTTTAAGTTTAGTTTGAATGCTTGTTGCATGGTATCTTGAATTCATTTTCTATCAAGTTGTTGAAATCAGTGACCAGTGAAGATGGAATGATATTTTCATATTTCCTTATTAGCTTACTCTGTGTGACAGAGAGAGCAGGAGGTCCTGTAACTCATCGAATTTAAGGCTGATGATCATGTATGGATATGTATGTCAATAAATAAGATTAAATTGGCATAAATTGAAAACGATTTTTGCTGCTCAAAGATTCCATAGAAACTAATCTCTGTGAGAATAT
>JAOVYU010000060.1:16370843-16382226 GCA_025674565.1 Synodontis membranacea | reverse complement strand
TGGATGCATTCATTCAGAAAGATAAAGGCAAAGTCTTGCGTAATATATTAATATAACTTCGTGAACAAAATAACATATCTTTTTTTTTTTAAATAATATCATATGAAAGAGACGACGCTTAATTGAAACGGGCAAAATTATATACTTAAAAAACAAAAATGTCCGTTTACATACCTTGGAGCGCATTGTCCTGCTTTTCTAACTAGTAGTGTACACCGCTGTGGTTTGAGTAAATGTGAGCTGGAAATAGTTTGCTACAGGAAACACACTCTGGAAGTTCGCGGGAAAATGTCTGGAGGCGTGGTCCTGTTCGCGCCACGACGGAGTCCTGAAAGATGCCAAACTACTTTACAGGTTACTCCACCTAACGTACAAATTAACTTTGTCTGGCCTGTTCCATGCCTTTAAGTTAAATGTATATCGTGTAAATACTACTTATTATTGACAGCATATTAAAAATAAAGGAGAAAGGGTTATGAATAAAGGGTTTATGAAGGCGCCCTTTCAGGACCCCCGGCTGTGGCGCCAAACATCTTTATCAGATTTGCATTAAGAGGCGTTTACATCCTTTACCTTACACACACACACACACACACAATTTTATATATTTGTAATTTTTTTTTATTTTAATACAATAGGATATACTTGGCATCATATAAATCATATAAAAAAATTATAACAAAACCACCTAACCTGAGGCAAAGAAAATAATTCATCTAGTAGTGGTGTGTGTGTGTGTGTGTGTGCACATCATCGGTCATACAATTAAAATCCCAAACAATATTACTTAATATTGTACTCTCAATAATATTAATATTAGAGTATTAAAACAGTCATATTTCTGGACTGTTGTGGAAAAGACCCTTGTCACAGATGGGAAATAAGAAACCAAGAGTAGAGTCATACAGATATTGATCCCCCCCAAATGTTATTTACAGTACAGTATTGGGTTTTTTTTTTATCTTTAAATACATTTCAGATACAGCCCCACATCCATATTCCATATTTGTCACCTTTGAATGATTTTACCAAAAGGCATTTAATTAAAAGACACAAATATGGAACCTCTTTACTGGCTCAGAGATCCCAGTTTGAAAGCCACTGGTAAAAGGTTGTATTGTTAACATTCACAGCTTTGTCATGTAGAGTGTAGAATGAGACTGGGTCAGAAACTGTTAAACTGAGGTTTCTGGTTAGTTCAAGCTTTTGTGCTGTCCCTTAGACTGGCAAACCTAAATTGGCGTCATGAGTCGTTAAAAACGTCTGTTCATAATCTTTCACCAAGCAGTTCTTTTATACCACTACCATGACTCTATCTGCTGTTTCTGTTATTTCTGCATCTTGTCAAAGCATGTTCTTTTCTTTGGTATAATAATATAATTCCTCATACACAGCATAAAAACCTTTAGCTCCTTCCACGCCCCCCTCTTCCTCCCTTTCGTGGACGGCCTCTGAGCTGTCTTTGGTCCTGCTGCTTATGGTCCTGTTTGGGAGGCTTCTTGCGTTCTACTTTAATCCATCCTCCCTCTGTAGCTTTGGCATCCTCTAGCTCATCTTTCTGCTTTTCTCCTACTGTTGCTGTTGCCAGTCCTGGGATTATCTGTAATTGGTTCTGTGGTATGTAGTTGGTCCGGTGTCGTCCGCCTTTAGAGCCGCCATGAGACGTATGACTGCCCCCTCTAAAGAATTTCCGGTCTCCTCCTCCAGTCACAGTCAGAGAGCCAGAGGAGCTCTTTCTTTGGGAGTTGTACGCATGTCTACTGCGATGAGAGCGGTCTCTCTCTGATGTGCTCTCTGAAGTCGTACTGGATGGGCTGCTACCCTTTGACCCCAAGTGGATTGAGGAGAGTTTGGTTGAAAGTGTAGGAGAGGAGCTTCGGGAGTCGGACCATAGTGAAAGTGGACTGCGACTGGGTGATCTTCGCACAGCAGAAGCATATGAAGACTGATTTCCGAAAACAGACAGGAACTGCGGGAGGGTCATGCTGTCTGAGTGGTTGCTCGGTGTGGCATTGTGGCGCTCCTGGGCTAGGTCCTCTCTGAGCTGCTTTGATCTCAGACTGGAAATCCACTGAGGATCAATACCTGTGAGGTAATATAAAAGACAGCTGAGTGCAAAAACTTTGTGTGTTCCACAAATGTTCATTCATTATCATTAGCAAGAAAAATATTTATGAAATTTATATATTTATATCATATCATCTGAACAGTTCTGGGTCCACTAAGCTAACTAAGAAGAAAATATGTCTTTTGACATATCAGTTGCAAATATTTAATATGCAAAAAGGCAAAAAATATTTTCAAACATTTTTGGTTGATTCTGTTTTCTATTGTGCATCATTTTGGATTTTTGTCCTGTTACTGGACACACCCATATTTCAATTGTAACATATTTGAATTCTAATTGTTGCAGACACTTTGTAAAATCACAGTACATTTTTTTTTCAGCTAGAATCCATGGACGTACTTTTGCCCTGAAATGTCCATTGTACAGGTATCTGATTTCGAAAAGAAAAAAGAAATGACTCTTTTTCTCTAAAATGTGCTTTTAGAGAGAGACAACTGTTCTGTTTAACTACACTATATGGCCAATAGTTTGTGAACACCTGACCATCACTGTTGTCACAAAGTTGGAAGCATTTGATAGCATAAGATGTATTTGTATGCTGTAGCATTAAGATTTTCCATTGATGGAACTAAGGGGCTGAGACCAAACCTGCTCCAGCATGACAATGCCCCTGTGCACAAAGTAAGGTCCATGAAGACATGGTTTGCCAAGGTTGGTGTGGTGTGGAGCTAAAGTGCACAGAGCGCTGGCCTCAACCCCACTGAACACCACTGGGATGAAATGAAATACAGACTGGTCCAGGCCTTCTCATTTGTGACCAGAGCATGACCTCACTAACACTCTTGTTTCTCAATGGGCTCAAGTCCCTACAGCCATGTTCCAAAATCTAATGGAAAGCCTTCTCATAAGAGTGTTTATCTGTTTTCAAGCACATTCCTGTGTGATGGCCAAGTGTCCATATATTACTGGTCACATAGGAAAATGTGGAGACAATTGCTGAATGTCAAAAACAATTCAAAATCAGTTTTGTTATTTCTCACCACTTTTATTTACATTTTCATTTAACATTGTAATTAAATCCGGACATACATGCAACCTCTATATTAGGAGAATCTTGTTCTACTTTTAAAATCCTTACTCACAGTATCCATGGTTCCAAAAAGTAAAGATTACATTTACCAGAGTTGGAACGGCTCCTGTAGTTCCCATCCCCATTTGTTGGTGCTGTTCCTATGAGCAGCTCTACACTTCTGATTTCATCTGCCCCACTGACCAGGCTCCACCGCACTGAGTGCACGTGCTTTGTGCTCTTTGGAGACCTGACATCACTCTGATGAGACAATAAGCACAGTGAGAGCTGCATAGGTCCAAACAGGAACCAAGCCCTACAATCTTCTTCTAGTGCCCTACTGCAGATTTGACATGACTGGATAGATACATGGGAGAAAAGTCCATGCTACAATTGATGTGGCTGAACAAGATGTTGGTTTAATGGCTTAAATCAAACAATCCAGGTGAAGCATAAGGGAAAGTGTGATTCTGGTTTGGGATAGTAAAGAGAAGAAACATTCACAATTACTACATATCCTGCCATTTTTAAAGTATAAATCAGTGGGTAGATAAGTGAAAGTTATTGAAGTTATATAACTAAGTCAAAATTCCACACTTCTTGTGCTTATTTTATGTTTTTTTGTGTGAATTTCAGTTACCTCATAATTTACAGTGCAGTCAACAGTCTGTTTGTCAGATATCCCGACAATCCATTTCTCCATCACAAATGGTGGCTGAGAAGAAAAAGTACACTGTTTAAAAGTACATCTGTTTAAAACCTGTACAGTGTTGTGCATTATAACCAATATGGACAAACATAACATACCTTGGTCATCTTTGAGACTTCCACATCTGGTCTGTTTACATTAAAAGTGACATCTCTGATATAGGTTAAAGCAACTTCATCTCCATCAAGCTCCATGTACATTTTCCATTTGCAGTCCTGCAAAAGGCATTTTAAAGACAAAAGAAGGCATTCAGAAGCCAGGAGCATAATCTAATTGCATCACTTCCTGAAGGGCATCTAGTACAATGAATAAGGATGTACAATACTGTACAGGCACAAGCAGGATAAACATTTTTCAAAAGTAGAAAAAAAAATACTGTATATAATATTTCGTATGGATATGTCATATCTGGACAGGATGCTGTGGTGTAGCAGGTCACACTAAAGGGTCAATCTGGGTCAAAGTGTGTGTTGAGTTTTGCATGTTTTCCCTTTATGCATCTGGGTTTCTCCAGTTTTCTCCCACTTTCTACAAACATGCCAGCCAGTAGGTGGATCGGCTATCTTAAAACAGCCCCTATGTGTGAATGAGTGAGTGAATGTGTGTGCATGGTGCCCTGCAATGAACTGGTGTCCCATCCAGGGTGTGTTCCTGCCTCACTTCAAATCTTCCCAACATATAACCATGCATCACATATATACACACTCATACACACCTCATAATAATTTAGCAGAGCCAACTGCTAGTAAAGTGTCATGTGTTCAGGAGGTAGGATTAAATCAGATAAACCAAACGAAACAAGTGACAGAATTTATAAATTATTATTCTGCCTAGATAATATAAGCTACAATAGACCGTAATAACTTTCCCTGAGGGACTTTCCATTAGATTACAAAATGCATGATCGTGTTTCCCTACAACTTGTATTATGCAGATCCTGAGACTAAATGTCACTAATGTCATGGTTCTGATATGATTATTGCTAAAAAATACATCATCAGAAATGACTATGGCTATTTTCCCAGGGCTAAAGGCTATCACTTCGCTACCTTTCCATATGTATGAGAAAATCACCCCTCTTCGTACACAAGCAAGAACGCAAACATGTGCAATTGCTAAATGTGGGTTTATACCACGTTTCTCTCATTCATTAATAATGCACACATTCCTCCCTTGTAAATAAACGTCAGCCCACTAAATTCTTGTGAAGGAGTGAGGGAGTGAATGAAGCTAAAAATAGTCAGCAAAGGACAGGAAAAGAAGAATGAATTAATTGCAAAGAGTAGAAAAGGGTGCAAATTTGGATTTACTCCACATTATTTGTATTTGGATCTGCATTAGGAGTTATTTGTGAATCTTGACATTTTTAAATAAAATCATATATATGTTATAAACATTTGGCATGAACTTAACACCAAGGCATTTCTATATCCATATACATTAATAAATGAAAGTGGATTTGTATTTATAATAGTGGGCTAATGTGATAATGATGTGTTTATTTGTGGCCATTGTAGCCATAAAAATATCAGCCGTTCTTCTCTGTTTACAGTTTATACTGTTCACACAGGTGTTACTGTAGAGGTACCTGGAGAAAACCACACACACACACACACACACACATATATACACTAACACTGCAGGGTATAGCTTGAGATTAGGAATTAGTTAGCATAATAGGTCATTGGTTTGGTTTCATTTATTAAGGATGGGCATTGTAACTCTTCTAACTGGTTAGCACTCAGTCAACAAGGTTTTTGGGTTTGAACCTGGTTGCTGACTGGGGCCTTTCTGTGCAGAGTTTACATGCTCTCCCCGTGCCAAAACCGAGTGCTGCAGTTTCCTCCCACAGTCCAAAGACATGCAGATTAGGTCAACTGGCTACTGCCCATAGATGTAAACGTGAGTGTGAATGGCTATCTGTCTCTCTATGTTAGCCTTGTGATAGGGTGTATTCTCACTACTTTTCATTGCATCGTACCCCACATGAGAGCACTTGTTCTCCTGTGCTACTCTCCTGCTGGTCTGCATTCACACTGTGCTAAATGTTCCTCTCCCAGAGGCGTTTACATCATCACAATGTAACTTTCTGTGTTGCAGAAAAGAGCATGACGGTCACTGGTTTTACACTGAGGATTATTTTGAACGCAATGACACACTGCCCTCTCACATGGCATACAGATTGATCAGTTATGCAACGAGGTGATTTTCAATAAATCCTGCTGCATGCGTAAGAATTTTTTTTATGGAAGCAGCCGATATTACAGGATTAATTTGCAGCTTTACTAGTCTGCAAATCCACAATCCACATTCATCATTCCACATTCAATCCACATTCATCACTACAATCCACATTCATCAATAAGGTGAGAGCCAGACCCGTTATTAACCCTCCAATAAATTGAAAAGTACACATAACATTCGAGTACCAAGCTTGGGCACGTTTAGTGATCACACCGTGCATGAGCCCAACTGAAGCTTTTGGAAGAGCTTTCCCTAGGAGCAGTACAGTGCAATTACACTGGTGAATCAAACTAGTCTTTTGGAGGTCTACTACTCCCAGGATCACTTAGTGTGAGTACCGAGTACCGAGTACTGAGCTCTAGCTCAATCCTGGTCCATGTTACCCCATAACTGGTACAGTATTTCCACATAGAACTCTGTATAAAGTTATATTTTCACTTGATATTAGATGCGATATTAACTGCTAATGTTCCAACATCCTCTGTGTATAACATGACATATGATGTTGGTTGTCATTATGAATTGTTTTCTCCAAAACTTGATCAAATAGCCAAACACTGAAAATGAGTTCAGAGATGGCCATATGTGAATGACCAGTGTATCATCCAACCAAGCATATTGCTCATTAACTCCAACATAATGGCAGTACGAAGAATTGTAACTGAATAAACAAACCCTTGCAACAAAGGGAAAAAGTCTGAACCAACCATGAAAGGGCGAATAAAAGCAGACAAAATGTGCAAGTGAGCTTATAACATCCACTCTCATTCCCATCATCAATGCAAATGTGTTCCTCATCAGAGGACATGTTATAAAGTGCTGGCTGGATTTGGACACGGTGCACATGCTGACAGAGCAATAATGATTACTCCATTCTTCCAGCCCTGAGCGCCATTCAACGGTCATTACTTAAAACACACTGCTCCTGTTGCAAGCCAATCTACTGTGTACTGAGATCAGAGGGGGACACATCACAGGAGAGCCCTAACACACATCTTTTACATCCTCACAAGTGTGCGGTGTGAATGTTGAAATGAGGAGTGTGCCATGGATGAGCATGTGTGTTCTGAGGGTGTGTTTTGTGTTTAGGACTGAGTGTGTGTGTGTATGTTTGCTGGAAGAATCTCAAAGCAGCAGTGTCAGAGGTCCTGAGTGTGTGTATGTCAGAAGCCATGTCTTGCTGTAAAGGTGCCAGACTCCTCCTCATTGGAACAGGCTGCTAGCACCTTGGCCTGGCGCTGTTGGGCCTGGCCTAATCACACCGGCAGAAACAATGCGCCATGATGGCGGCCAGCGCAGCGAGCGTCTAATGACGCCTCATACATAATTCAGCACCTTTCCCTCGACTCAGCGCTGATATCCTCATTAACAGCACACTCGCTGCCTGTCAGATGGCCAGTGCACAATCGCAGGCCCCTCATTTAGTCTTTGAGAAGTGCAGCTGCTACCATGACACCGCCAGAGAGAGAGAGAGAGAGAGAGAGAGAGAGAGAGAGAGAGAGAGAGAAAGAGTAGAACAAGAGACAGAGAGAGAGGGAGAGAGAGAGAGAGAGAGAGAGAGAGAGAGAGAGAGAGAGAGAGAGAAGGCGGGGGAAAAGAGAGAAGGAGAGAGCAGGGAAAAGTGAGCAGAGCGGGTTTGTTTTATTTAGTCCAAAAGAACCTTCCAGTTTGTAAAAACAAGGCTGACACAGAGCCTGACACCAGGCAGGGGAAAATAATTAGCTCTCATTTTCTCAGCCTCCTGTTTCCTTCTCCCTGCTGAGTTTCCTCCCCACTAAACCACCACATGTCAGGAGAAATGGGAGGCAATTAGCGGCCTCGCTTCAGCCCCGCCGCACGCACTGAAAGGGGACTATTTATGATGGGACAATGAACAGCTGAAAGATTAAATAACATTTGCCTTTTAAAAAGAAAATGACTTCTGGCTAAATGGGCCATTTTTGATTAAATTCAAGCAGCAAGTGGAGAAGAGGCCTTTCTCCCCTCTTTGAGACCTGAACAAAGCCTTCGCAAGCAAGAGGGGGTGGATGCTATGTATCACTCTAGATGGAAGATTTATTTATCTTTTTTTTTTTCTGTTTATTTTTAAAGGAGGGAAGAAGGGGAGAAAAAAAAATCAATCTTGCAAACAGAAAAAAATACGCTTAGTGAGACGGTGGTCAATAGCTGATGGGAGAATAACAGGCGTCTTTACTTAAGGAAATGGCAACTTCAAGGCGAGTGTCACCGTCTTGACATCCTAAAGAGTCTGGGTTCTATACACTGATGACAAGTCATCACCCAGGGAACAAAAGGCCTCAGTCTTCACCACAGCACAAATAACAATTCAGAATAATGAATGCAAAAACATATCTACACACTATCTGTGGTGTGAGGTGAAAAATAAATTAAGTATGAATATGAATCGGCGGTTCGAAAACTCTGACATAGAGAAAGCGAGGGACTTTCTGGCTGTAGAAACCAGACATGTATGTTAAGGTCCAGAGCTTCTAAACTTCCTGTAAATAAATAAATAAAAAAAAAACAAGCCTGAAAATAAGATGTGTATGGTCAAGGTTAAACTTTTTTTCCCTAAGTATTATTTTCAAGGGAAGACACGAATGAAAATTTTAAAAACATTAACCGAGAGCTACATCAGCATGGACTTGAGGATTCAGATGAGTGTTCTTAAAACTAATCAAGGTTCTGTAGTTTTCTAAAGTTTCTAAAGATTTCCTTTAATTCATGTTGCATCGCACTATCTTTATATTTTTATTTTTGCACCAGTCTCAAATAATCAAGGATAAATCTTGACTGTCAGCGAGTCTGTGTTTCTCATGTGATCAATCGTTATCAAGTGATTTCATTATTTCCTGCAAATATCTTCCGCCATTTTGGAAACTTTATTCCAAATAAGTACCTGTGGACCTGTTCCTGGTTTCCAGTGATAACCAAACACCAGCTCCAGATTAACAGTCTTCCTACAGCTTTCCTCCTCCTCTTCTCTGTCCCATTCATCCTGACGGGACACATGGACATTTCAACAGGCAAACCTCTACTCAGATCATTAACGTAGTCCAAAATATAGTATCATGATAGAAAGACCCAGGTAAGGTTCATGGTTACACAGACTAGGAGACGTTATAATTCGAAATGCCGTAGTGAATACTGGAACAATTAAGGACTGTAAACAAATGAACATTTATTTACCAACACATGATCATAGCAAATGAACAAAGTGACAATTATTACAAAATGACAAATCCATGCAAAACAGAGCTCTTCAACAAAACCGACCATACCTTTGTTAACGGGGGGAAATGTAACAGGGCCAGGTAATCATTTCTTAACTTTTCAATTTCAGCCTGAAAAAAAAGGAATGAATGTTTTCTCTCATGAATATGACACATAGTACATGATACAGCTACATGAAGATACACTCAGATTATAGAATATCTGAATTTCATGAACAGAAAATTTCATTTTTAGATAAGAATGATTTTCAACAAAAAAAAAAAAAAACACTTGACAGCAATATAGAAGGAATGAAACACATCAGAAGTGCGCTGTTATAGGAATATAATCAATGATGGTGTAATTTGAAAAGGGCCATTACCAGGGCAAAGTTGATTATTTAACTGTAACTATTCCGAAGTGTTATATTTCTCTTATTGAATTGTAAAGTTCCATAAATGTCATGGAACGTTTGAGAAACAAGTTTATTCCCATGATTAGCTATAAACAACTGTTCCCTCACCAGCCTTCCTACACATCACCACGTGCCTCCTTGCGTTTTATTCTTTTTGCACCCAAGCTCTTACGTAACATTAAAAGTGTTAGTAATTTGACTTAGACCAAATGCTAAACGTGTTTGTAAAAAACCTGTATGCCATTTCATCATGTTATTATACCAAGCAGCTTTCCATATCATGCCCTTGTGCAGCAGTTTCACTACACTACCTTCAGGTGTATGATATGCCCTTTAGAGGAGATGCCCATATCTCTCATATCTGCCTCGGAGAGGAGCAACAGCCTGCGTCCAGTGATATGGTTCTTCTTGAAGACATCGGCATAGCGTTGCATCTCACAATCTGTCCCTGCCACAAAACAGCCACAAACACACACATAAAGCAGGAAATCTTTCTTATATTACGTGTACCACCACTACTACTGACTTAATGCACATGGACATCTGGGAAGTATTTCTGAAACCGAAATTACGAAATATATAATCATCTTGTGAGAACGTCTTACCTGTCCCAAAAATCTGTGACATCCAGAAGTGCTGTGGAATGGAGGACCTTTTAGTAAATAAACCTGTTACCATTGTCAAGTCTTATGTTCTGTGATGTGTTTAAAATAATTACAAACATTTGATCAATTTATACATCTTTAAACTACAGATGTGACCACTGAAATCATCCAAAAGATGCTCAGAGAACTGAAAAAAGTTGAAGACCAATATAAACACAAATTTAAAAAAGGGAGATAGAAAGCGTTGAACTCATATCATTTTCTTTATTCTGTTTTGTTGCAAATATTAATACTAATTTAAATTGATTATTATCTTCATTTTTTGTGCTACAAAGGAAGAAGCATCTGGGAAACTGAACACGCTAAATGTTTGTCTAATTCACTTTGTCCTATGCTTTTGCACACAACTATATGTCGTATTTAAAGAGACAAATATAACTGATAATGATTTAAAAAATACGTTTAATATAAAATTATTCTAAAATCATAAGAGATGCTCTGCACTGTCTACCGAAGAAGTGCACAGGACACACAAGCTACAACTCTCAGTTCTAATTAATTCAACGTTATAATGCACAGTCAACAATGATACTGACCACATGTTCCTCGGTCCAGACATGGATGGCCAGGTTCGGGAGCAGCTACAGAGAGAAAGAGAGAGGAATGCATACGACCAGTGAACTCTTATTACAGGATGGGTTTTAATTTGCTCATGAATGCTATATTGTAAATTAACATAAATTACATCAATTCTTTATGAAGCTAAAATGCATACTAAATATAATATGCAGCACTCTTGTATGAAATGTCCTAACAAACTCCAGGGGGGGACATATGCGTTTAAAGGTAAATGCCAGTCAAAACACAAATTGCGTTATTAGCCGGTAATATAATAGCACAAGAACACTGCTGTGCAAAAAGATGGTGAAGGAAATCAAAATGAATCAGTAATCTGTGCATGGAGTGTGTCAAAACTCTTACACTTGCATGAAACAATATGGAAAGAGATCTGGATAGCGAGAGAGAGAGAGAGAGAGAGAGAGAGAGAGAGAGAGAGAGA
>JAOVYU010000060.1:16341496-16356542 GCA_025674565.1 Synodontis membranacea | reverse complement strand
CCCCCCTCTCCCCCCCCCCCCCCTCCCCCCCATCTCTCTCTCTTTGCAAGTCTATATTTAGCTCTGCAGTTCAGCAGCATGGCCGCTCCACACATCCAGGATAAAGGAGAGGACAGAGCGGGCATGACACTGTCTCTACTACACCACTGTACTGGAGCTGAAGGGGAAGTCTTGCTTTACATTCAGTTTGCGCTACAAAAACTACAAATCATCCCTAAAAGTAATAATGGACATTGCGCTGCTGCTGGCAGTTATGCTCTAAAGTTTTTATTAGCCCTAAACGTCACCTGAATTCATTGTGCCTGTGGAATTTAGCACGAGGTAGGGACGAGTCCAAATGAATATACATTTTCGCCTGAAATAAAGAATGAAAGAATAAATAAATCAATCAATCAATAAGGCGGCACGGGGGCATCCGTGTCATCTGGAATGCGCATACCAGGCGCAGTCACGTGACCGCAACTGGAAAAAGAAAGTAAAAGCTCCCAATATGGTCTTGGTGCTGTGTGAAAGCAGAGACCCTCATCACCGACACTTCACTGAAAGTCACATAGCCTCCAAAAGCCCCTGGCACACACCACATCAACCTGTTAAAAATTTATTCCCGTGCCTAGTTAAAAAAAAAAAAAACATTCAAAACGACAGGGACAACAAGCCTGCCTTTCTCTGATATTCAGTATATCTTGTATTTCTTCAGTACAGGTAGCAGACCAAAAACATCATTCTGCATTTACCATGATGGACCTCAAGGCCTGGTGTACATCTAACAGACATGGAGGAAGGGAGAACTGTACATTACACACGTACAGATTACAGTATAGTATAGACCACCTGTAGCCATAAAGTAACATTTGTGAACTGTAAATATACTTTACCAGTGACTAAATATTCCTCTTTTTTTTTTTTGCCAATTACTAATAAACTCAGCTGACAAGAGCAGGACATACACGTCACAGCCGTAACTTTTCCCTAAACTACTAAGGACATGTATACAAACATAAACATTGGTATTAAATAGTGCCTGTTCAATGCCATTCGATTAGACGTTTCCACATATCCTATAGCTCCATGGTGAGATATAACAGTTGTGATCCAACGTCACTTCCTGAACGGAAAAGCCGCACGAATGCGCTATAAGGGTTATTAACATGAAACTTATTTTACTGACACACTAAAGGGTCAAACAAATGGTTGCATACCAGGTGTTGTTTTCTCCGCACCCTGTCCGCTCTTTAGGCTGAAAGGATTCGTTTCGCGGGTGGTAAAGGTCGGCAACCGAGCGTGTGACACTCGCGACTCGCCTTTTCCGCCGGGAATTCACGTGTTGCACAACTACTTTCATCTGCCCATGTCTAGAAACAGAGGTGGCTACTTCTGGCGCGCGAACGCGCACGCACGCACACACACACACACACACACACACACACACACAAGCACACGCATACACACGTGACAACAGTGCCACATGCTGGACGGATACGGTATTTCCAGGGAAATCTATGTACACAGATGCACCTACAATAGGTACACGCCGTGGGTACACAATTAAACATCGTCACTTTAACCCTGCTGTCACTGCAAAGGGCCGATCACAGGACAAAAGTCAGCATCGAGAGTGACATGGTAGTGGTATATGTATGGCACTGCTACAAGTGTATCAGGTACTTCAAGTTCAAGTTCAACTTTATTGTCAATTTTGCCATATGTACCGGACATACAGAGAATTGAAATTACGTTACTCTCAGACCCTGGGTGCATACTCGTAACCTTAACAGCAGTGTTCCTAGGATTCTTTCAAACACTTCACTGTTATTACCGAGTTGACAGTAGACGATCAGCTGTCATGAAAGTCATACTTATCAAAGTAATAGATTTGCATGGGTAAAATATGAGCTACAGTCTGAAACTTTAATAAACTTAAGTCTCTACAAGTTGTTCCAGGTGGCCAATCAGGTTCAACAATGCAACAGTGATACACACTCATACCATCACTACTAGTATATCACACTGCTGTGCTGGGAATGATCCACCACCCAAACTGTCCCTAACAGCTATCAGAAGTCGTACACCTGACAAAGTGACACCTGAAACTATAGCTATCTAAAAATATATATATATACATATGTATTATATGACAAAGAATTTTTTTTTCTCAGTACAGAGAACATAAATGATTGAGACAATTCAGACTGGCAAATAGGCCTTCTTTTAATAGACTTCAAATATTTACAAAATGCATACATCCCTCAGTAAACACTCCAGCTATTTACACAGTGCAGTCCACATTTAACAGTTAAAAGTTTGAAAAGAGCTTACCCACAGACTTCTAAAATGTGCTTGGGGTCCGATTTTAACGCTGAACACATTTCATGCCGAGGTGCAAATGAAATAACACTTAATTTCACATCAGATGCACAACATCAACAAACCCCAGTCATTCGAAACGGCCCGTGTGCAAAAATAATAGAACACACCTTGTGCATCGTTCATCACGAGATCATCTGCAATTCAACAAGCTCACTGACACGCCACCAAACAGAACAGTACAAGTAATAAACAGGTAGTTCCTCCCGATTCCTCCTTAAAACCTTTTGCGTTTTAGCAGGCAGTTCAGCCTTCTGACGGTTTTGATGGATCTGAAAACAGTTATAGAACAACACCTCAGCATGTCAGAAAAATATACTATATACGTAAAGGTACAAAAAACTGAAAAGATTGTCTTTGATGATTCCTTATGCTTTTAAATGAAAACAGCATCCTATAAATGCACATATAATTTCAGTGTGGGTATGCTCGCAGTTTCCGCTGATGGGTGGGAGGAGCTCTGCAGGCTCGCCATGTATACTCACTGGCCACTTTAATAGGAATAGCTGTACACCTGTTCAGTCATGCAATCTAATCAGCCAGTCATGTGGCAGCAGCACAATGCATAACATTCACCTGTATGACTTTATGCATTATGCTGCTGCCACCTGTATAAACAGGCGTACAGCCTTTCCTATTAAAGTGGCCGGTGAGTGTATCCAGCTAGCTTATTCACAGGAAGGAGTGAAGCAGCATGGGTAGTTCAGGGGCGTCGGGGCTCCAGCTTGTGAGAAAGTTGGGACAGAGTACGTTGGTTGTCAATCACGCTGATTTGTCGCACGTAGAGCCGGACATCCTGGTGGTTCTTGGTAGCTTGAGGAGCTTCATGGTCTATAAACATGATAAAAATGATACATGCGGATCAGAGTGCAAGTCATTTTGGGTCTGGTTTGTTCATTATTCATGTTATAATTTAACTGCTAACGTTTTAAAATAGCAAATGTCATAATAATACATAATTATAAATACTTACAATAATAATGTTATATAAATATATTATTTAAAAGACCCTACTGGCTGTGAAAATACATAACGTTAATTGATTCACATATTTGTGGGATAGAAGAGCGAGGGTTTCAGAATTACGAACACACTTCCCTATCAACAACCTACTAACCCAAATTACAGTGAACAACATCTGTAAACAAGAAAAAAACAAATCACACAACTGACTAGGTTCAGGCTGAGAAGTCTACCGCACAAAACTTTTTGAATAATAGGATAAACCAGAAATAGATGTTCTTCGCGCTGTGGACTTACTGAAGGGCTGACTCCTGCAGTATCTTATTATCCGGACTGTGTTGGCGATCATTCGCTGGAAAGTATATCAACATTGTAATAATCTACCACAGATCCATTTACATGTAATGTATTATGAACTCTCTGACGTTTCTATTTACTATTCAGTTATTCATATTAATGTACGTCATTCAGTAACTACTACAGACATAGTAGTAACTACGTGAAAAGTTACCGGAAAGATGCACAGTTAGAAGAGTAAGGAATAGCTCGTGGCTTCTTGGAGTTTAAAGGGTTAAAAGTTCTTAGATATAATTCTTTACAGATAAACTAAAAAAAAAAAAAAAAACTCACCATTTTCTCAAAGTTCACCAAACTGTCAACAAATGTCTTGTTGCCCTCGTGAGTAAAAGTCATATCTAACAGGAATAGAAAATCATAAATTAAACAATAACAATCAGATTTACAGTGCTTTTTTGCTTAATAAGCTCATCTATGCTCATGTAAGGCCTACTTCTAATGTATATTCATAGGTAAATTTGGTCATACCCCTGTCTCTATTAGAATCTGCTCTGTGAGTGCTTTGCTTACCGCAGATTTTGAGAAACTGGAAGTGAGAGTGTTAAAAGCAGTTAGGAAAGGCAAAATTGCCACCCACCTTTAATCAGTAAAGGCATGAAGGGGATGATGGGAGGGTCCAGCTTAGCCACAGTGAGGCGGTAAGCTCTGTGGTTCCTAGAAGGGTCCTGAAACATTCACAGAGGGAGACAGAAAAGTGTGAGGAAATGAATGAGAAATGCAATGTGCTTACTACTCTTGCCATACCTACTTAACTTACCATCAAGTTTTCATACTCTGTGTAAACCTTCTTAAACTTGCTAGGCAGTTTCTATAAGGAACAAGGAGAAAAATATTTTTACTGTTTTTTTTTTTTTTTTTTCCTGAATGGCAGATGCTCATAGAGTTACCGATTTAGTTATGTGTATGAGTTCTTATAACATGTGTATCACACACACGAAACACATATGTACTGTCATTAGCTCATACGATGATGATGGTGGTGTTAAATCTTACCTCCCATGTCTGACCGAGTCGGCTGACTGCTGGATTACTTAACCCCATAATAATAGCAAAGAACGAGTTCAGATTTCTAAACTCTTTACAGCTAAGAAGGAGAAAAATAGAGAAACATAGACATTATTTTCACTATCTGTAATACAGATAGTTAGACAGTGCATAAGCTCTTGGAATCAAGCAAATATCCAAATAATTTAGAACCAATAACCATCGTAATTCTAAAACTGAGTAATTGTGATAATATGATTATTATTCGTATCAGAATCAGAATCAGCTTTATTGGCCAAGTATGTGTACACATACAAGGATTTGGACTCTGGTTCTGTTATGTGAAAATATGTGAATTCTTGTGATTTCAATATTGAGCAACATTATTGAATTAATCAGCATTCACTCATTATACTCACGACGCCGTAGCGTCTAGTTTAACTCTTCTGGATTATTTTTATTTGGTTTGTCCTAAATGAAAAGCAAACAGACAGGAGGCTGAGTCTTACTGGGCAGCGATCTTGATGAATTTCTTGAGCAGCTGGACACGTTTGCTGAGGGTGGAGCAGAGGCACACCTCCGTTACCACCCACAGCTGGATCTCATTGAACCGGCGTAGGAAGAGATCTAGATTAGCCGTTGCCTTTTTAAAATGTTGCCGGCCGAACGTGTGGTAAATCAACTCGTGCTGAAAGAGAGCAGAGTGAATTTGATCAGTTCTGCTGAAGGAAACCTGGTCTCATCGATCTCTTGTGTTTGTCACAAAGTGTTCACTATTTTTGACCCTACACCCCATTTCGTTTCATACTATATAGTCTACTGCTGCTGTGAGGTGTTACCGTCATTACACGCCTCACTTCAAACACTGGATATTTGTGGGTCTCCAGTGCTAGGATGAGCTACATCTGTTCATCCTTGCACAACCTTTTGAAATATCATCTCACTTCTTTGGTCTCCTGTGAGCTCTTGATAACGTTATCCTTTTGCACTCTCTCGTGCCATGCCTCACTATGTGCCAATGTTATTTATAGTTGTTTGTAACGTTTGTTTTCTTTCCTTTTAGATGTGGAAGCAGCACGTATAGCACTTGCATCGAACGTGCTGCTGTCATAGCCCTGTGCTTGACTTCTGGCTTCTATTCTAAGTCACAGGATAAAAGCATCTTCAGAACATAGACATGTAGCTGTGTGCATGTTTACCTCATGCACACAGTTGAGGAGTTCCCATTCATAAAGGGTCATCTGGTAGGCCACCTCTTTGGAGCTCATTAGCTCCAGGGTGGACATGGAGCCAGCAGACGGTCCCTCTTGTTCTGGTAGTGGAGTCTGCATTCACAGTACAGCATAATAACCACTCAGGGTCTACACACAACAATAAGCTTGTACACCTGTACATCTGCAAAAGCTGTTGGTTCACAGACACCTTTATGCCATGAATGCAAAGAGTTTCATGTGCTTCCTCTAAAGGATTTTGACAAATAGCAAAGTTATATTTATACTGCTGAACTTGGGTTCCCTTCATGCATCAGCAAAATATGGTTTCCTTATTGAACAGGGTTGTACTGTAAATGATTGGGCAGTTAAAGCATATAGAGTAAAATACCAGACAACGGAACGCATAATGGGATATCTAGCATTTTAAGCAGGAAAAAGAACGGTAAAGGCTCTCTTTGTGTCGCCATCGGAAAATAAGCACATTACTTCGGTCCCTTTATTTTAGTGACTATTGTTTGTCTGTGTATGAGTTTCTGGCTTTCATTTACCAAAGAGTTAATCTGGTCCCTGGAGCAGACAAACAGACGGCCATTGATACTGAGAGAGGAGAAGATGGACACTTCATTGGGCTTCAGCACCACTTTATCTGGAAAAAAAAAAAATCTAGTAATACAATACAATACAATACAATATAATTCATTAGGTCAAGTCACAATATAATTCATTAAGGAAACGTTGTTTAGCACATGAGATTTTCAGGTATTTGTCCACACAAATGCAAGCTTACCACATAACAGTTTGGAACGTTGGTATGCACTGTATACCATTTGATCAAATGTTAAAAAAAAAACAAATAACAAAGGCTCACCAGATTTCACACAGCCCCAAGTCTGATGAAAGACTACATCAATCATTATCAGTGGTGCCAAAAATCCCTGGTCATGGTTGCGAGTCTAAATATAGTGTGTTATTATTGTTTTAGAGCACTCACACACTTTTCCTGATGCAGGGCCGAGGAGTGTGTTCTAATGCCTGGTTGCCATAACAGAGTGGTTGCTGTTCTATAATAATCCTCTCCTCTTTATCAGTACAAACCTCTAAATGTGATAGTTATGCTGTAATACATCTGTGTAGCAACCAGGTGTAGACAGCACACATGTGCCATGCATTGGCGTCACCATCTGCACCAGAAACTAACAAAAATAATGTACGAGCACAATGGTAAACGCTAGCAAATTAGCAGATTTGTGTGTGTGTGTGTGTGTGTGTGTGTGTGTGTGTGTGTGTGTGTGTGTGTGAATATGTTGTGGTTATGAAGGTCAGGATTAGGCCATAATGGAAAAGCCTGCTTCCTCTCCAGCAGCCACAGTGTTGTGCAGAATTTTATACAATGCAGCGACAGTGATGCACTGCTGAGAATAAAGCCTTTGTGTGGCAAGCAGCCAGAGGTCACACACTTAGAGAACATTAACATAGTCATTCATTAAATACACTTGAAAATTAAAGTGGTATAATGAAGCACTTACCAAGTTTAACTATAATTTGTTTTGTACATAAGAGGTGAATCCATTCACAAAATGTCTAATAACAAAAGTAGTTGATAAATGTGCATGGATAAATATGCGTGTGTATGTTCTCACCACCAGCTGAGCTAAGGTGAACCAGGAGGAGGTCGTCTTGTGAGCCCAGTTTATCTGATACAGCAGACACAACCTCTCTAACAGAGGCAGACACGGGCACTCGGATTGTGGTGTACGTGTGGTCGCTACAGTACACCTTAAACAGAACTGCAGGTAGAAAACACAGAAGTGGTTAAATGCATGGACAAGGAAGAGCCTGAATATATCAGGTTGACGAGGAGCCAGTGACTGATTTAACGCTCTTCATTACCATCAGATGTTCAACACTTCCAGCATTATTGACTCTGACATCCAGGGGTTAAACAGCCCTGTTTATTTCAATCGCACCAACAATTAAGGCATGCAACAATTTCATTTATATGTCATTATAAGGATTAATTTCACTACATTTAACTGAATTTACCTGATTGGCTGGCTAGATTATAAGTGTTTTATAACTGTTTTCTTTAATAGTATTATTATAACTATATCTGTTTTCCTTGACTGACAGCTTTGCCATTAATATATATATAATAGTTTTACAACTTTAAAAACTTCTATATAGAGTACACAGCATTAAAATAAACAATAGACAAGTCATTATTGGTGAGAAAGCCATTTGTCTTGAAAAGGTATCAGTAGTCTCAGGAATGTTTTGAGCAGTTTTATAAGGAAACTGACTAGTAGGTATTTCTTTTCATTCCCAGAGGATGTACCTACGTACTACATACTTACTTCTATGTTTGCAGTTAAAACTTCAATATATAGCAATATAGATAGCAATTATTATTTCATAATTTTTTTTGTGGTCTATTTGATAATATGTTACATATTTTTACCAACATAATTAAAAAAAACAACTCCTTTCTCTTATTTTTATTGAAATTGTTCATATTGGAATTTTAATTGCTGGTTACTCATTAAATAGAAATACTTAAATTTATAAACTTAATTTATTATAGTAACATGCACATAATATCAAAATGCAATAGCTACCCAAGCCCATAATCACTTCTTAATCACACAATAAACCCATTAAACTAGAAAAATGAAACAATTTTTTTTTTTTTTTTTTTTTTTGCTTTAATGAGCAGACATACTGAATATACACAGCATTGCCAGCTTCCTTCACTGAATTTCACCATTTTTGAAATGAAAGCTATTTCTACTGTATATAAGACAGAGTAAAAACCCCTGCTGGCAATCCCCTGCTGCCAGGCGAGTCTGAAATAAGACTCAAGGTCAGGGAAACTTACTCTCATCTGTGCTTTTGATTGGCTGTCGTTTTTGCAGTTTCTCATCTCCCATGCTGAACTGGCGAAGGAGCACCTTGTGCTACAAGCAGAGGGATTAAACATAAACTACTGCAGACATACACTACTCAAGAACAGTATGCACTAATGTAAATCACAGATATACTGTTTTCTCCTCACCTTTTTCTGTGAGGGGTTCGCGTCATCTGAACTGAAAATAAAAATCAATGGATTCCTCATGGTGAGTACTGAATTAATAACTTTCATCATGGCTTTAAAAAAATAAAATAAAACATTTCAAAACCTGACCGATGGCAGTTAGAAGAATAAAAAATTCTCACTTCTGCTTGAGGACAGTTTCCAGCTCAGGGAGCTGATCTTTGAGCGCAGGAATAAGTTTGGCATCTTCAGATACTGACATGTAAAAATCCTGCAACACAAACAATAAAGCAAATTCAGTGTAATGCAAAGATAATCCTCACACAAACCTGCTTAGATCTACAATTGTGTGCAATTGTTTGCATTTGGTTACTGGTTGATCTATTTGGAATTTCATTTTCATGTAATTGTGTTAAGATTACAGCAGGTGGATAGAAATCATCATTTATATTTATTAGCTCAAAAGCCTGAATCCCTCTTGACTTGCTCTAATTGATTTTTTTTTTTTTTTTGAATGACCTAAAACTGCCAGCATGTTTTCTTTAAGTCATGTAGGTTAAAACAGGCACAAACTCTCTGTCATTTGCCAAGAGCAGTCACTGCAATCAGAAAAAAAAACAGCTTTTATAAGACCTCAAAAAATGGATTTTTCTAACCCGAAGAAAAAAAAAAAGAATTGAAGAATTACCGCACTGAAATCTATAATCAGAAATGGAAGGAACATAGATAAGCACTTACAGAAAGTGGAAAAAAAGAGTGCCTGTGAGACTCTCAAAAATCCAAAACAAATTGCATTAAGACATTAAAAAGCCATTAGTCACAGGTGGAATAAAAGCCTGCATTTTTATCTCATACAGAAATATAATTTTTAAATATAATCCACTTCTTATAATCCTGACATTTTTTGATACTTCTGGCTAATGCAGTGAAATTTTAAATGTCTTGGTGATTTTGCGATATTGAAGTAAGAGTGTGCAAACTTTTGCACTCAATGGTATGTTTAATCAAGCTACATGTTTATGGAAAAAAAAAGTGGGACATGGAATGCAATCATCATACAGTACCATGCTATATGGACAAAAGTTTGCTGACACCTGACCATAACACTGATATGTTCTAACATCCCAGTTCTGATTTAGTCCCTTTGCTGTTATAATACTGTAAGCTCAATCTTTCTGGGAAGGCGTTCCACTAGATTTTGGGGCATGTCTGTGGGAATTTGTATTCATTCACCACATGAGTGTTAGTGAGGTC
The DNA here is from genome assembly GCA_025674565.1 of Synodontis membranacea. Taxonomy (NCBI): domain Eukaryota; kingdom Metazoa; phylum Chordata; class Actinopteri; order Siluriformes; family Mochokidae; genus Synodontis; species Synodontis membranacea. The sequence continues at coordinate 16,346,375 of JAOVYU010000060.1, read as the reverse complement.
AGGCACTGATATTGGATGGGGAGGCCTGGAGTGCAGTTCATCCCAAAGGTGTTCAGTGGGGTTGAAGTCAGGGACCCGTGTAGACCACTCAAGTTCTTTCACACCAACCTCGGCGTATCATGTCTTCATTGAGCTCGACCCCATTGTGCACAGGAGCATTGTCATGCTGGAACAGGTTTGGGCCTCTTAGTCCCAGTGAAGGAAAATTTTAATGCTACAGCATACAACAGCATACTAAACAATTGTGGGCTTTTAGGTGTATCCAACTTTGTGGTAAGAGCTTGGCGAAGGACCACAAACTGGTGTCATGGTTAGGTGTCCACAAACATTTGTCTATATAGTGTATATTTCAAACCAGTGATGAAAACAAAACCCTGAAAATCTAAATGGTGCACTTAAGTGTAATGTAGGCCTATAATTTACTGAAGCTGAAGCAGAATCCTTTATCACATCTGCCAATGTTTTTGGTGTGGTTTGCTCGTCAGTCTGTTTGTTTGTTTGTCTGTCATTAAGCAGGATTGCACAAAACCTACCAAACCAATTTCCATGAAACTTGCTGGCAGGGTGTACCAAGGAAGAACTCCTAAATTTTGGAGTCACAGGGAGGTTTCAATTTCACTAACACTGTTAGTGAAATTGAAACCTCTGGCCTTGGCAGATCAACAGTGCCATACATTTTAAAATACAGTACAGTAGATATCAGTAAAGTTCAACAGTAACAAAACATAACCAATGTAGAAATATAACGACTCCACTGGAAATATATCCAGACATATATAAGACGTTGCAGTGACAGATTTGAATATCATAGAGTCGACTGTTGTCCTTGGTAGAGGTCTGAGCTCTCTGTGTGCCTTTCTAGTTCAGATTTGTAATTGTAATGTGAACCGAAACATTGCCCTTGGTGTTTATGTGCTGAAAGAGACCTGGAGGAAGGCCAGAGAGCTCTCCTCTTCCTGCAGGTGGGGGGTGTTAATGGCAGCCCACTGCAGCACCAGACGAATGACTCTGCGCTTGTTGTTCAGAGCGTAGTCCAGCCTCTCCTGATCACTGCCCTGAGACGCCTGCGCCTGGTAGGTTCACTGAGGTTAAGGACACAATGTTCAATACACCACCTAACCTGGATACAGCTGCTAAAACTTCCAGAAGTTTCTTCATTGCAATGTTTAAACAAAAAGAATGTTCAAATTTGCGGCCATGGATTTGTGACTACGGTACAGAAATAGATCAGTAAAGTTATGCAATATAGTAGGAGGAAAAATGTGCAAGAGCACTTAGGCCTAATAAATAAATGAACACAGAGAGCGCGGAAGAAAGATAAAAAAGGACTATTAAATAAAGGGTAAAACAGGGCAAAAGTCGCAGGGGTAAAGGATATTGGGCCATGAGGAGTGGACACAGTTGCTTATTGGGAATGAATACACAGTGCATAAGCACAAAGTCATCCAATGCTGGATCTGCAGAGAGATTAAAAGAAAGATTAAGAAATACATCGACAAATGGAAAACAGTGAGAGAGGGGGAAAAAAAAAGATCTCTATCACATTTCAGCATGTCCAATAAACGTCAGGCCAGAGCCCTGAATACTAAGCACATGGCTTGCTCTGCATTAGATCACTGGCTGTGTTTAGTACTAAATATAGCCATGTCCAAACTGGACTTACTCACTCATCCTTCACCTAAACACTCTCGTTTGAGGCTCAGAGGGAAAATGCTGGGGGATATATAAATATGAACCTTGCTTCATTAGATGTTGATTGAGATTGATCAAGACCAAATTCACTGACAGAAATGACCTGACTTCATTAGACAATGCATTCAAGCAGAATTCTACCACAATTTTCAATTTTATTTCTGTAGACTGCTTATATGTGTGATTAATTCTGTGATTGTGTTTACGTCTCTAAACTGACAAAAATAACCAAAAAGCTGTTTACCTGAAAATCACTTATAATGAATGCTTAAGGGCAGCTGTTGATACAGTCAATAATCTTTTATGCAAACATCTTTTAGGAAAAAAGTCTACTTAATTAACTGCAAATATATATTTTTTTGCTATATTGCTCAATACACTGTAAACATGTATTTGTTGTCCAACATCGTTGTTTAAAAAGAGTAACCTGTTTGCCTTAACATTTTGAGTTCACCGAAACTCATATAGCAAATAAGCACAATGCAACTGCCTAGTTGTGCTAACTTATATGAGTTTCGGATGCAAACGCTGAATTCATTTAATTCAAGACAGTAGCATAAGAAAACCAAACCAAAATGCATGAACCAAAAGCAAGAACACGAGGGCGAGACTAAACATGGCATGACAACACAACAGACATAAACGCTACAGGTATGAATGCAACAGAAGCTGGACACAGATGTGAGCAAAAACCCAGGGCTTAAATAATAGCCCTAATGAAACTCAAACTCAAAACAGGTTTAAGTCAGGGACATGTGACATGCAGGGGCTGATGGGAAAGTCTGGCACTGACATGACACTCTGTCTGTCTAATCCTAAGACTAACTGTCAGAGTGCAGCAGTTAACAGTTTTGAGTTGCATCGTTTCATCACAAAGTTTGCCATTATGTGTGAGTTTCATGTAACTGTTCTTTTTTTTTTTTTGTCTCAGTAAAGGGAAACATGTTGTTAACTTGCTGTGGGTGGTAATTACTATGAATACCTATACAGTAAATACTGCTTTAGTTGAAATATCTTGAAGTATTCTTTATGCATGTGGTAACTATTTTTCTGCTGATAGTGCTGTTTTAATTCATTTGAGGTAAGCTGTTAGACGTGCCATATGCATTACATTATCATTATCATATACATTAGCTCTGGCTGCAGGGTGTATATGAATGACTTATTCTAATGCACTACTGTTTCTATAGTAACATCTGACAACAACCTGCGTGGCAGATGTGTGTAATTGTAGATTTAGTTGTTTTCTTTGAAGAGACATTTATTTAGCATTTCTGAAGGAGTCTCCAGTGTCAGCACTTTGTAACAGTCGGAGTTGTAACGTTAAGTTTCTAAGAAAGGAAGGTGTTGGAGTTTCTCACAATCATGCAATGCTGAATTTTTGTTGTCTTATTTACCTCAAGAGAGAGGAAACAAAGCACGACTGGTGGGGGTATGACTGTTTATAGCTGTTACGCCATAAGTAATAACAGGAATTTATTTTAAGGCCAAAAAAAAATAGAACTCCCGCTTGTTTTGGGGTGCCCGTGTTCCGTACTGAATTTATTTTTGATGAAACTTAGGATTTTAAGAATCTGCATTTTTTTCTACGTATTTCTTTTTTTCCTAGCCAACTAGGTTTAAATGGTTCATTTTACTGTGGAAATCATATACGGAATTTACTATGAAAAAATAAATGTTTTTTTGCGGAGGGGTGTGAAGTGTTTGTTCAGCAGGGGTTTCACAAACCCCTCCTCCTTCCCATTGCCCTGCTCACCAGCAGCTAAATACAGAGTCACGGTAGTCTACATAAAGAAACCCAGCAGTGTCCTGACTAATCTTATAACAAACGTGCAGCAATAAAATAATTAATTTATGCATACTGATTCAAAAATTCCCAGTAAGTCGACTTCCATTCCACTGGTGTATACCAGTTTACTGTAAGAAAGGGTTTTTTGGGTTTTTTTCTGGGTTTTTTTGCTTTTGTTTTACAGGCGTTCCCTTATTAACCATAATCAAATGTGTTGTAATATTTGGAATGTGCTGTTATCAGAAATAATCAGCTATGGGGTCCGCTTCACCTCAGGCCACATCACACCACCCTCTAGAAGATTTTATATATAAAATATATAGAACAGCACATATGATCGACTTTTATTCCTTACTTGTGATGAAAGTACCTGACTCTGTAAACTTGGAATCTAGCTTCATGGTCTCTAGGAAGTGTTCGAGAATCTTCTCTGGAGTTCCGGACATCACAGTGTATCTACAGCACACAGTGTTAAATAAGCAGTCAGTGTATTCACAAAGCAAGCACTAATAACATCTGCTTAACTACAGACGCACACACATAGTGAATGAATCATTAATGAACGAAGAGAGGGAGAGAATCAGAGCGACTGAGATTAAAGTGGCAGTGATGGGGTCATACTTGAGTGGTGAGGAACCTGCATGGCTGGAGCTTCTGATGTTGCTCTTTTCAAGAACTAAAACATCTGCTTCATGTTCCTTCAAACGCACTGTATTTGCTTCTACATCCTACAAAAACATGCACACACACACACACACACACACACACACACACACACACACACGCACACAGTCTTATCGTAACAATTATATAAATACAGGACAAAAGCATTAAGGGTTACTAGCAATATAAAGACATCAGACATACACAACAGTAGAAACACACATACACACACACGCACACAGAATGCTGAATGGAGGAGTCAGCATACTGGATTAGCAATGTTGTGAGACAGAAGTATAGTCAGCAGATTAACTGATCCTGGGATCTATCCCCCGTGCACACACACACACACACACACACACACACACACACACACACATTCAGTTGCACACAGGACTGCCCTGTGTAACTATAGAAATATGAAATATGGTAGAGTAAGGCATAATATCAGCATTGTATATTCATACCCTAATAGAGACTAGCTGATATATGAGCTGTCTATGAGATTGGTGACTCTCTTTAGAATACAGGATTCCTCAACATTTTCCATTACGTTTGAAGCAACACAGAACTTCTTGTCGCAATATTGCAAAGCCTCCAACAGAGGGAGACTTTATTTGAGCAGTAAATGAGTCAGAAACAAATGAAAGCCTAGCATCTGAGTAAATGTTGATCTGAAAATCCTGTCCTGCATTATCTATCTATCTATCTATCTATCTATCTATCTATCTATCT
>JAOVYU010000060.1:16315721-16327662 GCA_025674565.1 Synodontis membranacea | reverse complement strand
ATGATGATGATGATGATGATGATGATGATAATGATGATGGATACTAATGGTCATCCAGTATCACAGGATGTGATCCCATGCTGAGAGTTTCTTCAGAGGCAGCTAATTAAAAAGGGCACACTTCTGCCATTCATGCATGCTTATCTATCATAATCATCAACGTTTGTCTCTAGTTCTATATCCATCTCGGTGTCAGATATACTGGTTACGCAGTTATATATTTAATTGGAGAACATGAACCCTTGCATCAGTTATTAGGTTTAATAGTGCTAGAGCCCATTATGCTATTTCGGGGCTGTTTCAGCACCCTTCGCCCATTATATTTCAATGTGCAGAGAAATCTGTACACGTCATAAAGCCATCTGAAGCCTATATATTCTTGCACCGACTCCTACATTATATAAAATTATATAAAGACTGTGCTGTTTAAACCTACGACTTAGGAGTTTGAACCATTTATCAAAATTGTCTCATGTTACATATATACTGTATCCATTCTTAAAATCATAATGGTGCTACAAAGGACCACTTTGGTTCCTGTCACTTATGGCTGAAAGATGACAATTATAAATTTGCTTTGCATGATGGCACACGATGCCAAAATCTTAACCCTTAGTAATGTCAGAGTCAATGCAACTTTACATCTATTTGCACGAGCAATATTCTATGGCATGTAAATAAGAAATTCCTATTCAAACCTTGGTCTCAAAATGTTCAAAATCAATAATAATGTTCTGACATTCATACAGCGCATCAGTAATCTATAAACACTCATTGCACTTTCCATGAGCTTGAGCATGGCCGATGCAGCCAGGTGATTATGGAGCCTCAAAGACATTGATAAAAAAAAAAGTGCTTTGTGATGTCCAGCCTCATTGCACTAAGATTATGGAGTGCCAGTAATCACAGACTACACCGAGTTGAAAACATGCAAGTGATTAATGCAACTCAATACCTTCACTGGTGGTGCTTACAATATGCATATTCTCAAAACTCGATATATATACTCCAATAATGTCTGCAGCACCTATACTGCTGAAATAAAATAAACTGCCATCTTTACATTCCTTCAATTACTATGCTTACTTCATAGTTGCCACATATACATAACATCTGTTTCTCATCTGTGAGCATACAACAATTGAACGCTGCAAATGACGTCTGTCTCTTCCACATGTTTATCCCTTCTATCAAAAAGATTTATTAGTCAATAAGAGTGGATTGTTCTACATAAAGGCTGGCATTTGTCTGTGTGATTCTATTTGCTGCCACAAACAAATTAATATAATTACTGGAAGTCATTCTTTAGTGTCACTTAAGCTGGTTATGTTTGGATTGACATGCTGTTGTTCTTCGTCTAGCGGGAACAAAAAGACAGGACGAGCCAAAAGACTAACACGGAATGTGTCTCGTTTAAACACGAAAACCACATTTGAACGCAAAATAAAACGAATTACTTTAATTACTGAAACAAGACTCATAATTAATACTTTAAGAACTGAGACGTGCTACACAGACGGACTTAAACCATCGGCCAGATAGGAACAACGACAGAAGACGAAACATAATCTGAGGATGCGAGTTCCACATCTCCATGGCAACCGGAGCCCTTGGTGCAGATACTGCAACAAAAAAAAAAAAAACTCTCCCAGGTCCTGCACATTAACATCGTAGTTTTTACTGTGCAATTAGAGCAAAGAAGCTGGCAGGAATACGTCGGTTGGAGGAGCAGTCAGTCAGAAACACATGAAAAGGACTCAGTCTAGTTGTGTTATGATGGTCTGCTAATTTGTTCCTCAAACTCAAGTGCATGTTTGTATTCTAAATAATAAAAGCTTTCAGATCGGAACACAATGCATGATTTGATTCGGGCAGAGTTATAATCACAGGTTACCATCAAAGGTGAGCTAAAGTGGTGTGGCAACAGTAGTTGAAGGATTCGAATCACAACGTGTCGTGAGAACTCATTAAATGACAGGCTGGGAGTAAGGTATGATTCAAAAAACCAACCGCGATGCAAATATACCTCTCATATACAAACTCTCTCTCTCTCTCTCTCTCTCTCTGTCTGTGTCCTTCTCTCTGTGTCGTTCCTGTATACATAAACATCTCATCAGCATGCTCCACTGCAGTGGCTGATCTGTTCACCCAGATTACAAAAGAAAGAGTTTTTCCTCTCTCCTTCTCTCACATGCACAAGATCCATAGTTAATTCCACTTCTTTAGCTGTTAGTTTTATCTGAAGACCTGCAAATGAATCGCTGTACTTCCACTGTAACGTATAAAGAAACTAAGCTATCCTATCAGACAGAGCTGCTTTCCTAATCTCAAGCACAAATACTAACTAGAGCTTTTTTGCTCCATTTATTCAAATGTATATAACATACCACATACAGAATGTGCTTTGCAACTTGTAGTTAACTGTTACTCATTTCAAAGCATGATATTTATAAAAAAAATAAATAAAAAAAAAAAACTCCTATGAATTATTCAATAACTATAGTGAAAGTAATAGAAAATGCATGTATTTGTAGAAGTAAGGAATGTAGGTATAGACTTACACAACATAAAATAGGCATAAATTAAACTTATGGAAAAAAAAAAAGCTACCATGACTAACGCACTTGCACCTCAAATCACTTTTATACTCCAAGTGTACAAATTTGAAATTCAAAATATGACACCACAGAGGGGTAACAGGGATAGAGAAAGAGCCCGAGCAGAAACTTACCTACAATAGAGTGAACCCCATAAGCACAGGGCTTCGGAGACGTTCCCTGCTGTTGCTCCCTCTCTGCATCCTTTCCTGTTCTCAGTTCTAATCACAAAAAAGTGAACCTGTGCATTACAGTACTAGCTCTCTCTGCCTTCTCCTGCAATGAAGCATAAATTTCTGATTGAGTTCCTAACGGTGGATGTGTAGCCAACAGACAACAGGCTGACTGTGTGTGTGTGTGTGTGTGTGCATGCGCGTGTGTGCATGCACGTGTGTGTGTGTGTGAGAGAGAGAGAGAGAGAGAGATGCCCAGAGTCCTGTTCTTTGCTCCAAGGTCCCACTGAGTAGCAAGCTGACTGCAGCGCATGTGTGTGAGTGTGTGTGCCCTCTGTAGAGAGTGAGCACTCATCTGAGCATGATGATGATTGGAGTAGTCTAATTGCCTAGCAACCACTCCCGAGTCTTGGGGAGGGGTCAGCTACTTGTCCATGCCAGTATCTCACACGCACACATAACCATACTCGCACCCCCATTCTTTATACATTGCAAAATAAGGACTCCTGTGTTACCATGACCAAAATATGAACTGTCTGAAATGTCTGACGTTGACATCCACAATTCATTTCACACTAAACATTTGGAAAAATCGGTGGTGCTGTCTCAATCCTGAGGGGTGTCGCAGTGATTATGGAGTGAGTCTGGGATGCAGTCACAGCACGTCAAGGGAAGTAGTGCAATAGCAACAGAGATCAAAGGCTTGGCAACTCTACACTAATTTGCCCCAAGAAAAATAGTTATGTGCTGCTGTGATTGACCGGGGAGAAAGAGTACGGCCTTCCCTCACATCCAGAGACTGCGGGCAAGCTTACCACAGATTGCCTGCTGTTGTGTCAGAATTCTCCTGACAATATTTTATATGTTTCTATGTTGCACTGCTCAGGAGTCTCCATTTTGCCCTTTGCATTGGAAAGATCTTCCCAGTCTGAAACTATCAACCCCTCTTTGATGGGGGTTGTTTGAAATCTCATGCCTGGCATTGAAACACTTACAGTAGGCCAGCATGCAGATTTGACCTGGTAGCTGGTTTATGGATGGCGTCAAGTGTCCTTAGCACAATCCGTTCTGTAATATATGTGTAAATCACCCCTGCAAAACCTGCCCTGGGTGCCAGTGCACTTTGGGTACATTTTGGCCTCTCTCTAGCACAATCGGTGTTCTCAAGATATATCCGCACAGTCCTGTCACCTCTGATGATCAGAAACATACGATACTATTTAGATGACTAAATAGGCCATCTGGGACATGTCTATCCTCTTTGCACGTATTCTGGTGCTCAGTCTCACGCTGGAAAAAAAAATAATCTCCTGAATATCAAAGCAGGCCACATTATTCAGTGGTTGATGCTAGATTAATTGAGAACACTAGCCAATCTGTTACCCCAACATTTGGCAGACATTATCATGCACTGAGAGTGGTCTCTCTAGCTCTCAAATTCCTCTTACTAGTTCTGAGATACCGTATTGTGCTGACCCATTCAGATAACAACAGGACGGTCAGATAAATCAATCACTAGGGCAGCATGAGGTAGGCTGCTGGTCTTTGCTTTGCACAAAACCACCACAGATCCCATCTGGATGTCACAGATCTCCTTTTGGTAAAAAAAATAATAATAAATAAATCAGCATATCACAGTCTGTTGTGTTCCAGACCATCACAGGACAGAAAAGGGGAGGAGGGCTTTCATCGTTAGTGTCCTTGCCTTGGCAATGCGAGTCCACGAATTCGGCGGATAGAGCTTCTGAAGGAGTACTGATGGGAGGGGTGTATTTGTTTGGCCGTCGAGTTCAAATATCAACAATCTTCCTTCAGGATCGATGACTCTACCTTTAACAGGGGTGAATCAGAATGCTAATTGCACTGACCACATCGACCATACATACTAATTGATCGAAGGAAGTCTAAGTGAAGGAAACTTAAGCTAAACCTGCCATCACAAGGCAAGAGTGTGGGGATTTGTTTTCTCATCACCAAGATGGCTGAGAATGCAGATGATCATAAAAATCACACGCCAACCTCTTCCCAGTTAGCAAACAAAGTCACTGTGATAACATATCCCAGTGTGAATATAATGGCAGTCAACCATAATACATGTATAATGCTGAAGAGTCTAAATCTATATCATTACTATAGCAGAAGGTCTACCCTTGAAAACGAATCCTAAAATCACTTGTCTGTTTGCACACGCTGGTCCTCATGGTTGCATTAGAGCAGAAAGTGAGGTGGACTGAATATAGTAAGTACACTGTCCATTTGGTCACATTAAAGGCTCACTTTGCCTCTATAAAGGTTTTATGGCTGACAGAGCCATGCAGCTTCAAAAGGAAGAGCTTGCATTCAAAGACAACACAATAACCAATCAGATGCCGCCAGCTTTGAAATAGAAATGAGTTATTTGACATACAAACAGGTGCTGCTGGTTTTTTTTTTTTTTTTTGTCAGAGCCTCTTTCTTTTGCTACATGGGGAGCATTTTGCTCATGCACGTTTGTGTGGCTCTTTAAATGAATGAGAAAGTGTGTGTGTGTGTGTGTGTGTGTGTGTCCTCTGCATGATCAGTAGAGTATTTTCAATTATAAATGTGCATTGATCATAGCAGGGGCATTCTGCCTTTAGGTCCTGTCAGAATTACACTCATTATATAACTGTTAGGATGAATGCTTGCTCAGAAATTTTTTTGGATGTGAGTGTATGCTAGCATGACTACAGTTCAGTTGCTTTCCAACACAGGCTATACTGTAATTCATGACCCAATTTTGAAATGCATATATAAACTACATGGATTAAAATAATATACCATTTATTTATTACCAAAAAAAAAAAAAAAGCACTGTCTAACAAAAGCACTCACTTCATACAAAATGAGTAACAAGAAAAAAACCCCCAATGAATCAAATACTTATTCGTTATGGATGGCTTGAGATTAATAGATTAATAATACGGTACACAGTATGCCAGTTATATTATATTATTGGTTGGACGCCTTCCAAATGAAATTAAAATGAACTTTCATTACATAGCACTCCACTCGATTGATCTTAATATTCTTTGTAGTACGGTAGAGAAAAATAGAAATAACTTTATTTAGACTTAAGATGACTAATATTCTACTGTGAAATGAGACTCAAAGCTGATGATAAAGCATTACTAGCATTAGCATGATGATCTATATCTTTTCTAATTCGGTTTTCTTTGACCAAGCTTAAGCAATCCTATCTGATTATATGGAAGTGGGGAATGTATTAAATGCAATAATTTCCCTTTTCATTCCAAAACATAATGCATTCAAAATACGATCTACAACAGTCATTCAAACTTATTAAAAAAAAAAAAAAAAAGGAATGCCACAATGAATTTAAAAGAAAACTTCTCTGAAATAATGCTGTTCTTTACAATAATGTGGACGCTACATTGGTACGTTGTATTGGTGGGTTCTTTGTTCTTAAGCAGTACATATAAACAGATTGATGTCAAATTATGTGTGATTGTGTGTGCTAATAAAGCTTTAAAATGATGCAACATATTCACTAGGTTCGTTTCTTGTTTCTTTGTAAGCTGGATAATGGATGATGTGGGACGCTCAGAGCAACGCAACCTGATCACTCCCACATCAGCAAGCACTGGCTGAGATCTTAATTTACATCGCCCATAAAGAGGAGCGAATGAAGGCAAGGCCTTATAGCAGCGTGTGTGTGTGTGTGCGTGTGTGTGTGTGTGTGTGTTGTTTAAAGGATGTCTGAATGTGCATATGGACTTTGTGGGTGGTACAGGGATTGTGTTATGACTGTGCTGCCCAAGAATACATTCACTGCATCCACATATACAGTAAACACAGAGTGTCTCTTCCACTTCCTATAATAGTCAGCTTTTCCTGAACCCTGACTATAATAATCCAACATAGCCAGACATGCAATCACCCAAACTTGAGTAGAGCAGTGACTATATATATCTCTCACATTAACACACACACACACACACACACACACACACACACACACACTCTCACTCACTACTATATATATACACACACACACACATATATATATACGGAGTGTTCAAAAAAAAAAAACAGTTAATATGTCTTTTAATCTTTCATCTACAGGCTTAACAATCTTACCTTCCAAGTGTGTTACATCACTCCCATTAGGATCAGTATCAGTTAATAGTGATCTGGTATTAGTAGATCAGTCACATTTAACCATTAGCCTGTATTAGAAAGTGTTGGTTTAGTGAAATCCAGGGCAGTACTTTCTATAATAGTGACGTGTGCGGTTCTGACTGTTGGTTAAATTTCCTTCACTGGGTCAATGACCCTGCTCAGGTTACTAACTAAAGACTGAAGACTTTTGATTATTCTCCTGGTGTCCATGTGGGTTTCTTCTGCATAGCATAATAACAATCATCTTCTCATTACAGAGTATAACAAAAACGAACTAATTTACCACAAAAGCAAACCTGCAAAAACACTGATTTTACTCAAACTTTTCAAATTGGTTTGAATCCTAAAGCTGCCGTCTCCTCATTTCTTTGGGTGATCTAATTAATCACAAATCTGAGGCTTCGTTAAAGAAAGAGCATCAGTGCCAAGAGCATCAGTGAATACTAGCCTCATAATTAGGCTCAGTCTCAGATGCTTCGCCCACGGACCGTCTGATGGCCTCAACTATCTGGCCACAACTAACACAATCTTGCCATCTCAATGACTATCAGCACCTCAGAGTGTACACACTTCCAGACACCATATGCCGAGAAAACAATGAGCTTTGTAGAGTACAAAAATGCAATCACTGCTCGGAAAAAAGTTTGTGAGATTCACACCTTTAAAGGCTAAAAAAAATTAATGACACGACATTTCGCAACCTCCACTACGCCACTGATTGTGGTTGGTCATCTGCAGTGTCACACAGATAGCCTCTTTCTGTCAAGGTAAGCAGGTCATGGATAAGTACAGTACCATATCCACGACCAGACTCTCTAATTAGACCATTCATTTTTTTCATTCTTTTTACATTAGAAAGAAGGATACTTTAAAATCATCAAAGTAAGCATTTCGATATTCCCTTCATAAATCACCAAGTCTGATGCCCGGCCTCACTAATACACCACTGAACCCATACGTGCAAACATTAATATTACAAACAGTATCAATCTGAAACGTCTCCACTTCACCTCACCTCACGCAGAAGCCTGAGTGCTGCTGGTACGCCTCATAATCTACCGTCCCTGTTGTTCCCAGCTTTACGAAAAAACAAAGAGCATAACGGCCCGCAGTCTGATCCACAACACCAAAAGAGTGGCACAGCCTCCTTAGAGAGACGGCTTCCTGTCCCAAAGGAAGCAGGTTGCTGGACTAACCCTCTCAACTCTCAGTCACATCCAGCCCTGGGCCTGGCTTAAAGCTTTAGGAAACATTCTCTGCTTCCCTCACATTTTGTGTTCAATAACATTCATGCGTTACTGAGATATAAAGGCTTTCATATCAGAGTAGGAAGAAAGCAAGATACGATACCAGTCCAAACGTTTAAGGAGCTTTTCAGTGGAAGATTTTATTTTCAGTTACCCCAAACAAGGGTGGGGGGTTATAAAAATGAAGTACATGTAAAGAAACAGCTTATGCAGTTCCTGCTTTTAATCAAGTCAATCAGGGTGGAGTTTACCTACATTGTTATGAAGGCGAGACAAAGAGAGGGGTCCAGTCAGTGCCACAAACCTCTAGTACATCTAGCAAGAAGCACTACAGCGACTCTTAAAAATGCTGGCAAAATGGACTGCTTGTATAAAAAACATGTGTAGTAGGTACACTGTACTGTACATGTTAAGGAAGTTTTATTGTAATGAATCTCAAGACAACCTCTCTGGGCCATTAACAATTAATGGTTGATTTTTCTGCCTTCATATTATAGCTCACAGTTTCATCAGTTTTTATGCATTCTGTTATATTTACACTGTTGCATTACTAACTTTTTATTTTTAGGATATGCTATATTCACGTGTAACACTTGTTTGCTATTTATGAGTCATTCCCATTGACTAGTGAATTTAACACGACTGTAAACTGGATTTAAATGCGTGCTCGGGAGGTCTCATTGTTTTTTCGTTGCACAAATATTTACATGCGATACTGCGGGGCTTTTTTCCCAATACAGCGTTTAAATTATTCATAGCCCTAATAATGATGTTTGTTTTGTTTGTCTGTATCCCTTATACAAAAGGTATATGTGAAAATACATTTCAGTGGGTCTGGCGAGTTTTCGATTCCCTTAAATGCAAACAGGGCCTATTGTAGTACTTTGCATATTTATTAGCACTGGAAGATGCTACAAGAACGAGCGAGTGAGAGCAGTCTACGTATTGTACCAACCTCATGGAGGAAGGCTATGACAAAGTGTTTTCTTTTACAAAACACTCCCCTCTGCTGGTCAGTGGTACAACAGACAAAGCACAGCATGGAAAAATCTTTCAGCAGTTATGACATTCCTCCAAAACACTCTATTAACTTGCCTAAACTGAACCTGAACCCAGTGTCTGCACATGCATGCATGATATACAGCAGGGGTTCTCAGACTTTTTGCAGCAAAAGACCCCTGCTCTTTAGCTTTACAATTAATTTCACAGACTCCCCCACACACACATTACAGATTAATTTAAAATTAAAGTGTTAGACTTCTTACTTAAATGTGTGCAATTATAATCTGGATGTTTGGCCTTTTTTATTCTTGAACCTTTCTTTCATTGAACACATTAGAGCATTACAAAATATATAAATAATTATAAAAAACCAATAATAAATATTAACGGCTTTGATAATGGTAGGTGGAGATTTCCTCAACTGTCATGAAATAAAAACAAATTGCGGACCCCTGGCTATGCCTCAAGGACCCCTTGGGGGCCCCCAGACCCCAACTTTGATAACCAGTGATGTCGAGTATCTCACATATGAACAACCTGCATGACAATATGTTAGACTGTATTTACATGGTAGCGTAACCCTGTGAGGGCTCTCTTACCTCCCACAGACTTCTGAACTCCCTCTGTTCGATGCGCAGCAGCTCACTGAACTCTCGAGTCACAATCGTGGCGTGACGCGGTGTATTGTCCAAAACAGACTCCCCAAATGCTGTGCCGATGCCCAGTGTGCAAATGGTAACTGCATCCTTAAAGGGATGTAGAGCAGGAAGGAACACTGCCTGCATGAGTAAACACTTAAAGGCCATCAGAAAAAGAAAAAAAAGGAAAAAAAAAAAAAAAAAAAAAGGGCTGGCTCCAGCCTTCTTTCCAGGCAGAATGCAATCTCTTAAATCACTGTACTGTCCTACATTAAGGTTAAAAAGGTTAAATTGTGGCTCAACAGCAATGGGAAGGGGGGGGGAGACAGAGAGATGGAAAGAGTGAGAGTGATAGTGAGAGTGTTGCTTGGCTCTGCAAAAACATTAAGGCATTAATTATTTATGGCTGGAAGTATCAATACAGTTTGCATTTTCTCTCAGGAATAGAGCTGGATCCAGTTCTCTGACTGCTTTTACTGTAAAACTGGTTTAAAGTGGTTTAATGTGGTTTAAAGTGTGACATTTTTTAAATCTACATTTTTAAACGCATAACAAAGAGCAGCTTGAACAGTCATATCTAGAGCATACGGAATGAGAGACATTATCAGATCTTGGGGTTTAAAGAGACACAAACGCTATTTTATTATTAAGCAAAAATGTTCTATGTCAAAACAACATTGGTATTATGTAGGCTAGAATCCAATAATGCATTGAACTGGACTGTCAGTAAAGACCAGATCCACTTTTTAATGTCTAACATACCAACAGGAAGGAACAACATTCACAGATTTTCTTTTTTTTTTTTTTTTTTTTTTTAGTCTCTTGCGTAATCATACTTTTCTAAAATAAAGTTAAATCATCATCATTTAAATCATCATCATCATAATATACACTGGTACTATTATGTAATTGGCTTTTAAATTAAAATACAAGATAAGCAAATAGAACTTTTAAAAATATATATTGTAGAGGAGCACAACAGCACTTCTAATGCAGGAACAAAGAACAAGTATTATATTGTAAAAGATGTCTAAGAGGAGAGCTTTTCCTCACAATACACATTCAAGAGCAGAAAATGTGCAGTGTTTTACCTGATGGTTGGCAGTTTCAGAGACTTTAACATCAAGCGAGCCAGACAGGACAGCGTACCAACTAGTGCCGATATCACCCTGTCGGTACACTACAGCGCAGAATGCAAAGTGAATAGACAACAGAGTTAAGAGTCATGATAGTCAAGACAGGGATCTTCTTGTTTCTTTTCACTTATCTACAACGTCTTGTAGAATGGAAGCATTTTGTAAGTGCAACGCTGCATAGGCATGAGTCTGTGGTCTGTGGGTACATTTGCAGTGTCTGAATGAACGGTATGACCTACATGTGATGCCTTTTTCCAGGCACTCATAGTAGCCGCATAGACAGATCTGATGCAGCATGGCAGGGTGGAACTTCTCAAAAGCTTTCACACGCTTCAGACGGGCCATGATAATGTCCACATCTTCCCCCGAGCGCTCTTCTGGTCTACACAACACAAGAAAGCATCATATTATCCTATCATTAGTCTTTATTATTATTATTATTATTATTATTATCATTATCATGCCAAAACATATCATCACTGACTGATTTACTGTATAGACACTTCATATTCTACTGACATAGTAATGTGTGTGATATACACATTATACAGTACCAGTCAAAAGTTTAGACACCCCTCCTAATTCAATGTTTTTTCTTTATTTTTATTACTTAAAAGACACTTCATGTCTTAAATTAGTGATGGACTGTCATTTCTTTTTGCTTAGACTGAGCAGTTATTGACATACTACATTATGGATTAGTGCAGTTGTCAAATAGCGCTATGTACTGTACTTTTTTTTATTTACTATTTAATATTTGCTGTTTGATGGTCTCCAAATTCACTAAGTAGGCAAAAAAAAAAATCAACTAACGAACTTTTGACAAGGCAAACTTGTTAATCGAAAAGCATTCTGGGTGACTACCTCATGAAGCAGGTGAAAATAACGCCAATAGTGTGTAAAACTGTCAAGGTAAACAGTGGCTACTTTGAAGAATCTAAAATCTAAAACATATTTTGGTTCGTTTTCTTTTTTCTTTTTTTTTTT
>JAOVYU010000060.1:16257714-16276074 GCA_025674565.1 Synodontis membranacea | reverse complement strand
CTCTCTCTTTCTTCCTGTTTGTCTCTCTCTCTGCCTGTTTGTCACTCTCTCACACACACACACACACACACACACACTCAGTCTCGTATAAAGAGACGCAATTCTTTCTGTGAACAGCGATTAGGTTACCAAAAAGAAAAGGACATTGTTCCAATTTACTAAAGTAGTCAATGGCAACAGGAAAGTCAGAGAAGGGGAAAAAAGAAAGAAATGAAAGAAAGCGTGAGTGTAGAGGGGAAGAGTGAGGCCAAGCATAACCACAGTGCTACTGAGAGTTCAGCCAAGGCCTGGGAATCATCAGGCGCTCATTTTCACAGCTCTTATATATTTTACAGTTAAAGCTGTTGTAACTGTACCAGGCTCGGTTATCAGCAGGGGGAAAAAAATTCAACCAGTCACAAGACATCTCCTCATGATTGACCTCCCTACCTGTCAGTTATTTTGCATGTGTACAGGCCCAAACATGTCTAGGCTATAAATGAACAGGAAGTGAAGCAACAGCATGATGGATTAAGAGATAGGAATAGGATTTCAGTGAAATTATTGATGCAGCTTATTTAAACAGAAACTGAATCAGAAAACATGGCACATTTTTATTCTCTGTTTTGTAGTTTAATATGTTAACAAGAGGGAATTTTATCTGACTGTTTGATATTACATGCCTTTTTTTCTCTGTGTGTGTGTGTGTGTGTGTGTGAGAAGATCTTTAGAGCAGGCAAACATCTTTGCAGGGTTTAAAAAAAGGCTTTAAAATGTCATTTTTTGATTTCAGGTTGTCTTAGACATTTTTCCATTCTGCTTTTCTAGTCTCAGGCTGAGCTGGTGTTAAGTGCCTTATATACACCTTACATACAACAGCTCTACTCTTATCCTATTCTATTCATGGTCTCTCTGTCTCTCCTTCTTTCTCTTTTTGAAGTAGTGCATTCATTCTCCTTTTCACATGGATTAGTGTGGTTAGAGTTCAGCATTGTAAATGGCAGCTGATCCAGGACCAGTTCCACCCCTCAAATCATAGCCTTCAGTTCAGTGGAATGATGTTAGGCCTCATCTTTAACAAGCAAATTATTCAGCATGGCCTGGTTTTGGACAAAAAAATGCTCTTGGATCAGCAGCCAAGTGGGTTGGACAGAGACAGCTAGACAGAGCGGTTTGTGAGCTGCTCTGTTCCTTCAGCATGGCTGCGTTTGTCAGCATGGGCTTTGATTGTGGAGGATTAGTAGGCAGGTGAAAGGTGCTCTTGCAGACTGGTCTAGAATCAGGCCCACTAAACTCTAGAGTCATTGTGAACATTAGGAGCACATGGGTGAATGGGTCTCAGATCAGCAGGTAAGCACCATGGAATGAAGAGTGTGTATATAGAGGGCTGCTCAAGCCTTGACATGCCCAAGGAACTCCTTCAGACTTGGAGGGAAAATTCTTACTGAATTACATCATTCCTCTGCATCTAGTACTCCTAATTCTTTTTCCCTTTAGTATTTGGGTTTCATTTTCTTTCACACACGTACATGTTTTTTCTTGTCCTTGCATTCTTTATAATACATGGTTAAGAATTATTTACTTCAACAGAGATTAGTGAACAACTGGAGAGCACTTGAAGATCTTATCAGAGACACTGTGCGTAAATGAGAGGATAAGCAGGGATCTGGGCTTTGGTTTGCTTCAGAGAGCTGAGTCCATAAAGCCTTTCTAAGCTGAAAGGAAACCCCTATCCTGAAACACGCAATAGAAATGCAGTTTATATTGGTTTATAGTTTATACTGAGATATGTGTGAGGTTCATAGTGATTCTGTGGCTAATTTGTTGTTTGGAACTGTATTTTTCATTATTCCTGTGAGAGGTTAGCAGTTGTATGCTGGTCTTACATCACAAGCGGACACTGTTAGTTTCCATGTTGCAGTTACGATGCCAAAAGGAAAACATTTTTTTTCCTCTAACGGTGAAGCATAAGAGATAACAGTCAGATTTCACTGTTGGCCCCTAAAAACAAAATGTTTTTTTCCCTTACTTACCTTACATTTTCCAGTGGCATACAATGTAATGAGAACTCCAGTGTGTAAATCCAGTGTGTAGTGGGGACAGCAAGCATTAGACATGGTTCCTGAATGCAAAGCAGCTACACAACGCATTTGTGAGGAGTTACAGACAAGACTCTGTTCAGCTAGTTAGCAATGACCAGCATTGACAGAGATATTAGCATGAAAGTTGAAGTTTTGCAGCCTTCTCTTTGAGCAGTGTGTGTAGATAAGGGGGTGAGGGAGCTGAACAGACTAAAGCACTGCTATGACACTCTTTTTAGGCAGAGATGAAGCAAGTGTTAATTTCTACTGGCACGACTATGAGCAGGTAGTTCAGCGGCATTGTGGGAAGAAACCAAGGGTGGACATCATAACAAGGATTCAAAAGTGAAGCCAAAATGTCTCTGAGACCCTCTAGTGGCTGGCTGCACTACAATTTCTAACCAATCATTTGAACGCTAGTGAATCAGACAGATGGTAGTCCTACAGAAAAACTGTTTTCGGGAATGGAGTTCTGTTGCATTTACAAGTTCAGGTGAGTCTGATATCTCCCCTGATATTGTTTCTGATGATAAATGTATTTTATAGGAGTTAATCACGTGAACGTGCACAAACTTTTCAACATGGACGTTTTAAACATGTTTTCTCGTTGCTCATTTTGATGTACTCATAACTTGCAAATCAATGCAAGTTAACACAAGTTAAATTTTATATTAATATTTAATTCCCTGTATGACCCTTCAACCCCTCATAAGATATTGGTAAGGTTAGCCAGTCACTCTTTTTTTAAACAATCTGCACTAACAGAACAAGTAGAGAATAAAGAGCACTTCTCCATTGAGATAAGTAACCTACTCTACTGCAGGTGTCCGAACTAGATTTAAAATAGGGTGTGTTGAGTGTAAATATTGACTGGTGTTTACCAGTATTGCTTCAGTTGGTACTTTAAATTAGCTACTTGTACTTACAATACTTTGATTACAAAGACAGATAATGTCATCTTGCTAGCAAATGGTAGCACATTCAGTCATGACTCAAAGCTTTAAAATATTTTTCTGACAACGGTAAAGTCAATATTGCTGTGAAAATTATGTTTACCATTTTGTCTATTAATTAATAATGCTGTTGAGTTAGCTGATGTGCCATGTTAAATTGCAATTCAGGTGATGGCGAGCAAGCTCATAGACACTTGTATGTCATTAATTTGGGCAGCTGAGAGGTGGACTGTCCATTTGGCCTTATCTGTTGCACGTTTTCATTCCAAGGTCTCTGCTGTGCAGATTCTGGCTTCACTTTAGTCGAGATACAGTAGCCACACCAAAAAATAAATGGCTCCTGGAATAATCGTTAAATGTGCGGTTGAGGGAACACATTTGACCCTCCGGATGTATCCCTGCACTGTGGTGCTGACATTTGGTAGATATAAAAGTACATTAACTCACTTCATGTTGTGCATATTACAGAATAATTGCACCTTGTGTGTGCGTCTCTTTGTATACGTGAGGCGATTGCGCAATTGACGTCCCTTCTGCTTTTTCATCTTCATATTTTAATGCAAAAGTACTCTTGAGAAGTATCACTGATGACACCGCTAACTCTAATGTAATAAACGTTTTGTACTAGGAAGTAGAATTGTACATTGTGAACACATAAGCAGCGTGATACACACGGCAAACACGCCAGTGTGATTATAATAAAGATTCGTTCTTGTAATGTAAGCGTTCGTGAACTGGAACTAACTGTTGTATAAGCATCATCATAGCTTCAGAGATTTTTGCACTCCTACTGAAGAAAAGGAAGCATGGACAATTGCCAATGAAGATAATACTCAGAACAGTGTATTATGATAGAAGTAATCATAATTTCAATAGCATGTTGTTATATTGCCCAGCCCTATTAGTTAAAAGCTACAATTACTGATAAGCATTTTCTTAGTGGCTCTACATAAACGTCTAATGATTTATAATTAAAGCAATTATTTTTATTAAAAGGAAAAAAAGGAAGACTGTTCATATTGCTATGTTACAGTGATTTTTCAGTGTCAAAATAATGCATCATTATAAGGAGATCATATCACTCATATTCATTTCAAATGTTTGCATGTTCTCAGGAGCACACATCAGTCTTTACTGTGTGAACAACTGTGCATAATTCTTTACTGAGTGATGACAGTAGAGGACAGTACCTCCTTTGATGAAATGAAATGAACAAGTCTTCATTTAATGACCTTCACTTTACTTTGTGATTAAATTTATTATAGGTTTCTGTAAATGGGTCATTTTTCCCTAGGTGTTTATTGTAGCGATAAGGTGAAATATGTTGTAATTTTTGTAATATTAAATTATCCCTTAAGGTCTGGTTTATATTAGTTATTCTATAAAGAGATGCTCATGTTGTTGTCTCCTCAAGGTGTTTAATACATTCTCAAATGAAGACTACGACCGACGCAATGACGAGGTGGATCCTGTGGCAGCCTCTGCTGAGTATGAGCTGGAGAAGCGTGTGGAGAAGATGGACGTCTTTCCAGTGGAGATGGAGAAAGGTGGTATACTCCCACAGCCTGCTTCTTAGAACGACATTAAATGCTCGGTCGCATTGCTATTCAAGGAGGAGCGCTGCGAGCAGGACTGATGTTCTCTTCCCTCATTGCTGCAGGTGATAATGGGCTAGGCATCAGCATCATAGGCATGGGTGTGGGAGCTGATCAGGGTCTGGAAAAACTTGGCATCTTTGTGAAGACCATCACTGAAGGAGGAGCAGCTGAGAGAGATGGCAGGTGAGACACGGTGTGATGGCTTGAGGGAGGATTGGGATTAGTTTTCACCTTTTGTGTCTTAATGGGATGGAGGTAATCCTGTCAGCAGTTGTTAACACACTTTGTGGATCCAAGCCTCTGATGTGTTTAATACCTTGTTGAGCTTAAACTGATTCCAGACTCACAGCTGTATAACCACTGGCAAATAATATGGAAGCACTAGCCTTGGAGGATATTCATTCAGCTGATATGACAGAAATCTATTTTATTTAACAGCTGAACATTCTGGCTCTGTAAAACATACTTCGGAAAAGATTTAATGAAATTGTTGTAATTAATGGCACTTTTTCAGATCAAGTAGAGGTAAAGATTGTGGAATCACTCAATGAAAGAATCACCTTGTAATTTGTAAACAATGTTGGTGATTCCCAGTCAGCTATCTGCCTTATATGCCTTGAAAATAGAAAATGCTCAACAAAAACAAATGTGCAGAAAGATGAGTCAATGTTTGTGACTAAACTGTAAGAAAAGCTAAATATAAACCATCAGTAACACCTAAACAAAAGAAAATAAGGTTACAGTGGGTTAAAGAGAAGCCGTCATAGACTGTGGATGATTGGATGAAAGTGATATTCATTGATGAATCAGGAATCTGCATTGGCCTAGGAGATGATGCTGGGACTTTTTGTTTGGTGCCTTTCCACATAAAGATGACTGTTTGTAGAAAACATGCAAATTTCCAGTCATTGATGATACTGGGTTGCTTGTCACCGTTACAGTAAATGCACAGGTGTACGTTGACATTTTAGACTCTTATTACATTAATCAAAAGTAGGTTTTGGTGATGATTAAGTCATTTCTCAGGATGATGATGCATCTTGCAAAGAGCATTAATACTATTCTTCAGGAAAGACATGTCAACACAATCATCAAACAGAAGAGTGATTTACATGTTCAGCGAGTGATTGTGTAGGTGCTGGGCAAAAAAAAAAGGCCACAACCATACTGCACGCTGAGGGACTATCATGGGGTATAATAAGTGAGATATTTAATTAAAATTTATAGTAAATATAAAACATAACAGGAGATGGTGTTACAGGAAATTAATCAGTGATCACGTCAAAGTATTTTCCTACAACAGCATGTTCCAAAGTGATTTATTCCTCTTATACTGAAGTAACCTGTCAATAATTGCATTGTTTCATTCATTAAATAGTGTTATAGTTTTTTGACAGTTTGGTAACATTTAATGTTGTGCGATGTCTGAAAAACAAGTTTCACTGCTTGGTTCAGGAGTTGAAACTATCATGGTCTATAAACGCTATCCACTACATCAAAAAGTAGTCTACAGAACATTGGACTGTACACCAACTGTTTTCATTGCCAAGCTCCTCCTATTTCTTTGCAGACATTGTCTTTAAAGTCATTATCGTTATCATTTATGTTGCCCTTTTCGGACAGTTGTGGGTTTTGAGCCACAAAATGTATGAGAGACTATTTATTTCATGTGCAAGCTTCCATATGCCCTGATTAATTGAATGCATTCCTAACGTGGACAAAACTTTGGAAAATTTGAGCCTTTTGGATAGTCATTCGAAAAAATATGTTGTCGGAAGAAAAAATCGTAACGACAAGTTGCACTGTATGTGTAAAGTCTTTTTCAGAATTAGCCATCCTGGAGGAATTTTAACGGTCAATTTAAAATCACAGCGTGTCAGAAACCTTATGAATTCTTACGTGAACACGGTACTGTACATTTGTGTACAACCTATCCATATTACACAGTGGATGTGTTTAACGATGGTGGTTTTTATTCAGGATCCAGGTGAACGATCAGATTGTAGAAGTTGACGGCATCAGTTTGGTGGGAGTGACACAGCTCTTTGCTGCTACAGTCCTCAAGAACACAA
The DNA here is from genome assembly GCA_025674565.1 of Synodontis membranacea. Classification (NCBI taxonomy): domain Eukaryota; kingdom Metazoa; phylum Chordata; class Actinopteri; order Siluriformes; family Mochokidae; genus Synodontis; species Synodontis membranacea. Next base: position 16,269,391 of record JAOVYU010000060.1, on the reverse strand, counting down.
AGGGAACAGTTTGGTGAGTGCTGAACGCCTGCAACAGGCGCCTTAGTGTGAGCTCTAAGCTTGACCCACACATACAGGGAAAATCATGTGGAACACAATAACTGCCTGGGAGACAGACAGGTGGGGCTAGCAGAGACACTTTTAATACTGATTACCTTATATAATTATAGTTTACCTTAACGGAATTACTGGGCTGTTCAGCCACCCCCGCACTGCCTCAGTAATCTGTAGAGCTCAGCTTGGTATGTTGATGGTTGACCAAAGGCAAATGAGGAACACACACACACATGCACACACACACTATAATGAACAAGGCAGCCTTGTTTGCACCATTACATCATGCTAAGGCTACAATCACTCTCCAGCATCATAGACATTGACAAGCATGTACACCCCCAACCTCCACAGGCACGTGCAGAGACGGTAACATTACCTGAGCTCCACTAAACACCTTGTAGCGATAAGTAGGTCAAACCCACCTACTTCCTTCTTGCTAACTTGTCAGTCATGCCATGTGCAGCTTCCTGATTGGTCGGGAAAAACCGGGGACCCAGAGTGAGGTGGCCCGGCTGATCAGTGAGACGCTGGAACAGGAGAGACACCAGCAGCAGCAGAGACTGGAGGATCCGTACGAACAGTCCACAGAAGAGGTGCGTCAGCAGGCTTGGAGTTTAAATTAAACAGACAGAGTTCAGGTAGCTTGTTTCACCTAATAACCACTGTAGGTCATATAGGCAAATCAAACTCGCAGATGTAACATCAGTTCTTCCTGCTGCTAAAGGTAACAACTTGATGATTACTGTTAGTAAGGTCACATTCACTCTTGGCTTTACAGATTTTTCTTTAGACATTGAATATCTAGAAGTCTTTGTTTAGGTGAATGTGTTAGTTGCCTGGTAGTGTTCCTTCAGAAATGGAGAGCAAGTCTTTTGCATATTGTGATCTATTTGAATGGGGAGTGACTGGTTGAGGTGAAGCTGGTTTTTGTTGCGTGAATACGTCTGTACAGAGATGGCTCTTTGCCCTGTTTGTCATGTGGAATATGCAAAGCACAAGGGCAGGAATGGATGCTGTTATTTTTCCTTGAGTTCAGATGATTACACTAAGGCTCACTGTGCTCAATAAGCTACTGGTGCGTAGGTGTCTCCTCTGTATAGCTTTTTTTATTTGAAGCCTTCACTTAGAAATAGAACGTGAGGGCAGTTTAAACGCTTTTCTTTTTAAATATTTGGAATACTTGATCAGAATGCGTGTAAACTGGTCAGAGCCGTGTAAATCTGTATGTAGTTATGAGGAAATATCACTAAGCCACTGACTGAGACTGTAGGCCTTTGAAATATCCAAAATTTACTGCTATAGGCTCTTCTCTTGTCATTGCTTTGGAGCGTGACTCGCTGAGTGACATCGCTGTGCATTTGTTTCAGGACGAACACTACGAGGAGGACGAAGGAGAGGAAGAAGGAATTGTAAGTTCGAGTTTTGGCAGGAGATCTGTAGAGCTGTATGATTTACCCGAGAATGAAAGGATGTTCCTGCCATCAAATATGGATGCCACTCAGCTCAGCTTTAAATTTAAAGAGGTAATGAAGAGAACTAAACCAGCCATTAATAAAGACACGTAAATTCATTCATTACACATAAAGTGAAATATTTCAAGTCTTTTTTTTTTGTCTTAATTGTGAAGATTTTGGCTTATAGCTCATGAAAAATTTAGAAATTTTGTATCTTTTGTGTTATTGAAGCCCAGGTTGCTTGATAGTTGCCTTCAACTTGTCTGCATGAGAGTTGCAATAATGACATTTGTGTATAATTGTAAGTAATGTCATAAATGTAGTATACATTTGACATTACTTACAATGTTATGTTCACTCTATGATATACTTTTTTGTTTAAGAGTTAAGCTTGTCTGCAGCTTTTAATTAATTGCACACTGAACCATCCTGAAATGTGAGAGATTCCCAATATTCAGTTTTCAAATAAGCTTTCTTTGTCATTCAGCTCCAGATAAAACACAGCATAGCCGAGGCAGAAGTCAATCAGCTGAAAGAAAAGGTACTGTACATCCATGAAATCCTTACCATCACTTACTTCTGCTTGTATATTTAAAAAAAAATGCATATACATTCTTGTAATGTACATGCATTTCATCATATCTTATAAAGTTTGGCATTTAATTGAATTCAGAGACGTGATTTGCATGATGCATATTCTTAATAGTGCATATTTTGAAATTCATACTATGAACTGGACATAATTTTTTTTTGAAAAACAAAAACAACTGTAAACATCCACAGTGTGTCTGCATTTTACACTTTGTAAAAATCTAAAAATGGTTGCTGTTTAGCTGAAGGAGTCTGAGAAGGCGCGAACAGCATGGGAAGAACGGCAGGAGCAGCTGGAGAAATGTATTGACGAGAACTCTGATAGAATCAACTACATGGAGAAGAACTGGCTGGATGCTCAGGCTCTCTGCAAAACTCTTAATGAACAGCTCACAGACTCTCAGAACCAGTATGAGACTTTGGACAAGAAATACAGCAAAGCCAAGAAACTGCTCAAGGAATACCAGCAAAAGTAAGTAGGGTTCTCCAAGGTTCAAGATGTATATGAAGGAAGCTTTCAGAGACTTTGTGACATTTCAGTTATTCTTTTCTGCAGAGAATCAGACTTTGTGAAAAGGGAGGAAGAACTGAAGAAGATTCTGGAGGAGAAGGAAAGCTGTTACAAAGCACAACTGGAGAACTTACAGAAGAGGGTAAGGATAGATGAAGTCTGTTGTGGTCTCCCCTCAAACTTTTTATATCTCCAGATCTGATGTTTGTTTGCTTGTTTGCAGGTTGAGGCTCTGGAGTCCCGTGCAATGCCTCAGGACTCCTCTGCAGAAAACTGCACTGACTGGTCTATGGATTTAGACAATAAACCTGCAGACTCCCTTCTACTAGGTAAACATATACATGAACAAATATTTAGGAAGAGGGATCAGTATCTCCCATTTTTATTGCACTAGTTGTTAATCAGCATGTAACAAAGAACGTTAGCCATTTTATTTCAGATCAAAAGAGAATTCAGAACATAATTTCTTTCATTTGTCACAAATATGAGGAGAAAATGGCTTGTGTGCATTTTCTCTAAGCAACTGAAAGGTTTAAAAGAATGTTTTCACTGCTCAGTAGCAGAACTTAGTCCGCTATGAAAATGTGGCTAGAATTAGGATAATGATATGGTATTAACAGACTGAAATGACTTTGTTTTGATGGTTCCATTTCAAATAGTAGTCAGTCAGCAGAAGTTGGAAAAATTTGGAACTAGAATTTCCCATCTGAAACATCAGCATTACGTATAATATGCTTTAAGTATACAGTATATGTTAAATCTTGTGTAGTACACAGAGCTGGTATGGACTAGCTGGAAAACACTGTTATCTGCAGGGCTTCTTTGAGGCTTACTGAGACTTTGCACATACATTTGTTAAACTATGACCGTGGCAAGGCTACTGTCAAACAAGTTCAGTGCTATGCATTGACCAGTAATTTTATTATTACTATTCATTATGGTATTCTTATTTTTTTTTTTTGTTAACCATGCATTTGGGATGATCTTTGCTGCCTGTCAGGTTGCATCATACAATAACTGTAGCACAAAACAATCTTTGAACTACAAGCTGATGCAGATAGCATCCTTAAAGTTGTTGTAGTTCAACTGAGGGAATTATTCTGTCCCACAAACAAACAGTAGCTGTGAAGTGCTGGAATACACTGCAAGTAAATGTTCCATTAATTTTTCACAATGTACTTTTCAGACATCGACTGGAGTGAAGCTGTTCCCGAGACTAAGCTTTTGGACACTAGTGCCCATCGGGCCAAAGGTCTGCTAGCCCAAAAGTCCAAACGGCAGCCACCATCTCGCAGTAAACTCAGAGAGACTAGCAACTCACCAGCATGCCTTCTTCAGGTCTGCAACATATGACCTAATCAATATGACTCAAATGCTATACAAGAATACCATGCATGAATGGAAGAATATCAAATAATAATTGTTTATGAAATACAGAACACATTATTTCAGTGTGTTCTGATAGAGCCTTTGTCTTCTCTGTCACTAGGATGAGGAGGAGGAGTCTCAGGGTCCTCCACATCGTAGGAGATCACTACAGGATAGTCTATCCCTGCCAGTGCCCATATCTCAGCCAGCTAATGGACAGAAGGAGGAACCTGGCACTGCCCGGCCTGTGGGCACTTCCAGAAGCACCATGGAGCTCTCCGTCCCTCAGTCTGCCCCTGGAACCGGTACAGAGAGCCACTCCATTTCCCAAACAAAAGACTCTTCCCCCTCTGGCTTTCTCCGAAATGTCAAGAAGAGAGAGTCCAAAGGAAAAGGCAAAGAGGTTAAAGGTAACGTAATGCATATGTGTGATTTTGAGCCAGTGTGATTTGATGAACTGTATGGAGCCACTCTTTGCATTACTGTCAAGTGTATTCCTTTTTAAAAAAAAAAAAAAAAAGGGAATAAGATTGTACCTTTTAAAATTTACATTTAGAACTTTGCGTGACCAGTGCCAAAGCTATCTAATTCAAACATGTATCGTTAAACACATCATTATTATTTCTATTTTTTATTTTAGAAGACCCCAGTGATGGAGCAGGAAAATCTAAAAGGCGATTCCCTGATTTTGGGTAAGTGGAGTAAGTTTCCAACAGTCTCTAATATAATCAACATTGACTGATGGGTTTCCTGTGAATCTGGACTCTGTTCTCTAGTGGCCTCAGGAAGTCTGGTGGGAAAGGCAAGAAACATGACAAAGAAGCAATGAGAGCGTCACTGGACAGCAGGTAGACACCAGCCTTATATCTGCATCATATCAAGCCACTTTTTATAATGATTTATTATGATTTGTAATGATTTTCCTTGTGGACTACTGAACATGTAGGCAAATGCAATTCATTCCAAAGCCCCCAAATCCTCTCTGTATCCTGAACAGAATGCACACATTCACAACTAAATATGTATAGTTATTTATTTTCCTAACGTAATAATATCCACAATAATCTTTGCTTTTGTTCACAATTTTCATTTTCTTCTCATGTCCAGAGGCTCAGCGGAGCTGCTGGAAGAGTCAGGGCCAAACATCTCACCCTCAGAATCCTTGGCGTCCATCCCAACTTGCATGCCTTTCTCTTGGTTCAGTGATAAGGACAAAGAGAGGGACCGAGAGCCTTTGTCTTCTACCAGCAGTCTCCCTCAAACTGCAGCAGAACCCAGTGAACAGCAGGAAGGCAAGAACAAGGTGCAGGCAAATTCTTCTGCTCTCCACTGATTTTACTACAATGAGCTTTCTTGGGCTAGGACAGTGCAGTGTGGGGTTGTTGAGCATAAAGCATATGCGAATATATCCCACTTACATGATTTCTGTCAGTGTCGCTAATTGTCCACCCAAATCTTACATGCTATCACTTGTCTCAAAGCATTAATTTTATCCTAATGATAAATGTGCTCATTGTCCCAGAATTCAAATAGTTGTTTACTTCTACACAATGTTCAAGTACAAAAGAAAGTGTACTGCATACAGAGATGTCACTAGTTAGTTTTTATGTAGACGTAAATGGTTATTTGAATAATGAGGATATCACATTAGACTTTAATAATAAAAATAAATATCTTTGAGAATGTTTGTGTCACAATAACACAAAATACATTAAATCAGACATTATAGTGAGATATAGCAAGACTTGCTGTGCTTTCAGTTAACTAGCATTGTGATGGGCTTCCTTATTTGGGCTTTAATCTGAGACTAATCCATATGATAAAATCTTCTACTCCAAGTCCTCATCATTATATACAGTATGAGTAAAGTACTGGACAGTGACATTCTTCACTTGGAAGGAAGCTTGGGTCATAGTGCAGTATCAACCCCCTGGAAAGTCTCTATTTATTGTTAGCATCTTAATATAGATAAAAAGTTTTATATTTGTAATGGAATGTGAGATGGGTAGCTCTGTGTTTATCCCTGACCATACCAGTCTCCAGTTTGCGTCATAGCCAAAATAGGAAACACCACATTTTTGGCAGTATGTGACCAAGGTCAGGTTACATGAATGCATAAAAGAAAGATGGAGTGGTAGAGGAGAGGGCTGATAAATGAGAGAGAGAGAGAGATGTGTCAAATGTGTTATACATCACTAACAAGCGGGAATGATGAGAAGAACGAGTGATAAAGGGATAGAGACTGATAGATGATAAAAGAGGCAAAGAGAAAGTACAGTCTGAAAGGGAAGGAGGGCAGTTGGCAGGATAGGATGGCTAGATGAAAGCAAGAGACGGAGGAGGAGGGTTCACAGGCCTTCACCCACAATCAGGAATATTAAACCCATCAGCTCGGATTCAAGGTCTGAGATCAAGCCCCTGAAATCTATAACTCTGGGAACGTTATCTTGCTTTTCAGAAAAAAAACATGGGAAATGTCTGGCCATGATTATAGCAGTGCTGTTACTGACTAACATCCCTTTTTCCAAACAGACAAATCTTTCCTGGTCCTCTCTGTTCAGTCGATCTTTAGATTTGGTACAGTATATTTTACCTTGACTTCTAGATGCAAGAACATAGTCACATTACAGGAGTATTTGTTGTTCCCTACTTCTAGAGTTAAAATGTATACAGTAGTAGTTTGTGTTGGGTTTTATTTAGTGCATGCTACTAGGGTTATGTTATCCTTTAGTTCATGCCTGAATTGCTTGAATGTCCAGTAAAATCTGGTTACCCGCATGTCTACTCTTTACGTTGCAGAGGTGATCCTGTATGACCTTACACCCATCTTAATGCTTTTCTCTATCAAGAACGTGTCTATGCTGTTAGCTTTTGTGTGAAATTAGTTGTAGCATTAAAATAGTTGTAGATTTGTTGATGGAAACGAGTGTTTTAGTTGTGCATGCTGCTTGGTCTCGCTGAACATTGCCCTCAGTGGACAGCATTGATTGCACATTCTTAAAAAATTATATTTGTAGACCAGAAAAACCCCACTTGTGAAATATTCCTTTACTCTTTTCATGAGTTGAGTGTAAACTTGAATTGTAGGAGTGACTCAAGTCTGTTGAAGTTCTGTCTGCTCTGTTTTGCAGTACATCAGCGAGGCCAGCATGTTTGTATAGTCTGGGTATTTTCACTTCTGTGTCACGCTGAGTCAGTGTTGAAATCAGTTCTACACTGAGTGAAAAAACCTGCTATTTTGCAATTAAATCAGGCCCTAACCAATATAGCATCTTGAGACCCAGGAGTTGAGTAGTTGAGATAAATGTTATGTCCTAATATGAAGACAGTGGGGTCTCATAAGGTTAAATGTGTGTTGTGTTTTCCCCACTTGTTCCAGAACATGTCAGTGCTAGATGATTCAAAACTGGGCAGTCCGAGTTCAGAGTTAGCAGGGCTAGTGGTAGAGCCCAACCTGTCAGGCCGAGCACACACATTAACCTTCTCTTCCAGTGAGGTGAGTGGCGCCCTGCGACCCCCACATTAAACGCTTTGTGTGTTTGTGTTGTATCAGGCCTGCCACACAAAATTACTGTCAAGGTCAACAGTTGTTTTCAGAGGTGAAATTGCTCCCCATAATGACTTGTGCCTGTGAATATTTTTAAAACTATGAATGAAGTGTGATGCTGCATGTGTGATCTGTAGAGCTGAATCGACATTCCTTGTTATTTATTTTAAAGTGACCTGATGCACAGTGAGAATCGGTCTGGTTGCTATTGCACATTGGCCTAAAATATATATATTTTATATTGAATCATATATGATCACTTATATTCACGTTGTTTGTAAGCCTTGCATTTCCAAATGTTGCATGCTATGGAGGCTTGATATAATTGAAGTGAGTGCATGACTTGAAAGGTTTTGTTTGCACCAAGCATATTGAGAGAAAATCAGTTCATGTGGCAGCTGCAATGCTATTGTGCATTGTTTTGTGATTTTCAGGAAGTGTCTCGTTTTGGATCTATTTTTTGACACGTGTGACTGAAATGTTCACTATACTTACTGTAATAATTGTGGAGAGAAATGTAAAGTATAGGAATGATCACTACACTTTTAGAAAAAAGGGTTCTTCAGTTTCTTTGGATGGGTAATGGTTCTAGGTTTCCGATAGAAACCTGGATGAAACCCCCCCCCCCCCCTCCCAAGAGTGTAGCTGAAAATGCAAACCCATGGTAATTTTGTGTGTTGATCATTGTAGACGCTGGATAATGAGCTTTGCTCAGCGGGGAAAGACTACCAGTGGCAGAATCGTCCAGTGACCGAGTGGACAACACAGCAGGTGTGCCACTGGCTGATGGGCATGAACATGGACCAGTACACTACTGAGTTTACTACGCAGGGTGTTGATGGACTGCAGCTGATGAATCTGGACAGTGACAGACTAAAAGTGGGTGAATGCCATTGTAAAATCCACATTACACACACACACACACACCTGTGAAAAACAATAAGCTATCTGGGGTAGTTACAGCAATTTTATCATCAGAAAGCAGGTTTAATTTTTCTGCTCCAGGAGGGCTCATTGCTTTACTTTAATATTTCTGTAGATTTTGGATTAGTGGTCACCATATTCAGTCACATCTAAACAGTATGCAGATATCCTGTTTTGTTTTGTAAATTATGAAAATGTGGTCCTTTTTATTGTATCTATCCTTCTGGTTCAGGTGCTTGGAGTCTCTAGCCAAACTGACCGTGCCTTGATTAAGAAGAAGCTGAAGGAAATGAAAAAAGCCCAAGAGAAACTGGAAAAACAGCGTGAGAAACGTGACAAAGAGGCTAGACGAAGCGGGAGACTGCCCGGCAACGATGACTCTGTCTGCTAGGCCACCCTAATGTCTTTCTAGCCCTCACTCTCTTTCTTTTTTTTGTTGTTGTTTCTACTTCTCTGAAGCATTGACACACACTGGTTTGTGTCAAGCAGGCAGCTGATAGCCCTTTGCTGTTTACAGTCATGTGCAGGTGAGACATGTTAGTGCAGTCAATATGGCAATGTAAATTCAACCCATGATTTATTAGTCGGAATTAATGTGCAGAGCAGGTATAAATTAGGTCTTTGTCTCTTCCCTGGTATGTCTCATACCAGAAAATAGCAGCTTTAACAATTACCCACACTGTCAAATTCTTCACCTGATGCCTTAAACCTAAAGGGCTCCATGTTACAACTCTTGTCAAATGTTACTCTTTCCTGAACAATACACTTAAAACATGCTGACAAAACTGAGACTGACCTAGGACCATGGTGTGTTTGTTAGAGGAATGTACTACAGCCAGTATGGACTAGATGATTATAAATTCTCCGTGCTACCTTTAGCGGACCAAACTGTTTTTAATTGTATTTTATGTGCACAACAAAAGAAATCTTTCTTGACTGGAAGATGTTCACGTTTCAAATGCCACTACTTTGGAATCTTTTTTTTTTTTTTCCTCCCTGTCTCTTTTTAATATTATAACTGTCTCCTGTCCCCCTGTATAAATCTTCTTTGCTGGAACATTGTACAGTCCTTGAGTGAAAGCACTATATTTGTCTTTTAAGAGGCAAATGGTGACATGGTTTTTATATGTACAAATGAAATATTTTATACACATTTATTAACGTCAAAAGAAAAGCATTATTGATTAAACTTTTGAACACTTTTTCTACTGAGTAGAATAGCTCATAGTCTAAGACCATTTTGCGATTTAGAAACAGCAAAAAGTGAAATTATTTAGGTGTTGCTGCAGTTTGACTGTGTTGTTTATGGTAATGCTCATTTCTACCATAATTGACCATCTACTCAAGAGCTTAAAGGCCATTGTTGATTTAGTTTCGAAGCAGGGTACGGAGTTGAGTTAAAAGACTGATTTATACACAAAAATGGAGAATGCTAAAACGTTTTGATGTAACCTTTAATTTTCACTTTTTATTTGCATCTCCTGTCTTAATCCTACCTGCCTGATCGATCGTGAATATTATTTGTACAACTGGCCAAGCCCCAATGGAGTTCCTGTTTAAATGGATTTTAATTGTTTCAACAGAGGATTTTGTCAGACCATGAGGAAAGCTTAAATATCCAGTTATTTCTCTGGTACGAGTGTACAAGCTGCACCAATAAATTTATTTTCACACATTTTTTTGCATGTGTATGAACATTTTTAGCAGTCAGTAAACGTACATACATATAGTTATTGCCATCATTATGCCTGTCAGCAATACAGTGTAAGCTACAACTACTTGCCTATGTTAGTAAGCGTCGTTAACTTTGTAACACTTATGAGCTTATTATTAACAAGTATGTTTGGGAAGAATATAAACAATGATGCAGAATGTAAAAAAAAAAAAAAGTCAAACCAAAGAAGTACTGCCAATCACTGTAACACACAATACCTCATCAAAACACTGAGAACCAGTTAGACAAACACAGGATCTCACACTGAGATTTATGAAACTAGATACTCAATAGTTCACAAGCTAGTTGACAATACAATCATTTCAACGTAAGTGAAAATCAAACACTTTCACTGAGTAGTGATTTTCATTCCTACTTTATAGAAATTTTCCTAACATTCACTCCCAACTGTGATAACATGCATTACGCATTGGCACAGAGCTTCTACATGCTGCGGAAGGTGCTCATGTCTTTGGGCTCTTTGCTCGGTACACACCAGTCATCTGCCGCATGGTTGGTCTTGTATTGTTTCCATGCCGATTTGTTATATACAGGGAGCCTTTCTATGGACTCTGTAGAAAGTGCCTTTAAAAAAAAAACAAACAAAAGATGACTTTTAATCTCCACTTCCTGGCAAGAATACTAGTATGCATTTCTTTTAACAAAATATTCACAGCTTATTCCTTGCTGCTCAAAGTTTTCTGCCGTTTTAAATCCCGAGCACCCAATGTAATATTTATTATATACATTTAGTCTCTTACTCTGATGTATATAACTGCATCTGTGCCATGGCCTTCCATTGAGTAGAGCTGCAGTTCCCCCTGGAAGTACCTGGCATACAGTCTGGAGATGGGCAGACCATAGCCATAACCAGCCTAAAGGCAGATTTGTGGGATTTAATGTAACATTTGAATGCACTTAACTGAAACAGCCAAAGCACACACTCAGTCAGTCAACAGAACAACGATTAAACTGACCAGTGGTACAGCACGGGATGTATCCATTTGTGGCCTTGGAGCAGTGGAGTACGTGTATGTGAACAACCTGTCAATCTTCCTGAGTGGTACCCCACCTCCGAGATCACTGACCTACAAGAGCAAGGAAATATTTAAATATATAAAATTCCTTTTGTGTTTAAATGGAAATTACGTATGATCGGAAACAGCGTGACTAGCACTTACATCTAATCTAATCCAGTTCTATCCTATATGTATAAATACTGCACTTTATTTTTCCCCCTTGCACTCAGTGAGCGGCACCGCTGGGTAATCAACTAGTTTATTTATATATATATATACACACACACACACACACACACACACATACATATATACTTTTTATATATATATATATATATACTGTATATACAGATATACAGTATATACATATATACAGTATATACATATATACAGTATATATATATATATATATATATATACACACACACAAGTGGAAGTGACTTAAGTTTACTTAAGTGAAAGTACAGATATCACTGGTCAATTGTTACTCCA